>JBBBDQ010002070.1:1760000-2200000 GCA_037127315.1 Ascarosepion bandense
AGATATTAAACATTTTTTATTAGACTGAATAAAAACTTATTTTCATAGTTATTTATAAAATGGTAAACATAAATATTGCATTTTAGTTGGTTTACATATTTTGATATTTTTTTAATTCTTTGTAAATTTTTAATAAGATTTTTTTTCAAATTTATTTCTTTATAAAATGGTAAATAAATGTTTTTAAAAAGTAAATAATAAATACCTCATTTGGTTCACACATTTTTGTAATCTTGTAAATAAACATTGTCAAGGGAGTTAAAAGCATATACAGTAAAAGTGGTATCAAGGGAATAACCATCCTTTTGATACACTTTTTTTTTGTGGCAGGAGAGAACATCAAACATTGCCAAGAATCTTAGAATTTCTAGAAATTATTCTATGTAACTTTAAACCAAATTCTGAAAATAGAAAAGACTAAATGAAATAATGAGTAAATATCAGTTAAAATTTCTAATTATTGCATAATAAATTTTTACAGTTTGTTTACTTTTAATGATTTTTTCTAATAGTGCTAGAAATAAAACAATATGTTTTTAATGCAATTTATATAAGGTAAATTATATAATAATAAATTGTTTCATTCTGCTTATTAGTTTTTGGTTGCATTAAAAATAATTTATAAGATTCAGAAAAAAATATACATGACTAATTTTATACTAAAAGAAGCATAAAAAATTGTTCTTCAATTTGTTTCAAATTACAGTTAGATTTTTTATATTAATGTATTCTGTTGGTTTTATAAAGCATTAAAAATCCTAAATCAAACTGAGAAACTCTAATTACAAATCCATAAAATAATGGCAGCAGATTCAAAACTTGCCATGAGTGTTACTGGACCAATAAATACTTGATTACAAAAGTATGACTATTATATTAGGTTAAGTTCTAAGTAACATCTGTTTTGGGGAGCCAGTTGTAATATTTTAAAGAATAAAGTTGATAGAAAAAAAAATAGAAATTATTTATGACCAAATATTATCTTCTATATTAGATGAAACAACCATTATTCTGAATAGTATTTAACAAGATATAACACAATGGATCAGTTTTTCTAGTCAAGAGACATCTATGGCTATATCAACAGTGAGAATCAAAGAGCTATAAAATAGTCTTACTCCATGTTTGTTTATTTCACTGAAGACTATGTATTAAAAAATGTTTAAAATCTACAAAAGCATCAAACTATTTCCTTATTAAGATTTGTAGTAAAGAAACAATACAGTGAGAGATATTTATCAAGTTGCATTGAAACTCAATAGAACAGCATTTTTAATAATGAAGACAAAATCAAGATTTTTACCAGCTGCACCATTTACTACCCTGCAAGAATTTTTGCTAAATCTGATTTTTTTGTAAACAGAAATCTCAGCAGATCTATAATCCTAGTTATTGGAGATCTGTTATTCAAGCAACCCCTCCTCATTACATTTCTTGGGTAGAATCAAGGAGATATTCTTCAGCTCAACAAATTTTACACTTACCCATACAAATGTGTCTGGGATCTCATAACATAAAGAAGGTTTTACAGCTAAGAAATTTGTATTATAGATATATTTAAATTGATTCATTGCATTCTCTTACACACCTTGGAAAAGGTATTAATCTGTCTCTTTTCCTTCCAGCTATCAGTTAAATAGCAGATCAAATTGGGTTCTATAGCCTTGGTTGGCAACCAGTCAACTGTAGAAAGTAATCGCAACCTACTGAAAAATCTTCTCCTTAGTTGTCTTTTTCAAGACATGATTACCCATGCATGTATCACATTTGACTCTTAGCTGACTGATTGAGATAATCTGTATTTGCATAGCCATATTTTGATCTTTGATTGGGAATGAAAACATTGTAGATTGGATCAACTTGATTTAATTTTTAAGATTTCTTTTTTTAATTCCTGATAGTTTTAGTGAGTATTAGATATTAAAAAAGAAAAAAAATGTTTGAAAAACTGACCTATTTCCAAAACAAGAATAGAAAATACATTTAACAGTTTAATGAAGCGAAATATCATCTTTTATACACTTGAATGACTCCATTTATAGTGTTGTCAAAAAAATATATTAAAAGAACACATTTCTATTTTTTCAAGTTTATGAAAATTTGCATTTTTTAAAAAATACAGATTCATTCTCTATAACACGAAATATACGTGTACATTTTTTTTAATTAAAAATGTTTAAGAATATGAGATCAGGCAAAAAGGTATTAAAGTGATTCCAAATGAAATAACTCTTGTGATGATGGTGAGGGTAAATTGTCTGGCTCAACTAAAAGATGAGTGCTAGCATGTGTCTATGACAGTAATGTGTTTACTGGTCATAAATTTAGGGTAAAGTTTGATGGGTTTATCAATAAAGATATATATGGTTGTTGCTTACTCAATAAATGCCTCTTCAGAAACTATAAATCTATTAAGTAAATAGAATTTCACACCAAATTGGGTTAATTCTATGCTGATCATCTGATAGAATGTTTTCAACAATAGAAAGAGAATCAAAAGAAAATAACTTTAAAATTCAATACTACTTAATAATTTCATACATTGAAATTATTATTAATGTGAATAATTTGAGTGGTTGTCTTTTCTTACAATTCAACATTTAAATATTCTGTCAACACAGACATAAGCAGACAATGATCAGTTGACACATTTTTTTTTTAATTCACTTCTGTTCACAAAAAAGGAATCTACTTGTTATATTCTTAAACAGATTACCTTTTGTAAAATATCCTATGAGGGAAACAGCCTTTTGTAGTAAACAAAAACTTGAATTTTTTAAAATTATGAGATGAATCATTGTCAACCATTATTAATTTTTACTAGTATTTCTTTCATTTTAATTTTGGTTGCTTTTCATCAAAGCTATTCATTCTATGGCCCATAGTTCAGATTGGAAATAATCTGTCAAGTTTACTCAGACTTGCATTCTTTCTACCACAGGAAGCCTGTCTATGTATACTAGATAACAATGGAGAAATTAAGTTCTAGCTTTCTAGACTTATTCCTTATTTTTACCAAAAAGAGTCAGGTTTGTTTTTTGGGGTTTTTTTTATATTCGATCTTCTACACTGTTAAAGATAATTGTTCAGAGCATTTACCACATTCAGATTTCCCAAGATATAGATAAGCTAAGTTCAAGCCTTGTTGTGAGATTATCCTATATTTCCAGTCCAATTTGTTTATTAATACAGAAGGATTGGCTGGCTGAGTAGTTGCAACAAAAAGCAACTGAAATTAAGATGAAAAAGATAGTTAAAAATGGACAACAGTTAACAATACTTCATTCAATAATAATAATAATAATAATAATAAAATTCAAGATTATTATTAATACTAATCAAATATAAAAGTGCCAAGCATTGAGAAAAAATAAAGAGTAATCTTATATGGTTAGATTTGTTGTTCTTCAATATGTTTGGCTCTTGTAGGCCAAGTGTTAAAGCAGCAGTCATAAATAAAGAGGCTTCCTGGGGTAAAAAAGGGTTGCAAGTTCAAGTCTTGCTAATAGAGTATGCTTTATTTCTAAAGTGACATTGTTTATTAACAGCCTGAGTAGTTGCAATAAAAAGCAACTGAGATACGAGTCATAAATTAATGTGGGATGAAAAGCTTTGTCATTTCACAATCATTTTTATGATACGTTTCATAACTAAGGGCAAATACAATAGGTCCTTTGCTGTTAGATATGTTTTTATTCTTTCTTTTTGTTCCATGAACATCTTCATCTTTTTTTTAACATTTCACTCTACAGTGGAAAGGTAATCAAAATAACAATGATGGGGATGCTGGTTTATATAACTAATAGAATAATAAGAATATTTCATCTGAAAGCTTTTAATGTTATATTAAATAGATAGATAAATGTAATAACAACTCCAAAAGAAATTATATGATAAAAAACATTAGAGAATATGGAATATTAAATACATCAAAATTCAAGTCATTAACAATAATATATCATATTTCATGTCATTTAACATGCCCACTAATTTGTAAGCTAAGATTTCTGGAAAAAATAGAAGTAAATACTATAATAAAAAACAAAACAACAACAAAAAAAAACAGTTAACATTAAACCCCTCAGGAAAAAATACCACAGATTGTAAATTTCATTCACTGTTATCAATATCTTTGTATACAGAAAATGTGTGACTACATCTTCATTCTCTGATAATTCCTTTGATAGGGTATTATAATGCATGCTTGATTTGAGTGTTGTCAAATGTTTTTCACTTGCATATAAAGTACTGATCTTTTTTAACTGTCCAGTTTGATTTTAAACAATACGTGGATTGAAGCCTGTCATACACCATGGAATACATCTCAGAAAACAAATAGGCAGAATGAAAAGGTAAGGTGGGGGTAATAAGTGGTTACGCTTTATGTTTCACGAGAGACAACTTATTTCAATAAAGTAACTGTAAAACACTAGAAAAAATATTAGTGTTACATAGAAATCATGTTTTCAAACCTGCAGTGAAACAAAATCCAGCATCCTTTAAAATTGTTTACATTTGAAATAAGTATCTTGGTCATAAAAATAACATGCTGAAAAACTAAGTGAATATTTTTTTTTTATTGGTATCACCTCATATAAGGCAGTAAAGCCACTAAGGCATAAGGGGTTACAGGGTGTGGAAAAATTAGAAACAGAAACATTAATAATAAGTGGGAAGAGTAATCATGAAATTGCATTTAAATTTTTGCAGATTAAAGTTAGCTGAAGAGTATGGAACTGGAAGGGAAGTACTATGGTGAAGTACTCATCCAAACAATTACCATAAAAGTATTTATAGAAAAGGCACAAGGAAGCAACCATACAGCAGTGGGAAAGTGACTGATCCAAGCTGCCAGATCAGGACCGATAATATTGCTGATTCTTCTTTGAATTTTATCAAGCAGCTCAAGGTAAATAGCAGAAGCACTGGACCATATGTAACAGCAATATTCTAAGCATGGATAAATGATAGACTTATAGATATGTAATATATATATATATATATACTATAGTCATCCGCAGACAGATCTGTTTCGCTGTATTACAGCTCATCAGTACGGTTTAGACTGTTCGCTTCCTAACCCAGCATTGAAACCCGACCAAATCGGCGTCAGTCTACCCGTAGGCCACGAGTGTATATATATATATATATTTGTTTTCTTACTCTGTCAGTAACATTTTAATAATTTCTGACTAACAAAAGATCTCTTTCTTCCTTATGTTTAATGCAGATTGAGACAAAGATCAAGAGCTGAGACATTCTCAAATATATTTAGGTAAAATACATAAAACCCATTAATTTAATCAACAATTTTCACTTTTCTTTGCTAACATTAATGATTTGCAGTTAATCTGTGAACTAACTTTACCTTCTTGCATCAAAATCAAGAGTGGGCTATCACAAATTCTTTTGCGAGAAGGGCCTTTGTGCCTTCCATACAAACATTTTCTCACATTTTAACTTGATACAGGTCTATACTCCTTGTTTTTGATATCTACCTTCTTTTGGTTGACCCTAATATCTTTGATCATAACAGTTGAACAACTCATGGACAATAGTTAAGAAATTATCGAACTAAATTGAATAATTTTCTGAAATCAGTCATCATGAGTTATATGTGTTCATCCATTTAAATGTCTGGCAATGTAAAATAAAAAACAAATCTAATGAGAATCTCTGAATGCAACAATCAACTTTTTTCATATAACTTTTCTGAACATCTTGAAATAAAATTGGTTTTGGTTTTTCAGGAACTGATTTAGGTTAAATCTAAAAGAATATACCATTCCTGTTATTATTTAATCTTTAGTACTCTGTAGGTGACTATTTTTGCAAACAAAATGTTAGTCCTGCCAATGAAAATTGAATTTGAATTTCTTGGGTATGTAGTCATGTGTATAGCAACACCTTAAAAAATGTTGACTGAAATTGAGAACCTGGCTAGTGCAATTTCATATATATCCTCTCTATTATAATAAAGAGCATTGTGTATTTATTCGTATGTGTGTGTATATATGTATATATTTCTCTTCTATCATGCTCATAGGGAGAGAGAGACAGTAGTGAGGCAGCTCAGTTCATTCCCTTTACTAACAGTTATGAAAGCTCTTACTGCATGTTTGCTCTTTAACAGTGGCTTATTTTGTTTTTGCAATAATGTTGTCAAGTAGTAAAGAATATATATGTGTGTGTGTGTGTGTGTATCCCCTCTATTATAATAAAAAACTCTATGTGTGTGTGTATATATATATCCCCTCTATTATAATAAAAAACACTATGTGTGTGTGTATATATATATATATATATATTTTTTGTATGTGGATGATTTATTTATGCTCTAGCTAGCTGATTGTGGAAAAAGGGAAATTTCATAAAAATTTCATGAAAATAAAGGCAAAAATTGTCCAACATTTTATACTTTTTTTTATTATGCTGGTTCTAAGCTTTCAGCTTACATGAGCCATCTTCAGAGAAGTTACAGGGACATGACAAAGTTATCCATCATCAAAGATGATTTTATCTTATGTTGGCATAAAACATTGCTGTGCAATGACAACAGTCACCGAATAGCAGATGCAGTTTGTAAATTTGTAATGCTGTTCTATGACGTCACACGGAAAGCTTAGAACCAACATAATAAAAAAATATCCAAATGTTGGACAATCTTTGTCTTTATTTTCACCTGAAATTAAAGCCAAAATATGATATTTAGAATGGCTCATGATTAAACATAATAGACATTCATTGGCTGTTATATTTAAGAGTGTATGTTTAGAAAAATATCTGCTGCCTCAATACTCTAAATATATATGTGTGTGTGTGGAGGTAGTAATAGTACAACATTAATATTTGAATAAATGAAGAAGTATAAACTTTTTTCAAATAATTCTTTTCATATTCTTTCATATTCATTTTTTAAAATATCCTTTAAAAATGTCTCTTAGTCTGCATTTGCTCTTAAGTGTGCCATTGCTTAAAAAAGTTGAGAAACACTGCCCTAGCACAAACTTATCTTAAAGACTAGTTTACTAATGGACTGAATCTGATTCTTGCTGGATGCCCCACAACTATGGTCTTATACCAGACTAAGCTAAGTTTAGTAAATAAAAAAACTAAGCTAAGTTTAGTAAATAAAAAAATATCAAGAAAAAGCTATGTCATAAAGTGATCTGTAAATAAACATTTAATATGAAATCTCAAGATTCAACTCACTCATTAACTCACCTATAAAGAAATATTTTGACTAAAAAATAAAACATATATAAATTCAAAGTATATAAGCAGTAATATCAAGTTTTTTTTTTTCTAAATTTGAGTTGTTATTTTATATTCATCTTCTATGAGTGAGTGCTTAGAAGTTCTCAAGAAGCACTTCACTGATTCCTAAAAAATTTATGGTTGGTCATTTATGAAAAGGTAATGTCAATTTAGGGGAAATTTATAGTTTTGCCTGGTGAATGAGATTTCCCCACAAGTGCTGATTGCTAAACCAAATTTGTCTTGCACACCTAGAAGATTGATGCTAAAGAATTCTCCAAATTTTGTTTGGTCATGCTGCATTTAACAGAATTGTTGGCTTCACAAAGATCTAAAATGGTGTTCCATCTCTAGTGAAGCCTTTCTGATGGTTGATGAGTTCACTACAATGCACATCTTGCCAAAGCAGCTACAGAGGAAGGTTTCAGACACACAATGAGGAAGAATTTCTTATATAAATCAGGTTTTAATGCTTTGTCACTTCTCAACACTAGCTCCGTGATTTTTCTAAAGCAAGAGACTGTCTGCATTACCTACTGTGAGTTTCTGTCTGTATTAAGGTCCTTATTACAAGGTAAATATAAACAAACACAACCAAATTTTAAAACTAGACAATTCCATTTTTCTTGTCAAGTCTTTTCAATAGCTTATTTATTTTCAAATTTATTTTGTTTCAGTTTCAAATTACTCTGCCCATTCATTATACATACCCTTAACTGTTAAGCCACCCACACCTTGCTCACAATCATTTATCTGAACACATTAATATAACTTCTTCTTTATGTGCTGTATATCTTCAGGATGTTGGAGATCACGGCTCTCCACAGTTCGCTGTTCTTTGTAGCTCTTAATAAATTTTGTCCTTTTGTTATTTCTCCTGTTCCACAATCCATTTACTCAAGCTCACTAAGTATGTTATGCATTGTTTTCCTTTATCTGTCTTGCCTTAAATCTGTCCTGTAAGTATGAGATTTTCCAAGCCTTCTTTTCTCATTTTTCATAGAAATTTCAACTGTCTTTTCCTGATGTTATGTAAAAGTTTCCTTTTTGTTTCAATTTTCTCTCAAACTTTGTTGTTGCTCACAAATTCAGCTCATGGTATCCTCAGCATTTGTCTACAGAACTGCATTTCTTGCTTCAAGTCTCTCCTTCATCTTTGAGGATATTATCTAGCATTCACTACCATATAGGAAGGCAGATATTGTGTAACATTTCAATATTCTTTTCTTTGTCTCTAACAAAGTTTTTTTGTTTTTTAATACTCTGCTTACATTTCTTATATATTTTGCTAGATGTTATGCAAAGTAATTATTAAAACATTTAAGATTATTATTTTAGTCTAAATTGAAAATATTGAGAACACCAATCATTTTACAGAAGACAAACAATTCTGTCAATACACCACTATGTTTTCTTTTTATATATCTCTTTATCATTTTTTAAATAAATATCTCATCCATTGTTCACATATAAAAGAATGAGATTTTTTTCTACCTGACTTCTGTCAGAGAGAGAGAGAGAGAGAGAGAGAGAGAGAGAGAGATATGGTGTGGTGGGGATATTGGGGTGGGGGTGGGGGGTCAATTCCCCTGTGAGGTGAGCCTGTGTGTATCGATTTTTTTTTTCTTTAGGGAATATGAGATAGAGAAAAATTGATTTTTCTTTCTATATACAGCATGAATGTACGTGTTGTCATTATGCATGGCAGTTAAAAAGCCTGCACTTTTATCACTCCAGTTTGCCAAAGAAGAAAAGAATAAAATGTGTTTACAATCAGAAACAAATTTTTTTTTTTTAATCATATCACCCCGAGCAAGGTGGTAATGCCACTGAAGCACAGGGGGCTACGTAAGAGTGAAAAGATTGGAAAAGAGAAAGCCGGAAACCACATCCTAATCAGGGAACAAGGGATGAGCCTCTTCACCTGTTCAATAGATGTGGGTGGAGTGTGAACCGGGCGATAGATAGATCTATCTACTCCAATTGAGGAAAAAAATAAATAAATAAAAGAGTGAAAAGAGTGGAGAAGAGAAAGCCAGATACCACATCCTAAGCAGGGAACAAGGGATGAGCCTCTTCACCTGTTAACGAAAATGATTTAAGGGAGCAGCCATTATTTCTGTTTCATCTCTACTACATTTGTGCATTTATGAAATATATCAAGTATATACAGATAGCTAAAAGCCAATGTCACCAGGGATATATTTACTTATATAAAAGACAGTCTAAATAAAAAAAACGAATTTCCCACATAAGCAACATCATATCAACTTATTCTCAGAAACCATGATAATATCATTAGAACTTCCTGTCAGCATTCTTTCGAGCCATTATTTCTCTTGAAAATTATGGAAGCAACAGTAAAGTTCAAAATGTTAGAAAGGTAGAAGTTCACAGGCTCAGAAGAACATAGGAACACACAAACATGGAAACCAGAGATGACATGAATGTGAGGGGAAGTATGTATTTAGTTGTGGCGGCATTCACCGAGGGTGGTTTGTGCCAGCTTCTTCCCTAGAAGAAATTTCATGGGACATTTTTGATTCCAAAAGTGGTCCTCAGCTGCATGTAGGTTGCCAATTCTTACAGTGGTCAACTGGTTGCCAATCAAGGCTACAGAACCCAGTCTGTACTGCTATTTACCTATAGCTGGGGAGAAGAAGAGATGGATTCATATCTTTCCCAAGGTTATTAGCATGTAAGTGAATGTAATGACTCAACTGGAATTTGAACTTGGCTCTCCAATTCCTCAATCCGAGCCCCTATCCATTACTCCACTGTGCTTCCATACGACATGAATATGAGGGGAAGTATGTGCTCTCTCAGGTCAAAATCTGACAATATTCCAGATGACAACATATCCAAGAAAGGCTGGGAGAATACACAGCTGATTGTTAAAAACAAAACAACATCATCATTATCATCATTCTGCGGCCTCAGCCGAGATTCAAAATCTTGTCAGTAGCTGAATACTTGATGCTTCACTAGAGCTACCAAGGATGTTTTAATCATGACACCATCACTAGATGGGTTGCATGCCACGGCTTAAGAGAGGCCCGTTCACCCTCATTGAGAGAAGGATATCCTGCGCCAGTTTCCCAACCTGGTATTTTTTACAACCTTGCAGTAAACAACAGAAATAAGGAAATTTAGTTAAAATAATCTTGCATAATACAATTCAGACAAGAAATGTAGCTTCTTGTTTTGAAAATCATTAATAGATATTTCTTGTTCTTCTATATGCCATGTCTCTTCAGGATGTAGGCGATCATGGCCCTCTACATCTTCCTATTCCTTGTAGCTCTTAACACCTCTTCTTTTGTTACCCTCCCAAACCCTGCTCTGCCATCCATGTGTTCAAGTCCATCAATTATGTCACAAATTATTTCCCATATGTCTCCTTCCCGCTATCCATTCTGTGAGTATCAGATTCTCCAAGCCCTCCTTTCTCACTACATGTATCAGAAACTTCAGCTGTCTTTTCCTGATGTTAAGCATCAGTTTCCTTTTCGCTTACATCTTCTCCAAAACCTCATTGTTGCTCACATGTTCAGTTCATTGTATCCTCAGCATCCTTCTGTAGAACCACATTTCGGTGGCTTAAAGTCTTTCCTTCATTTTTGTTAAGATTGTCCAGCATTCACTGCTATATTGAAGGACAGACATCACATAACAATCCAGTATTCTCTTCTTTGTTTCCAGCAAAATTTTTCTGTCTCTCAATAACTCTACTCAGCTTCTAGAACGCACCCTTGGCCATGCCAATGTGCCTTACTATGCTTAAATTAACCCAATATCCAGGTAAATGGAGTTTAAAATATTTTAAATGAAGCCTTTTAAGTGGATCAGGCAACTCTCTCTCTCACCAAGCAAGCAATAAAATCATCAATAATGATTATACTATTTATAGTTTTTAAAGTTATAATCTCGTAACTTACATAAACTTGATACATGGTTAAAGCAATAATATGTAAGCAGAATAATTTTTTAAATTCTTGATTGTTTTGTATAACAGAATGCATTTTAATTTTTTATTTACTGAAAGGAAATTATCACATTGAAAATAAAAACTAGACAATAAAAATAGAGAAAAACAATACAATATTAAATATCTTATAAAATACTGTCAATTTCTTTAATGACAGAAGGCTAAAGTAAAAATAAAAAAAGATTGGCTCTCAAAACTGTAAGAAAAAAAGCACTTTATGTAAGAGAAATGATTAGAAACATAAATTAAAAGCAATAGATGGAAAATATAGATTCAAAAAGCCTGTAGAACTAAGAAATCCAAAGTGATGATAGAACAAAAGAGGTTTCACTTTATATTAGTAGAGAAAGCAAATATTTTTTGGAAAGAAATTTATACAAAAACACAAATTAAAAAAATAAAGGTAAACAATAACAGCAGAAATAAAGTAATGTTTCGATTTTCCTTTGGGGTGACCTACTACTGGGACCATAAGCCTAACAAAGCTTAACTGAGTACCTTGCTGTGAAGTAATGGTTAGTAAGTTCATCTTGCAGATTATTGCTACTATTTTCACTGGGGGTCCTCTGTTACTTTGGCTGTATGCCAGATAAAGTGAACTATAAAAAGGTGTGAAAAGTGACTGGACTAGATTTTAGAGATTAATTTTTCAATTGGTTTCCATATGGATTAGTTTTTAATATGTTTAGAAACGAGAATAAATTTAAGGGACTAAAGTGAAAAAGGCTATCATATTATGTTATATGAAAACAAAGGTCCTCCCTTAAATTTCTAATGGAAGTATTTTTCACTCATATACAGGGGAGTGATGTAAGCTTCTTAGTCCAATTGATTATTAAGTGCCATACGTGAAACACGCTTGGGCGATCATGTCTCGAAAGAGACATGACTGACTGGGCAGAAGATTATCCAGCAGTAGGTTGCCATTGCTTTCTGCGGTAGACTGGTTGCCAGCCAAGGCTATAGAACCCAATCTGTCCTGTTATTTAACCCATAACTAGAAGGAAGAGACGGATTAATACCTTTTCCAAGGGTATTTGTGCATAAGTGAATGCAATGAATTCAATTTTTTTATCTATTTATTTTTTTTGGAGAAAAAGTGCTTCTTAGTTAGACAAAGACCTTTTAAGCATCTTCTCATATGTTATATAGGCACTGTACATAGTTAAATTAATAATTCCATAGACTAATTATAAGACAAATATTTTACACAAATATTTGTCAGCATAATATCCTTCCCTGTTAATGCACTTAGTGGTGAATATTAATCACATGACATTGTGAAAATTTTGTATCAAAATTCAGCTAATAATAAAAGGCTAGAATTTTTTTTCACTTTCTTTCATAAGATCACTAATGACTTGTGAGATCAGCATCACCATTCACACTGAACTGAGAATAAGAAATTTCACATATCAGAAAATTAATCATTTTAAATAATAACTTAATCTACATTTTAATAACCAGCTTTTTTTAATGTTTTATAAGATGCACTTGTAGCAAAAAAAGTTATATATTTTATTAAATAATATAAGTAATAATACTATAATTATACTGTATGAGGTGCAGAGTTGGTCTAACAGTTAACTGCACAAAAATGGAATCAGTAAACCAGTATCTTAGTGGCTTTATTGCCTTGATTGAGGTGTAATGAAAAAAAAATGTTGATTCCAGCTGAGGTAGTATGTTTTCTGTTTGCACTGATATTCTTTAGATAGGCACGAATCTATCTCTTCATTTAGATAAGATTAAATCGGAATACTATTGGCTGCTGGTAAGACATAACCCAGTATAACTTTTCACTAGAAGAGTATAGATTGGCACTGTCAAGTAATCCCCATTGCCTTCAGAAATGTCATGAAGACCCTAGTCTGGTACTCTAATGATCTACAAGGATAATTTGATTCCATTCACATCATGTAAGGGCATTGAAATTTTTCTTTTTTTCCAGTTAAACAAAAAAGTAATCAATATTCTGACAAAGATAAAATGAAATCAGATTTTCATTTGAAACTTAATAAATTAAAAGAAATTATGTCTAAGTAAACATTGTATATGTAATATATATATATATATATAGCTCAGAGGTAGAATCGCCGACTGATGCCAATTCAGTCGGGTTTCAATCCTGAGTAAAAAGCAATCAGCTGTCTAACCGTACTGATGAGCTGTGAGACAGCGAAACAGATCTGTCTGCGGATGACTATTTACGCTCTCACACTCTGATTGAGCACTTTGGAAGAATGGTAGACTTTGAAAAACTGTAGCTACTCTGGCATCTACACATCATTCATTCAGCAATGAATTAGAATACTTTCAGTTATTGGGTGTGTATAATGATAATATACACGCTAAAAAGTCTGCCTCCTTCTACCAAGCGTCCGTAGCTCAGATGTAGAATTGCCAACTGACGCCAATGCGATCGGGTTTCAATCCTGAGTAAAAAGCAATCGGCTGTCTAACCGTACTGATGAGCTGTGATACAGCGAAACAGATGTGTCTGCGGATGACTATATATATATATATATATATATATATAAATAAATAAATAACCAGTTCCATAATTGGGTGTGGTTGTAAGGTTGCTTCACAACTGAGCACCTGACAAGCTTTTTTCACATGACTTAACTGTGTCAATATCTGGGTAGCATGTCTTGGCAAACAGACCTGGCGGAGCCCATCCCTCTTTAGATCAAATAATTATTTGAAATAGTATACATTTGATTAAAAGACCAAACATGTTTTTTTTTTAAATTTTAGGTATTCATTTGACTATTAGCAAAATAAAAGCCTCATACTTTCAAACAAAACCGATTATAGTTTTGTAAAATTCCAAATTTTTACAATATTTTTATTTATCCCTAGTTTCTATTAAACTAAACGCAAAGATGATTTTTACATGACGGGATTGGGAAGACCTTATGATTTCAGACTGACATCATTGGAAATGAGGAATGAAGACTTGACCAAGATGTCTAAACTTTTAAATAAAATATAAGTCAATTAATCAATTAATGTTTTCCATCCCATTTCGGGTTTATAAGTAGAAAACTATAATCAATATCACATTCTTTTTTTATAAATCTATAATTAATGCTAAAAGTTTTTAGAAGCTTTTAATTAATACCTGATTTTAATTTTGATTTTTATAATAAATATTTGATTTCACAGTTTGCATTAATGGTTAATGAAATATCTTTACAAACTGAAAAGTAATATTCTGTTTTCATGATTTCAATAATTGATATGTATCTAAGAGAAATAGATATGTTGATGATACTTTCTGAATCTAAACAATAATATTTTGACTGAGATTTGAGATCTGGTCCAGTTAATATACAGTGTCTTTTCCACTATCATCATCTATTTGTCTCTCAAAAATCTTTTGGCTGGTCTATTCTCAAACCTTTGTTAAAATGACTGTAGCCAATACACATTCTTTTGTTGGATTTGTTCAATTCATAATTAAAAATGAACAATGACAACACAACAAAAATGAGGATAATCCTAAAACATATCATTGAATAGAAACAGCAACTTTTATTTTCAATAATAATAATAATAATAATAATAATAATAATAATAATAATAACAGTTATTATGGGAAGGAGATAAATAGATAAAAAAAAAAAAAATAGCAAAAACATCTAGGTATATTCAAAATTTTTCACCGGGAAATTGAAACTATTTTAAATAACAGTTTCAAAACTTTTCAGAATTTTTTTTTGTGATGCTAGTATGAAATATACTAAATTAAAACAATTTCAGTAGGTAATTCTATTCCTTTTTTTTAATTTTTTTTTTTAGTTTTTCTCTTCAGGATCTTACGACTGGGACTTTTAATAACTTTGAGAACATTTAAAAGGAGTATCCTTTTTTTCATTTTTCAATGTTATTATTTTATTTATATTATTTTTTTAGATTTTTCCAGGATGTTAAAGACTTCTGCCAAAATCTATCTTTTTTGTTTATTTAACTCATTTGAAATATATTTTGCAAAATAGTTTTAATTTAATAAAATTTTGAACATGAAACTTTTACTGATTTTTGAACTAACTTCAAATAAGTGAAATTGTAGTTGTTAATTCTGCAAAGTGACAATTGTCGTACTGCAGATAGATGAGAAGAGAAGTTGTACTCTTCATAAGTTTATCCTGCTTAGATATTGATTATTTCTATTTAAGTAAAAACATAATTGAATAACTAATCAATAAAATTAATTAACTTCCATCTATTCCCATCAAATTTCAACCAGAACTTCATTATCCATACTTAAAGAAAGAGTAAATATCACACTTTGGAATGTTTTCTATTTACTTTGTTAGAAGAGAAAGTTTACTCAGGAATATTTTCTCGTGTATACACTTGGAGGAAAAATTGTGGTCCTTACGTATTATCGGGAGGACCTTTGATTTTTACTTTTTCTTTTTTTTCCCCGCTTATAACACCAAGGAACTGGAAAAATCAGGCTTTCATCACCTCAACGTCAACCACAAGTACAACTTTGTGGATTCGAACACCGGGGCTCATACGCAGACAGTGGAACGCCTATGGGGATCGACAAAGTGGCGAAACAAGAAGCACTGTGGCACTGCACGTCACCATTTGGAGTCGTATTTGGCCGAATTCATGTGGCGGAAGCATGTTGCCTGTACTGATGTCTTTGAGTCACTTTTGGAAGCAATTGCGACGTTCTGGCCTCCGGAATTACAAATGTAATGTTATTTTATTGTTTTAACCGTTTCAATAAATAATTTACTTTAATTTTTGAGTCGTTTTTTTAAAGGTCCTCCCGATAATACGTAAGGACCAAAATTGTTTTATTTTGACTAAATCTAAATATTTTGTACATAATTCTATTTATTTATTTATTTTTTAGATGAAGGTTTCAGTGGTTTAGTCTTACTAATTAACCCATAGCCTGAGAGAGAAGAGGGGGGTTCATGTCTTTCCCAAGGGTATTTGCATGTAAGTTTATTTGCAAGCAAACCAAACTGAATTTGGAACTCTGGAGTCATTAGCCATTACACCCCGTGCACATCCAAGTTTGCAGCATCTGGTATTCCCAAGTGGTCACCTACCTAGGTACTGACCAGGTTCAACATTGCTTAACTTCGTTTTAAGATGAAGTAAAAGGATATTAGATTTTTATTTTACTTTAATTGAACATTTACAGAGTTTATTTTATCCGAGAAATTAAAAACAGATTTAGAAAATCTATTTAATAATGATAACTTTTCTTTTTGTTGTTTAGATCATTTAAAATTAATATCATCTTTTACTTTAATATTACTATGTGTATAGTACGGGAGTAGACATACTTTTTTTTTCTTAAGATAAAAGTGAAATTGATATCTACCGGCAATGTCAAATTGAAAGTCTTATTAAAATAAGTTTTACTTCTTGGTAAGGATAAAACCTCTGCTTCTTTTATCCTGAGAAAACTTCCTTGAAGTGAGAAATGCTTTAAAAGCTCAGCCACACACACACAAAGACCTCACAGCAAAGCAAAGCTTAACGTATTTTTTAAGAAATGCACATCTCCAATTTCCAATTGAGTCACTTTTTCTTTAAAAAGACCTTTTGATTGGCTGGTAGGTGCCATTTTCACTGTTTGTTAAAAGAATAGAAAAAAACATATCTATTCAATTTCAAGCAAGAGAATGACTACTATAAGGTTTTTGGAGTAAAAAAAAAACAAAAAAACTTTAAGCCTTATGCTTAAGTAGACACCCCTAATTTTTAAACAGTACTAAATTTATCTAATAGCTTCGAGCATCTAATTCTTTAATAAAGAAAATGTGCTGCTTAGAGGAAGGAAACTGCCATTAAGCATGGCATGTTTATTCACCATTCAACCACAGAAAAATTTCACAATTAAGGAAAGTTCAATTATCCCATGACATAAATGTTAGCATATCTTCTCTACGTTTATTTATTAATATACTTACTAGCTATGTTAAATTGTCAATAATATTTGCATATAGGTGTGTACTTGAGTGTCACAGTACAGTGTATACGAATATTGTCACATATGCTTTTATTTACACAATTATGGAGTAATGCACTTTGTCATAATATATGACAAAAGGTGAATAATTAATATTTTTTATTTTTTAAATAATAAATTTTAATTTCGATTAAAGACTTTAGCTGAGAGAAAACGATACTGATTTGTTGGATATTAAATTTTGAGTTTTAAACAAATTCTGCATATCAAACAATCATTTTTACCGCTTATCTCACATAGTGGATAATATTTTTTTTTACGAGACTCATATCTCTTTTTTGGAAACAAGGCATGGCAAGATCTTTTGTAAACATAATGATTTAAAAATGTAAATTTGAAATATGTGGTAAAAAAAGTTAAATTATATTTCATTTTTGACGAGAGAAACAAATTAGATAATTTATTGTATTTTGAACATTACTTTTTCGTTTTATTTCTAAATACGATACTTTAAAAAGCGTCTTCAAAGCAAAAGAAAAAAAGTGACCCAGAATATGAGTTTACTTAAAAAAAAAATTAAATTAAGGGAGATAAATCACTGGTAAGCAGAATCAGTTTGAAATGCTGAAATTAACAATGAATCGATTTGTTAAGCTGTTGTCTTTTCTATTACTTTTCATACGCAAAAGAAATTATCACATGAGCAATCTCTTATGTTGATTCCAACTGGACCTGTCCGAAGTTAAGTTCTCCAATTGAAAGAGAGATGCTGGATTTGTAATGTCAACAGTCAAAACACAGTAACACTAGAAAAAGAAATGCGAGGGGAGTATTCTTTACGTAAGAACAGACAGAAATAAATAAAAATTAAAAATGCAACTGAATAATGAATGTTTGAGTGACAGAAATGCTTAGCTTCTTTTTATTTTTGCTTTGTTTGTTTTTGTTTTTTTTTAAAAAAAGGAAATAGTCATGTACGTTATTTTTTAAAAATTTTATCATTTGCTTAGTAAATTTTATCCTAGTTTCATTTATTTTATTTTTCAAACTTTTTGTTTGTTCGTTTTTAAACCAGTTATTTTCCCTTTTAAAGTAATTATAAACGTATTTGGTTGACAATTTTTTACTTAATAGATTATTTTTAGTCACATGTAAATTCCACCAGAGTGTGAAATGTTCAATAACTGAAAAGGACAGTGAAACAATAACAGTGTACACTGTAATAATAATAGTTATTGTGTAAACTCTTTTTCTTCAACAACCAAAATGGGAAAGTCTGTCAAAAAATTTTTAAAAAGTTATAGGAATTCAGTAGAAATAAGAAATATGTCCAAATTATATTTGACTATTTTTCAAAGGAATATGTTGATTTTTCTTTTAACAGATAATTATAATTTGAATAGTTCAAAACAAAACAATGAAACAAAAAATTCAAAGTGTAAATAATGAATGGTTGTCAATTTCATATCTTTTAGTGACATCACTTCCGGTTAAAAAAAACTTCGTCTTAAATGAATGAAAAAACGTGATCCCCTATTTTTCGTGTAGGCCCTACACAGGGTCTTCTGTACATTTTCATCGTAGGTGTAGGTGTGTGTGTGTGTGTGTGTGTGTGTATACGAAATGCTCTATCGTCCCAAATCGCATTTGACCCTTCTTGCTATTATTACCCGACCGTAATAATAGCAAGAAGGGTCAAAATGCGTAAATTGATAAAGAGAGGGTAAGTATTTTCATTTTCCAATCGTAGGACGGGTTGACAGTTAGTAAATTGCAGGAGGATGATTAAGAAATGAAAGAAGAAACAAAAAATAAGTCACAAGTGTCCGTCACCACAACCATTATTTTCAACAGCGTTAAAAAGATAAATCAAATTTAAATAACAACATGAAAAAGGAAAAAAAAAAAGATAAAAATAAAATAATAGACAATTGTAAATTGAATATACCCTTTTTCTTTTTTCGCTTTAACAGTGTCTCTAAAAAACAATAAACTGAGTTTGTGGGTTATTGTTTAGATTTTTTTTAACAAAGCAAATATATGCCTTACAAATATTGACAATTATTTTTTCGTAAATCTAGGTAATTAATATTTTTAAAAATAAATAAAAAACATAAAAATGGCTAAATAGAGCAAGTTTTTTTTTTTTTAAGACGGAAGAAATATCGACTTTTCTTGTTGATAACTGTCTTTTTTCTGATTGATTGGGTGATTGAAAGTGCATTCATTGTATCATAAAAAAAAATCACCTTTCCGCTCAATTTAATTAATTTAAACTTTACATTAATTAAATTGAGCGGAAAGGTGATTTTTTTTTAAATTTTAAAGTTGCTACTAGATAAAAAAAAAATTAGAGAAAATTTTTACTTATTTTTGATTTGATTGAGACTTTGGTTTAGGTTAACTTAAGAATTTTTTAAAAATATTTTTAATTTTATTTTGGCATATTTTCTATGACAAATTGACTAGAGTAGAATCATTGTTGTAATGTCGTGTTTCGTGTACTTTAAGGTTTGCAATTATGAGAATGGTAAAAAAATAGCAGTAACATTAATGAATAACTGCTTCTTTTTTTTTAAAGTAATGATTTGATTGCAGCCTTTTTTTTTTTTTAGTTAAAAACAAAACAAATAAAAACAAAAACTAAACCCCCAAAGTAAGGCCATCTTTCCCAGACCAAAAGCGGCGGTTCTAAGGTAATCACCCACGAAACAAAGCAAATCAACAAGGAAATAATAAAGAATGGAGAAGTGCCAAACATACAAGAAGTTCTGAGGGTCACCGCACCGCTGGTCTTTTCTTGAATCGCGTGGTTAAAACAGTGACCATTTGCGGCATTGTCGACCTTAAAACTACGACTCAGGCAGAACTGACTGCCATTTGAATATAAATCTCCGATGATGGATCCTTTGAGGACTGCCGTGCGACATGCCTCGTAGAAATTGTTACAAAACTCTCTGCATACTGTCAGTCTTTCCCTCAGGTAGAAAGTGTTCTGATCTGGGGCACAAATATAACACATCAGGTAATTCAGGAAATTCTGGCAATTCTTGTCGGCACCAGGTAAGGGTTTCACCCGTCCGAAAGTGGCGGAAATTTCCTCCTGCAAGCAACAACTGTTGCTTTTAAACCAGGTACAGTTTTTAAGGCCCGGTTGGGGCGATGGCGCCCTGTTACTGAAGAAGGAGCAATACTGAATAGACGAGGTCGAAGGCGATGAAGAAGAAATGCTACTATTGACCATACTAGGAACGAAGAGTACTACCAGGAAAAACACAGTCACCATGAGGCGGATAGCGCGTTTTGTATACGCATCCACTGACTTGTGGCTTGCCATGGTCAGTTCGTTTTAAGCCTTTCTTCAGCGCTTTCTCTTTCTTTTTTTAGTGTTGACGTCTGTTATGGTAAAGAAGAAGACTTATGCCGAAAAAAGTTCGGCAATTTCCGAATAAAATCGGCTTTTCTCGTAATTGAATGATAAGCGTAATGTGACGGAGATTTATTGGTATTTTCCACAACGGCACGAACTTCTGCAATTGTCATCACGTGATAAATACTTCGGCAGTTTCCGGAAGATTTTGGGGAAATGAGGAAAATCATGATTATGTTGTGCTTGAAATTTATTTTTAAATGCATGTTAAAAATAAACTAGAGGAATATTTACAAAAATATTTAGATAATGAATAAGGAAAATAATTCTTTTTGTTGATTTCACAGATTAAGTGCAGGTAATGAAGTTTGAACGTCTGCTGTCGTGATTCAGAAAAGGAAAATTCGGGATATTCCGGAAATGTTCGGTCAAACTGAGTATTGATTTTGATGAGATTGATTTGTTACGATTATATTTTTTATATATTTATATTTGTAATAATATATTTTGGTTTTAGCTATGTGTTTGCAATCATTGTTATATGACGCAGTTATTTCTTTACATTTTGGTGTGTAAATAATTTAATTTTCTGCACATTTTTAAAATTTTTTTAGATTATGTCTGCTGTAAGTAGACTGATTTTTATCGATTTTTTTTAGGTATCTGATCATCTTCGCATCATTGGTTATTTATTTATTTATTTTTATTCCTGCAACAGTAGTTGATCCCGCTGAATAATAAACAGAATCACAATTTGAGGTTTTAAGGCCTTTTTTTTTTTTTTTTTTTTTTTTTTTAATAATGTAATACTCAAACAAACTATGATTTTTTTATTTATTGGGTTGTCCGTAAATTTGATATCGATTTTTAGTCGTTCACATTCCACCACGCTAGAACACATCAAATATCGACACTATGCTTACTACATTTCGATTAGAGCACAGCACACTTATCTCTTGAGAATGAAAGTTTAAAATTACTTAATTCGTGTTAATTTTGCATTCCTACGAAAATGAAAGATTAATGATTAATATACATTTTAGACACTTGATGCTTTTTTATCAGTGTAAAGGCAAAAATTCTTCGCAAGCAACAAAAAAGGTATGTGCTGTGTACCGTGAAGGTGCTTTAGATAATAGAACCGTACGGAAGTGGTTTTCTAAGTTTAGAGAGTTGGTGATTGTATCGATGAAGCATGATTAGGCAGATTGTATCGATGAAGCATGATTAGGCAGAACCTTCACTACAGATGACGACCAAATCACGACACTGATTGAGAATAACCCGCATTACAAAACGCGGGAATTAGCAGAAACACTAAATTCATTAAAATCCACGATCTATGAACACTTAGTGAAACTTGGGTACTCAAATCGCTTTGGGTATGTAGGAGCCTCGATGATGTTTCAAATTGACTTTGTGCCAAACGCACCCGAAGTCCCCACAATTTAATATATCAGAAGATTGAAGGTTGGATGTTGGAATGTGAAAGAATAAAATATTTCGTTTTGCATGTTAAAGTAAAATTTTATTAACTAAACAGAATAAATTTGTAAGAAGTAAAAATGTTCATATAGAAAATATATAGTTAATTAATTTGTAAGAGTTAAATGTTCTGAGAGAAAAATGTACGTAGTTAAATGATCCAGAGAAATAGTAGTAAAGAGTTAAATGAATTCAGAGCTTATAATGTGTGTATGTAGAAAGATTAACGTTACTAATAAAGTCTGTGTTCCTTTCCTTTTTGATGGCCGGCGAGAAAGTGAAAAGGAAGGTGAAGCAATAAAGAAAACTGTACTTATCGAACGTTAATATTTAGGAGTCAGTTGACGTATCCTGTTATTGTTGTTGTTGTCGTCTTCTTTGTTGACCGCGAGAATTTTGAGGATGGAGAAAAAGAAGTAAAAGAAATTAGCATGAGTGAAGAAGGAGAACGAATGTGTGACGCGACGTTAAATGTCCGGGTCTTACTTGAAGTTTCTTTTGTTACATTTTAGCGTGTCCTCTCTGTGCTACTCCCATTTGACTGACTGATTCTGACTTTCCTCCCCTCTTCCTTGATACCGATTCAACTTTTCACACTGGATTATTAACTTTTTTCTCAGTTTGGCAAATCGCTTCCTTTCATTGGTTAGAAAATAAATTTAACATCGGATCGCGAAATTTAGCTTTGTATTATTCTTTCAGTATAGAAATATTCAGTATATATCCTTTTCCTTAATTTTCCAAAATTAAATTTTACACTTGATTGTGAAATTTTGCCTTGGTCTAGTTTTTTCAAAATGTTTTCAGTTATTCTGATCCATTTTTGCGGGTGTGCAATTTTACTTTTTGCGTTTCAGTTAATTGTTGGATGATACAGGATTTGTATCCTATTGGTACCACATAATCTGAGTGAAAAGAATATTTTGGATCGCATTTCTATCTGGTATTTGCTGTATGAACGCAATAAAAATGCACCCTGTTTTAAGAAAATTGTGATGGATGATGAGAAATGGATCGTTTACAACAATGTTCAGTTAAAAATTCTAGAGTTAAGCGACACGAGCCAACTTTAGCCATCCCCAAAACAGGGCTTCATCCTAAGAAAGTGTTGTAGAGTAGCTAGTACCCGTTCAGTGTTCTAATCGATGGACTGGCTCATAGCTTGAAAAGAATCTACGAGTATGTATTCAAAGGGTCGCTTTTTTTTTTTTGCGACAAGCAGATTAATATTTGGACTAATTTACTTGTCATAGATTGTCATAAATGCTTTTTTTTTTCTCATGTAAAGAGAAAAAATTTAAAGAATTTGTCATGGATCGATCGCAAAACCTATTTGAAACAGACTGAATGGAATCGTTCAACTTGTTCATGTACCAATAAACACGTTTTATAAGAATGTTGATGGATCGTTAACCAACACCGAAAAATTAAAAAAAAGAACTCAAATTTTCCCGAAACTTTTTCAGATTGTTTTGGATTTTGCTCAAAAGTAAAAGCAAAATTTGATTAAAGAAGAATACAACACCAATATTTTAACCAAAAAGTCAAGTACCTTTTGCAGCATTGGAGAACAATGACAAAGAACATGAACAGTTGGAGAAATTAGGGGTAATCGGAAAAAATCATTTCTAGTCCCTGAGCAAGTCTGACTGTAAATGTAAAAAAGAAAAACAAGATAAGAATTTGTGCAGATTATTGGACAGGACTAAACGACTGTTTAAAATAAACTAATTATCCTCTCTCATCGGCATATGAAATTTTTCGCGAAATTAAATGAAGGTCGGTTATTTTTAAAGTTGGATTTATTGGAGGCTTATTTACAAATACTAGTCGATGAAAAATATGCTGAAATACACTTAAAACACACAAAAGGCTCTACAAATTTAATAGACTACTTTTTAAAATAAATGAGGCTTCAGCAATATTCCAGCGGGTGATGGATACCATACTCCGTGGCTAGATTATGCACTTGCATATCTAGACGTTATATTAACAAAAAGTAAAACCCGAAAAGAACATGCAAGACGTGTAAAGAAAGTTTCAAAAAATAAATAATTAAATAAAAGATTTTGGATTTAAGCTGAGTATTGAAAAACACCATTGCACCACAACGGATGTGCGTTGTGGTGCAATGGATATCGGCTCGGAATGAGAAATCGGGGATCCGAGTTCGAATTGCATTCACTTACGCGCAAATACCCTTGGGAAAGGTATTAATCCGTCTCTTCCTTCCAGTTATGGGTTAAATAACAGGACAGATTGGGTTCTATAGCCTTGGCTGGCAACCAGTCTACCGCAGAAAGCAATGGCAACCTTCTGTGGGATAATTTTCTGCCCAGTCAGTCATGTCTCTTTCAAGACATGATCGCCCAATCTTACCAAAAATCAAGTACTTGGGACAGATTATAGACGAAAAAGCCAGGGGCCTGATCTTAGCCGTGCGAACGTAATAAAGAACATGCCCGTTCCAACAAATGTATTGTTCCTACAAAATCTAGGTTTAGCAAATTATTTCAGCAATTACATTCCAAATATGCACACATTAAGAGTATCAATAAACAAATTTCTTGAAAAAGACGTAAAGTGGAACTGGTCGGTCGGTTTTCAAAAGTCTTTGGATAACTTGAAAACAGCATTAACGACGGACTTAACTCGCACACACTACGAACCTGATAAGGAAATTTATGTTGCAAGCGATGCTAATAATCCGGGTTTAGGGTCCGTACTTTTACACAAAGAAAAAGCGGCAGAAACTAATTATTCACAAATTGAAAAAGAGTAGTTAGTTCTGATATTTGCTATTAAGAAATTTCACAAATACATATATGGAAGACAGTTCACCCTCCAAACTGACCACCGCCCATTACTGTCTATATTCGGCTCAAAAAATGGAATTCCTACACATTCAGCTAATCGCCTACATGAGGAACCATTTGCCTTGGTCTGGGTTTTCCAAAATGTTTTCAGTCGTTCTGATCAATTTTTGCTAGTGTGCAATTTTACTTTTTGTGTTTTAGTTAATTGTTGGATGATATAGGATTTGTATCCTATAGTTCGACGTACCTAACCCTCAACAAATACAGCAGACTCGCTCAAGTAAGCGAAAACGAATAACAACGCGTACTATGGAAATAGAACCTCAAAGAAATGAATATGTTGTCCAGGGACATAAAATCTCAAAGGGGAAATGTAGAGTAGCTAGCACCGCTTCAGCACTCTAGTCGTTGTACTAACTTATAGTCTGAAAGAGTCTACGAGTATGTATTTAAAGGGTCGTTATTTTTTTGGACAAACAGATTAATATTCGAACTGATTTACTTAGTTGGCTATTCCCCATTTAGACCCTCCTCTCTTTTGCTCGTAAGTTTTGTCTTGTTAATTGTTTATAAACTTATTCTGTATTTTTTGTATATATCTGTTATCACCAGATACTGTGTTGAATGAATATAATAAGCACTCGCTCTTCTCTGTGTATCATTTACTTCGACAATACAACAGAAAGTCATGCCACGCCTCTGGTGGAGCTGGAAATGAATCCTGTGCGATGAGCTTCTGCCAAATAACCAATCATTCTAAACTTATTTATAAATGGAACTTTGTCTGTGTGTGTGTGTGTGTGTCAGTGTGTGTGTCAGTGTGTGTGTGTGTGTGTGTGTGTGTGTGTCCGTTACCTATAGACTCCGAAACGGCTGAACCGATTTTCTTGAAAATTTACAGAGTTGTACTATTAGCATTTGCGAGTGTTCTTAGCTAGGTTTTGTGTTGAGGTACCCCCGATAAATATCGAAAATCGATAATTGAAAAGGGATATACAAGGAGTGGTCCGATTTTAATAAAATTTGATAAACTCATAGACAAAGACATAAGAAATGATATTCAGAAGTTTCAAGGTTGCAGTTCTTACAATAGTGCAGAAAATTTGATATCGATACCAGGAAATCAAAATTGGACTCATATCCATTCATTTTTCTTTCAGTCTACGGTTTCGCTTTAACTGGAAACAACTATTGGTTTTTAGTCTTTCGTGCCAACATCCAAATAGTCTGAGCTCCGGGACCATGAATTAGTTTTAAAGCTTTCATTACACCCGAGCAACGCTGGGCTATACTGCTAGTTGATTCATAAAAGTACTGCTTGCAACTGGATAAATTGAAAGCAGCAATTTAAGAAAAATGTCCAGAATTGTCGAACAGGAAACTTGTTGTTTTCCATCATGAGGTAACCCGGCAAAAATTGTTGCGGCTTGGCTTGGATGTGTTACCGACCCGTCATATCCATTAGACGTTGCTCCTTCAGATTTTCATTTATTCAGGCCCTTGCAAAGTAATTTCAATGTTAAAAATTTCAATTCTTTGGATGACATAAAAAACATCTTTATGATTTCTTTGCCGATAAATCACCGAAAATTTGGGTGGACGGAATCTTTAAGTTGAAGGAAAAATGAAGAGAGGATGTACAACAAATGGCTTATATTTAGTTGAATAAATATTTAATGGCATATTTTTTAAAATTTTCCTTAAAAATTAACATGAATGTTTTGGATAACCCAATAATTAATTAATGTTAAAAATGATTAACATTCAAGACATAGACTGGTGCGGACCAGAAGAAAGTGTGTGCAAGCCGGAGAGACCCCGCAAAGAAGACAGAGACTGGCGCAGACCAGAAGATTGTGTGCAGACCGGAGAGATCCGACGAAGATCAGAACGGAGGGACCCGGCGGAAACATGACACACGAGATAGATTCGATACAACGATAGAGTTGGTTTGACAGGTAGTTCGAGTGTTGAGTACAATACATTTGAGTAGAGTTGGACCGGTACGGAGCAAGTTAATACGAGAAACGTGCTATCACATGACTGCCTGCCTGAGAAGTATCTTCGATTTTTGCCTGGTGCTAGACCAATCAACTTGAAGCCGTGGGTCGGAGTTATAGTAGTCTGCGCGCAAGAGTGATAAACTCTTAGTACTGTACCGAACAGAACGTATGTATATAAACATCTTACTGCTAATTTCACAATGATTTTCGTTTCTTATTGTGGCTCCCAAATCTGTCTGGATCGTCCGTGCAGTGGATTTCGGCGACTTCCAGCCTAACCCGGTTTCATGATCAATCGAAGACAACGTGAGCAGAGCCCGGTTTGGAAGGAAGTGATCAACTATCAATCGGCTGTGAAGATTTTGGGCGTTGACGCGAATTGAGAGTCGTTTGGGGAGTTCACAATTGAACTCACAACTCGTTGTGTCAAGTCACTGGAACTAACTTACACCTATATCCATGGGCCGTATGTCCATGGACATAAAGACGAGAAAACAGTTCGAACAGTGTAACTAATGTAAATAAATTTTGAAGGAAAAATTATTACCATAACACATTTTTGAATGAAAAAAAAATTATTCTCAGCAAAACATTTTTGAATACAAAACGAGAAGACATTTTCAGTTTTCTAAAATAAAAAAGAATAAAAACAAAAAATTTTCATCAAAATCTGACTAAATCAACCTTCTCACTATAACAGAACATTACAAAAAACACCTTAAAACCTCACCCTTTTGGCATTAAATAACCCACAGAGGTTGATATGCTGTTAAACAAATTTCATCAAAATCTGACTAAATCAACCTTCTCACTATAACAGAACATTAAAAGATACCTTAAAACTCCACTTTTTGGTATTAAATAACCCACAGAGGTTGATGTGCCATTAAATAAAACTCAAACTCAAAACGTTCTCTTCCATTAATAAATTTCCACAAGCAAGAAGTGCAATAGAAGAAACTGTCAGTATAGAACTTACAGGTACATCTGGCCATTTCAACTGTAAAAATTTAAAGAGTTGACTTTCAAAAATAGTTTGGTTTTTCATTTCCAGATACCCTTGTTCCCTTCTTAGGATGTGGTTTCCGGCTTTCTCTTCTCCACTCTTTTATTTATTTATTTATTTATTTATTTATTTTTTCCTCAATTGGAGTAGATAGACTAAACTATCGCCCGGTTCACACTCCACCCACGTCTATTGAGCAGGTGAAGAGGCTCATCCCTTGTTCCCTGCTTAGGATGTGGTTTCTGGCTTTCTCTTCTCCACTCTTTTCACTCTTTTATTTATTTATTTTTTTCCTCAATTGGAGTAGATAGACTAAACTATCGCCCGGTTCACACTCCACCCACGTCTATTGAACAGGTGAAGAGGCTCAATATATTATATATATTATATATTTGCGTTTGCAAAACCTCCATTTTTGTAATGCTATCAACCACGTCGGGATGAGCAAATGAGCAAAGATTTGGTAAGAGGGAAGTACTGGCATGACCGAAGTTGTTCCTAGTATCACGTACCTAACCACCCTTTTACAGTGAAACCGATAAAATGTAACCGCAATTTCTACTCCAACAGCTTCTTTTCTCACACTTCCCGCCTGTGGAATTCCCTTCCTCATACTTGCTTCCCTGACAGCTACAATCTCCAGCAGCTTAAATGTAAGGTCAATAGACACCTCCTAACACACTAACTCGCATTCATTCTCTCAAACACTCTTCCCATCTACCCAACCCTCAGCCTCGGTATCTTTACCTGTCTATCACCCTCCTTCTTACATCTCCTATATCTAACCACTCTTTCTCATCACTTTCCCCTGTGTAACCCCCTGCGCAATAGTGGCAGTGGAATGCCTTGCTTGGGGTGAAATGATTAAAAAAAGCCCTGAATAGAATATCTATATACGAGGGTCGGTTCATCTGCTGATCACGATATAAATGTAAGTAGTTACATCAGTTGGTTGACGAAAAGAGATGCAAATGTACCATAATACAACACTGGGTCAGGAATTAAACAATGTTAACTCAACTGTTATGTATATATAAAATTCTGAGACTTTCGTTAGTTTATCCGTCCGCCACACTCTCTAAAATAGCCATAGATTGAAACCAAACTTTGAGAACAAGTGAAAACATGTAAAGTTTGTTTTACTTGGATGCGTCAAAACCGCAAAGTGGTATTTTTGTCGAAGTAGTTTGTCAGGCATACAGTGCTGATAGCAGACACAGAAAGGAAACTACAAGACCTCTTACAGAAAGTAGCAGAAGAAAGTAACAAAAAGGACTAGAAATAAACTGCACGAAAATTGAATGCATGGTCATCAGTAAAAAGGGCAACCTAAAATGCCAAATACAGGTTGTGGATACCAAAATCAAGCAGGTACAAAAATTTAAATACCTGGGAAGCATTATAACAGAAGACGGAAAGTGCGACACAGAGATCCGAAGGCGAATTGGCATGGCGAAGGAAGCATTCCAGAAGTTGAGTAAGGTATTAAGAAACAGGACAATTTCACTAGAAACTAGGAAGAGAGTACTGGATTACTACGTGATGTCCGTCCTTCAATATGGCAGTGAATGCTGGACAATGCCATCAAAGATGAAGGAAAAACTTGAAGCAACTGAAATGTGGTTCTACAGAAGGGTGCTGCAAATCCCATGGATTTGAGCATGTGAGCAATGATGAGGTCTTGGAAATGATGGAAACAAAAAGTAAATTAATACTGAGCATCAGGAAGAGACAGCTGAAGTTCTTGGGACACGCAATGAGGAAGGAGGGCCTGGAGAACCTGATACTAACAGGCCAGATAGAGGGAAAAAGAGACAGAGGAAAGCAACGGATAACATATTTGAAGGACCTAATCAGGTGGATGATAGAACGAGGATTACACGGTATAACAGGAGAAGGCGTGCTCAGAGCCACCAGGGATAGGGAAACGTGGAAAGCCATGATCGCCTACATCCTGAAGGGACAGGGCACATAGAAGAAGAAAAATTTTACCAAGCAAATCAGTTTATTCAAATTTCATTGATTGGTTTTAGAAATTCAATAAAACATAGCGTTTGTAAATCTCAACAAAAATGTTAGCAATAACTTCAATAACAGTAAATATTGATCCCAGGTATACCATTTCCTACAGAATTGTAATGGGTCTACGTTCCAACTTTCCAGAAGTAGAACTTCATTTTACTTTCAGTTTAAACTTGAACTCCTGTTCCTGTCTGAAACGGGTGTCAGTGCCTCAATCATATTGCAGGAGCTCACAACCCCAGGCTGCTCACCTGTTATAACAAAATACGATCACCTAAGTCGCTGCGGTCACGGACTCAATGCTTTTTTTTTTTTAATCATTTCACCCCGAGCAAGGCGGTTACGCCACTGAAGCGCAGGGGGCTACGTAAGAGTGAAAAGATTGGAAAAGAGAAAGCCAGAAACCACATCCTAAGCAGGAAACAAGGGATGAGCCTCTTCACCTGTTCAATAGATGTGGGTGGAGTGTGAACCGGGCGATAGTTTAGTCTATCTTTTTTTTTTTTTTTTAATCATTTCACCCCGAGCAAGGCGGAAACGCCACTGATGTGCAGGGGGCTACATAAATGTAAAAAGATTAATTAGAAAAGAGTGAGGAGTACAAACTAGTTAGAAAGGAACAATAGAAAGCTGAGAAAGCAGGTGCGATGACAGATACATAGGTGGAGAGAAAGGGAAGGTTATACAGGGGTGGGGAGAGAGCTAGAGTCCAGTGGTTAGTAGATGAGTATTGACTTTGCATTTAAATTTCTGAAGGTTGTAGCCGTCAGGAAAACAAGAATACGGGAGCGAGTTCCACAGGCGGGAAGTGCGAGAGAGGAAGCTGCAGGAGTAGAATTGTCGTCTGCATTTGGCTAACCTGACTGTGAATGGGTGGGACCCAGTTGCCAGTCTGGTTGCACGAGTAAACACCTGTTGAGGAGGCATCAGTGACCTAAGTTCGTCTGAGCAGAAGCCATGAAAGTATTTATAGAACAGACAAAGGGAGGCCACATTTCGACGATGAGGAAGTGGCTGCAGTCGAGCCGCCAGATCAGTACCTATCACATTACAGACTCTCCTTTGGAGCCCGTCAAGAACACTGAGGAGAACGGCAGGGGCACCTGACCATAAATGGCAGCAGTACTCCATGCACGGATGGATGGTTGACTTGTATATATGCAGGATGGATTCAGGTGGAAAAAACATCCTGGATCGACATAGTGACCCAACCTTCTTAGCAGTAGATTTTGCTATGGATTCAATATAGTGGTTCCATTTGAGGTCTGAGGACAGGGTAAGTCCGAGGAGGCGTAGTGTATTACTCTCCGGGAGAATCATTTGGTCCATGCTTATGGGAGGCAGGAGAGGTTGCCTGTAATGGTTGACAGACAACAGCTTGGTCTTAGATGAATTGAAGTTGACAAGCCACTTCTTGCCCCAGCTCACCACAGAGTGTAGATCCCGCTCAAGGTCAGCTGCGAGATTATGTCTGTCCGCCACGACAGGTTTCTTACTGGTGCGGGAGTATATTGTAGTGTCATCTGCGTAGATGCCTACTTGGGACTTGATCTCATCTGGGAGGTCGTTGATGAAAATAAGGAAGAGCGTCGGGCCCAGGATAGAGCCCTGTGGGACACCAGCATTCGTGCTGTAGGACGAAGAGGCACGCCCATTCAGAACAACCTTCAATTTGCGGTTATTTAAGAAAGATTGGATTAGGTCAAGCAGGCGACCGGTAATACCATAACCGTGTAGTTTGCATAGGAGGCCAGAGTGCCAAACCCTGTCGAAAGCCTTGGAGATGTCCAGAGCAATCGCGCGAGCCTCGTCAGACTCATCAAGGGCCTGTAGCATGTACTCCGTTACGGTTGTTAGCAGGTTGGCCGTGGACCTGGCAAAGCGGAATCCATATTGCCTATCGGAGAACAGTTTGTGGGTGGTGAGATGATGAACTATTTCAGCATTGATTATAGCCTCGAATACTTTCCCGAATATCAGTAGAAGACTGATAGGGCGATAGTTGGATAGATCCGAGGGTTCACCACAATTCTTAAATACAGGAACGACTGAAGAGAACTTCCAGCATGCAGGAAAGCAGGAAGCAGAAAGGCAGTAGTTAAATAGTTTAGAGAGGACAGGGGAAAGTTCAGGAGCACACCTCTTAAGGACTATCACCGGGATTCCATCGTCTCCACACGCCTTATGGGGGTCGAGTTTTGAAATTACTCTGGATACTACTGTCGGGGTAATATATACGTCGTGCAGTTTGGCCTCAGTTTTAATAGTGAAGTCGGGTGGGGGTACTCCGGACGAGTCGAATGTGGAGTTGGATGAGAATCTGTGGGCAAAGCACTCAGCTTTGTCCGCAGATGACGTGAGAACCTCAAATCCATGGATTAAAGGAGGTATTGAGGGTTTCCTATTGTTGAGCACTCGTTTACAAATCCTCCAATAGTCCTTGGAGCCGAACTTGCGGTCAGCTATGTGCTGTCGCATTCTCTCAGCAAACAACTGTTTGGCGTCATTTAGGGTTCTCTTGCACTCATTGCGAGCAGATGTGAACAGGCGCCTATTGTGATCAGTTGACTGTCTCCGGAATAGACGGAAGTAATGGTTCCTGTGGGCAATGGCGGCTGAGCAGGCCGGAGAGAACCACGGAGAGGAATGAGGTTTTAAGCAATACTTCCTGGTGGGTATGAAGGTATCAATGCCAGCTTTCACCCATGACGAGACCTCAGAGGCACAGTCATCAACTGATAGGTCGAACACTTTTCCCCAAGGGACGTCGCGGAGGAAATCGCGAAAAGCATCCCAGTCAGCTTTTTGGTAGAGGTAGGAGGTCCTATAGGTAGGGGGCTCCTGTGGGGAGTGAGATTGGAAAGAAATACTGAGAGAGACTACAGCGTGGTCGGAGTTGCCGAGAGGGCAAAGCTGCGAGACTTGACACGCGTCAGGCGCAGAGGTGAAACATATATCTAGCAGTGAGGAATGACTCGAGGGAGTGCTTGGGAAGCGAGTGGGGAAGTCCACCACTTGCGTAAGGGATTGGGAAATAGCAAAGTTCATGGCGTGAATGCCCGCTGGATCAGTAACGGCGTTTTCAAGCCACTCAGAGTGATGAGCATTGAGGTCTCCAAATACAAATATGTGGGCAATGGGTGATAGGAAATAGCCTTATCTATGTCATCAGTAATGCTATCTAGTAGGGAGCAGTCGGGAGAGGAGGGAGAACGGCAAAGAAAGAATAGGTAACTAACCGAACTGAGGAGAGACAGGCGGAGACATATGTATTGGTGGTCAGTAGATTCGGGTGAAGTCACCCTAGCTATGGGGAGGTGCTCGCTGACATAAACACCCAGCCCATACATGTGGACAGTGGAATCCTTCCTTAAAAGGGGAAGATAACCAGGGATGAAGAGGTCAGAGGAGGGAATAGCTGAGTTGAGGTTAGTTTCGCAGAGTGCAAGGATGTCAGGGACTTTTCATGCAGGAACGCTTACATCAGGGACGAGTTTTCCAGTGGCAGACACACTAAAAACGAGGACCCTGATATGTATATGTACTTTCGCATGGCACTTATCCATAGTACTATAGTTTTTACTCTCTATCACCCTCAGGATGAAGGGTTAGTAATCTTCGATCGGACATCAGAGAAAATTGACAATATCTCCCTCGGCCATGTCTCACATATGCGGTGACTTCAGTGTTCGCCACAAAGAAAACCGATGAGAAAGGCAGATATTTTAGAGAGTTTTCCATCGCCTATGAACTAATCCATATCATTAAAGTAGGTATATCCAAAAAAATAGCTGAATAAAAAGCAGCATAGTCTGAAGGAAAAAGCCTCAAACTAAATAAAAACAAAGTTTTCTCGGCAAAATGTTTATGCTATCATGAAGAGGATTGATCAAAGTACTTTTTTAATTATTTTTACAAATTTTAAAAATTGTTTCTAACAGGTTCTAACAGGTTCATTTAGTGGTAGAAATTTTTTTTTCTCTCGTCAGTGCAAGGCATAAACTGACGCCAGAGTTTATTACGTCAAAACGTAATATTACGCAAAGGCATTTTTTGACTGTGAAAGATAGATTAATTTAAAAATTCTTGCAAAAATAAAATAACAGTTGGATTTTGATGAAAATTTCAGGACTTATTCATAATTTACTCAAATCAGTTTCGAACGAATTATTTTTAGAAAATATTGGTAAAATCATTTTTTTTTACATATATTTCTCCCCACCAATTAATTTCCAGAAATGTCGAAAAATGCGACTAGGTCTCAACATAGAGATGATTTTTGTTAAATTCAGGAATCAATGGGGAATGCTAATCATCCGTCTTTTTTTCTTCAAAACCTGATAATTTTTAGAAAATCTGCTCCGAATTGCGAAAACAAAAATGCAATAAAGCTATGCCATTTTTTATTTGGATAAACTTTTAATTGCTTTTATAAACATAAATTAAAATGATATTATAGTCTGAATAGAAATTATTTTTCCATTAATAATGAATTTTTACAAGAATTGTTTTCATTTCTATTATTTTTATTAAGTAATTTCTAAAAGTTTAAAAACTTTTAAAAATTTCCTCCTCATAGGTCTCTCAGAATTTTTTTAAATAATGTGTAGCGAATATATTTACTAATCGAAAAATCTAAAAACTTACTTTAAATAAGGGTGCTCATTTTTTGTTAAATAATTAAAACATTTTAATTTTCTGCATGTTGATTACTCGTATTTTGTTTGTACGGGTGGCCGTAAGCGATCTTTATCATTAAAAGGTCACATTATTCAAGGGTTGTCCTTCCTTATATGAAAAAAAAAAACGTATATAAAACTTTTTATACCAAATTCCTCTTCTATACTTTTGGCCAGCTACTGTAAATCATCCATTAACGCCGCAGATAAGGTGATGACAGCTGTGATAATAAGGCTACCGTAATTGAAAAAAAGTTTGAAAAATTTTAGGCAGTAAGCAGTAATTCTTGTTTTAAGGGAAACGGATACTGTAAATCATCAGTTGTCAGCTACTGCTAAGGTGCTGATATGGTGTTGACAGTTGTGATAACAAGGCTACCATTTTTCAAGCAGTAAGCAAGTAATACTTCTTTCAAGTCAACTTAAAGTAAGTTTAAATTCGGTAATTTGAATAAAATAATATGTCAGCGAGATGTATTTTATTTTTGTAAGATTTTCTAAAACCGAGAATTGGCTACTGTTTACAATCGATTAAACATGGCGGAAAATTTGAAATTAAAAATGTTTTTTTAAATCTATTTTTTTTTATTTCGATCAATAAAATTTCGGTTTGAAATACACCAGGGTAAAATTTTGCTTACTGTAATAAGTAAATTTAATCTCTTGGCTTTCAATTAAAGCTAAAAGTATAGCTTCAAGAAAACTTTTTTTTATTTTAAAAAATTCAATTTAAATTAAGGCATCGAAAATTTGAGTGGAAGTACGTATATTAAAGAACAAAAGAGACGCACTTACATTCTGGTGAACGGTTTCATATGCAATGTTGTGTTTTTAATTTCTTGTTTGGAAAGAAATGCTTTTATTGTCTTCGTTATATATACCGTTATACATATTGTCATAAAAAAAAATCAACGACTGAAAAAAAAGACAAAGTTTTGCGCATTGTAACAAGATAGAAATTAAAATGTCGATTAATAAAGTCGATAAGAAATTGGATTATTTATCTAGGTACCTCCACTAATTTTTGATAACTAACTATTAAACTGAATTTTTAAAAATAAAAAAGTTTTCTTGAAACTTTTATTTTAGCTTCAATTGAAAGCTAAATCATTAAATTTACTATTTCCAGTAAGCAAAATACTCAGGTGTATTTCAAATAGAAATTATATTGATTGGAATGTGAAATCTTTCAATTCTTAAACTTTTGGGTTAATTCTCGCTTTTAAAAAATCTTGCAAAAATAAAATATTCATCTGTGACACATTATTTTTAGAAAATTAGCAAATTTAATGTTAAATTAATTTGATTTAGACAAGTATAACTGATTTATAGCATGGAATTTAGAATAAAACTATTTCTTAATCGCAGAGTTGAACTTTTTTACCTGTCCGCCGTATTTGAAATGTGTTGACAGCTCGCCAGACGAGAGATAGATAAGTGTATAGCGATCACATAGCGACATAATTGTACAACTCTTTTTCCGGTAATAATTTTATCTTTGCAACCATTTTTTTTTTTTTTTTACTTTTTTTTCTTAGGTGAATAAGAAAGAGATATAATTTGACGCAAGAGAATTAATGCTAATTACTGTGCGGTCAAACGAATTATAAGACATAAAGAGAAAGAAATACAATAATCTGTTCTATTTAAATATATTAAATGTTTATAGACAACATGTATCTGCCGACTTAGCATAAGAGAACAAACTTCAGGGTATTTTGCCAATAGTCTTTGTTGAAGAAGCCCTGTTCAGTCTCTTTACATAGTAATAATTTCTCTTAAGGTTCCCATATCCGTTCTTCTCTTATTTGATGCCACTCACTAGAGCTGGGGGGTAAATGGTACATGTTTGCATGGAACTCACTGAATAACACACGGAAGAAAATAACCGGGTGGTCTTTGAATTTGACATTTATATAGACAGTATTCTTGTTAAGGCAGTGATTTGCTCTCTTTAGCCATTATGCATGCTCGTTTTATTATGTACCTGATAAAGCTGATTTTCCGAAAAGAAAATATGGCACTACGTAAACTGACTGAACTGATTGTAAATATATATATATATATATATATATATATATATATATATATAATTGTGGGAAATAATTTTCTAGATTGGCATTCGTTAGACGTTTCTCAAGCCATGTCATTTGTTGGAATTGACAAATAATGACATTTCATCGATTTAGAATAAGTGTCCTTTTCATAAAATGAATACGATGCCAAATTGATAGCGGACATTTTAAGACTGTGCTTGTTTTATTTATACAGCTTAATGTTGAATTTACATTTACGCTAAAATAGCATTATTATCGACAGATGTTCTTTTTAAACACTTTTAAAAAATTTTTTAAAACCTTTTGTGAACTTTCTTTTAAAAGGGGAATTATATATTATACCTTATTATGACGGCCTCCTCTATAATTTCTTCATCCTGCTCGTTGCGTTGAAAAATAGAAAACCACTGGCGGTCAACTTTCTCCACCGATCTTTGCTTGTTGCAACAAGATCATGGCCTTTCAGCTTATTCAGACACTCAGGTATCGGGTTCAAGATCTATAAGCAGTACAACTCAAATAAGAGAAAATCTATGTTCCTCAACAGCAAATTATGAATAATATAGGTACGCGTAAATACCAGCTTAGCGTAGCCAACATTAGTATAAGCCTGATTCCCCCGAACTTCGAATTTTTTTGGTAGGAGGATGATATTGATTTCAGGCCAGTCCCTCTTCAGTTTATCGAAGCTTTCAGAGTCGGTAACGAAAAACAAGACTTGGCTATGTATATTCATCGTTTGTGTATTACACAGCCAATTATAGGCAAATGGAAGATAAGCATCGTTGAATAATGTCATTAAAACCGGTGGTTTTCTTTTGTTAATTTTTCTGCTTATTACGACGGCCTCCTCTAGAATTCTTTCGAAAGAAGAGAGATTATTTTTCTTCGAATAAAAAGAAGGAGATGTACTTCTATTCTGGCGCACGGTTTCATATTGAATGTCTTGTCGTAAATTCCACTTCGGAAAGAAATCCTCAAGTATAAACCACTTATTTGTCTTTGATATATACCCTTATACATACTGTAATAAAAATCAACAACGATAGAAAAAGATAGAATATTTTGCGCATTGTAACAACGTCGCTAAGAAACAGGATCATTTATAATTGACAAGACTTGATTATGCAATAACCATTTTCTCAAGATTCCAGTTTCCTGGAATTCGGAACATAGATAGACCACCACGAGTCAAACAAATGACAGTCTGAATATGAATTTAAAGATGATTTTCATTACAAAGACTTTGTTAGACAGAGATTAATTGTTTACGTAAGAATTTATAGTAGTTATTCAAAGTTTAAAAAAAGAACAAGTCCGTCAGAGAAATGAACGTATTCCTAACTCTTTTAATCGGTTTAAGTGTTATCTATGCAAATTTAAATGCCAAATTGCTAACAGGAAGTGATTTGTTTACACTTTAAAAATGCTAAAAACCGCAGTTTATACTATCCGAAAGGAGGTTGGTTAAATACCCACGATAATATGTCTGGGAATAACAATAATGGATGTTATTCTCTGCTTCAAATTAGAATTCTTTCTTATTCACTCGGCATGACGGTCGGATGTAAAGGCGAAGAAAGCAAGTCTAAAATCTTTTAAAAAGGAAATGTTTGCATAAAAAAGGTTTTGCTGAAATCTGTCTCTGGGTTTCCGAGCATCACATCCGTCTCCCAAAGCAAATCCACTAAAAAGCAACAAACAACAAAGAAAAATAAAAAAGTATAAACAGAAACAATCAATCACAAACGTTGTCATTAAAACAAAATGCGTGAGCCACCGCGTCTCCTTTTAAGAACACAGTTCACAATACTGTCAGTATCGTAGGCAAGACGTTAAAATATCCTTCAGTGACCTCAGTCAACCAGCCTGACAGATCCCGCTTCTCCCGGTTTTTCTGTTCCTCAAAGTTGCTTCTCTCATTATTCGAAGTTGATCCTCTACATCAACAATTCAAATAATTTTATCTAACAACTCCAAAGCGTGAATCACGTATGGCACTTAACTGACTGACTGACCGTGCACTCAAACGAGTTAAACATCAGCATTTGAAGAGAAAGAAATACAATAATATGTAGTATTTAAACATTTATAATATCCAAATGGAATTGAAGAGAAATAAGTATTTGAAGACAAGGTGTGTCTGCTGATTTAGCATAGAAGAAATATCCGGGTATCTTGCCAACAGTCTTTGTTAAAGAAGTCCTTTTCTGTCTCTTGAAATAGTAATAATTTCTCTTAAGGTTTCCGGCTCCGTTCATCCATTATTTGATATCACTCTCTAGAGCTGGTGGTAAAGGGTGTGTTTTGGCATGGAACCCACGGAATAATAACATATGGATGAAATCATTCGGAAGGGTTTTTGAATTTGGTATATATATAGGCAGTGATCCACGAGCATTGTTAAGACACTGATTTGCGCTTTTTAGCGATTATGCACCCTCATTTTATTATGTATTTGATTAAGCTCATTTTCTGATTCACCCAGTTAAGTGCCATACGTGATACACGCTTGGGCGATCATGTCTCAAAAGAGAGATGACTGATTGGAAGTAGATTTTCTAGCAGTTGATTGCCATTATTTTCTGCAGTAGAGGGGTTGTAAACAAAGCCTATAGACCCCACCCTTGCTGTTATCTGAAGTACGCCTGGATGGAAGAGACGGACCTCCCTCAGTGGTATTTGCGCGTAAGTGAATGCAGCGAATTCAGCTGGAGTTTGAACTCGACTCTCTGATATCTCATTCCGGGCCGATATCCACTGCACCAGAACGCACATCTAATTAATTATTCAAAATTCCCCCCCCCAAAGATAATGGTACTGTTATAATCTACCTAAAGCCGGTTATTGTTTTAATTCATGTTACACAACTTTCCATCACTGGCCGGTTGTGAACACTACGAAATTCTAAACTGGGGCTAAAAGTTTTGTCAACTGGACATCGGCTCAGCAAGTGGCTTCCGCTTTACTTAGGCGCTAAAAAAAAAAAAATACAATAATTTTTAATTGTAAGAAATTAAAACTGAATCCGAAAAGCACATAAAAAATTTTTTTAGGAAATAAAAACTGAATCCGGAAAGCACATAAATAAAAATTTTAGGAAATAAAAACTGAATCCGAAAAGCACATAAAAAAAATTTAAGAAATAAAAACTGAATTCGAAAAGCACATAAAAAAAAATTTAGGAAATAAAAACTGAATCCGGAAAGCACATAAAAAAATTTAAGAAATAAAAAACTGAATCCGAAACGCACATAAAAAAAAATTGTAAGAAATAAAAACTGAATCTGAAAAGCACATAAAAAAAAATTGTAAGAAATAAAAACTGAATCCGAAAAGCACATAGAAAAATTTTAAGAAATAAAAACTGAATCCGAAAAGCACATAAAAAAAAATTGTAAGAAATAAAAACTGAATCCGAAAAGCACATAGAAAAATTGTAAGAAATAAAAACTGAATCCGAAAAGCACATAAAAAAAAATTTTTAAGAAATAAAAACTGAATCCGAAAAGCACATAGAAAAATTTTAAGAAATAAAAACTGAATCCGAAAAGCACATAGAAAAATTTTAAGAAATAAAAACTGAATCCAAAAAGCACATAAAAAAAAATTGTAAGAAATAAAAACTGAATCCGAAAAGCACATAAAAAAATTGTAAGAAATAAAAACTGAATCCGAAAAGCACATAAAAAAATTTTAAGAAATAAAAACTGAATCCGAAAAGCACATAGAAAAATTTTAAGAAATAAAAACTGAATCCGAAAATCACATAAAAAAAAATTGTAAGAAATAAAAACTGAATCCGAAAAGCACATAAAAAAATTGTAAGAAATAAAAACTGAATCCGAAAAGCACATAAAAAAAAATTGTAAGAAATAAAAACTGAATCCGAAAAGCACATAAAAAAATTGTAAGAAATAAAAACTGAATCCGAAAAGCACATAAAAAAATTTTAAGAAATAAAAACTGAATCCGAAAAGCACATAAAAAAAAATTGTAAGAAATAAAAACTGAATCCGAAAAGCACATAAAAATCCATCAAAGGGAATCCTTCGGCCGACGTTCAGTACAACAGCCAGGATTCACAACGCTCCTTGTAATGCGATCTCCCATCTCAAAAAGACAACCAATCAAGGCCGTCGCCGCAGTAAGCCACCACGCCTCTGCAGTCGACTATTACGATTCTACTTATATGTTTCTTTCAACTTGAGACATTTACATCTATTTACCATTTGTTGTATTTTTACGTTGTTTTATGATGTGCGTTGTGGTGCAGATGTGCGTTGTGCTGTAGTGGATATTGGCTCGGAACGAGAAATCGGGGAGCCGAGTTCGAATTCCAGTTGAATTCCTTGCATTTACTTACGCACAAATACCGTTGGGAAAAGTATTAATCCGTCTCTTCCCTCCAGTTATGGGTTAAATAACAGGACATATTGGATTCTATAGTCTTGGTTGGCAACCAGTCTACCACATAAAATTATGGCAAACTATTGCGGGATAATCTTCTGCCCAGTCAGTCATATCTCTTTTGTGACATGATCGCCCAAGCATTTATCACGTATGGCACTTAACTGACTGACATTTGTTTATTTCTTTAACCTCCATTGTTTTTTTTTGTTCTACTATTGTACACTTTATCTAACAACTGGTGTCAGAAGTGTGCGGCCGAAACAAGAAGATGGACTACAGTACATTTACTCGCTACGAAATGCTAGGATTAATCAAACCGTAACGAGCAAATATTCTGAAACTGAAAACGAACCTGAATTCCGCAAGCCAGAATCACGAAGAAATTCAAGCAGAATTTCAGGAAATGCTGAACGCTTTCACCTCTGCATCCGTCAAAAAAATTAAAGCCTGTTTTCCGAACATATACCCCTCACTTGTGGCAAGCACACCTACAACGGCCACAGAAAAATCTCGAACCAACTTCATGAAACGGATTTTCGGTCAAGCCCAGAGGAGATGTGGCGGCACAATTCCCGGTTCAAAATATTAACAAACACTATCAAGTCACACTTCACAGACACGCTGCCGACACATTTTCTGCATCTCAGGCCGCCACAAACAACTTCATAGAGAAAGTATCGTACCACTTTAACGTCACGGCTGAATAAGGCTCCGACAATACACTGGCAAAGATCGTCAAAACCCTACAAGCGGTGGATTCAGGTAAAGCATCTCCAGTTTCAATCACGATTGATCTCAGTGACCACCGGGCAGTAATCTATCAAAACACCTACAACTGTTCTATCTAGAACTGGAGACATCTATCCTAATGCTGAAAGACTTCCAAAATACGCCCAGACTCGTCGTACCGTACAAATTCCCATCCAAATATTTACACCAAGCCCATGACTGTATCACTCTGGTATTACACGGGTGCATACCCACTTATCTAACTTAAAGGTGGGAGTTCTAAAATCGCCATAATACAGTATACGCCGAATCTTGCAACATGTGCACTGGACGCAAGGGGAATTATGACAAGCGTCCAAACTAACCCAGCGGACATTGCAGACGAGGCAAAAAACCATTCTGGGTCCTATATAAAGACTTCTTTATGATTCCACTCTTAAAGGTGTGACGAATGTTTATAAAGAAAATTATCGTCTCTATATCCTCTACTTTTTCTCTCTCCTACAAACAATGGACAGACATAATAACAAAAATTGTAACAATAAGCAGCAACTAAATCAGTCCAATGGATCAGAACACGAAGATTCAAAACTATGATTAACTGATTAACACTGTTTGAAAACAGCAAAGAAAATGAGAAGACGTAGGCGAAGATGTTGAGTTTCAATGTCAATGTCAGTCAGTCAGTTAAGTGCCATACGTGATACACGCTTGGGCGATCATGTCTCGAAAGAGACATGACTGACTGGGCAGAAGATTATCCCGCAGTAGGTTGCCATTGCTTTCTGTAATAGACTGGTTGCCGACCAAGGCTATAGAACCCAATCTGTCCTGCTATTTAACCCACAACTGGAAGAAAGAGACGGATTAATACCTTTCCCAAGGGTATTTGCGCGTAAGTGAATGCAATGGATTCAACTGGAATTCGAACTCGGCTCCCCGGTTTCTCGTTCCGAGCCGATATCCACTGTACCACAACGCACATCCATGTCAATGTACAAGTAGTAAAAATCTGGAACGCCAGCAACATTGGTAAGATCTGCTCAGACTGGAACGTTGTCGATCGACAGGAACGTCGTTAGCATCTGGCAGGATCGGCAAAAGCTGATCCATTGTCAGTGTCGGTCGGCAGGAACGGTGCAAACGTGAAGGTTGTCAGCGTCTAGCAGGAACGGCGCAGGCTGGAATGTTTAGGTCGAATCGACAACAACGTCGTCAGCATCTGGTATGAAAGGGACAGATTTCAAAGTTGTCAGCGTCTGGCAGGATCGACACAGACTAGAACGTCGAGTTTGAGTAGCAAAAATCAGAAAAAAGTGCTGGAACGTCGGGAGCGCTGGCAGGATCATCTCAGACTGGAACGTTGTTGTCATTCGATGGGTTCGTCGACTGCGTCTGGCAGGAATTGACACAAGCTGGAACGCTGTTGTTGGTCGGCAGGAACGTCGTCAGCGTCTGGCAGGATCGGCACTGGCTGGAGTATCGTCAGCGTCGGTCGGCAGGAACGGTGCAAGCGGGACGGTCGTCAGCATCTGGCGGGAACGACTGCGATTGAACGTAGTACGAGTAGGACAGTTTCGGTTGCGGCCTAGCATATGTACATACTCAGGCAGGTGGGTGAGTTAGGACGTGTGCGCAACGGCTGTAGGCTGGTTCGTGTTTAGCTTCCTCTGCAGGATTCGACCGCGGTTAAACGGGATAACTGCGAGCTAGCACGTGCAAAAGCCTCGGCAATCGGACTTGAACAGTCGTCGTAACCTTTTCGGAATTGACAGGGGAAAGCGGGATCTCAAGCGGACTAGCGTTTCACCTCCGAAGCAGGGTCTAAGCTGAAGAGAGACTGGCTTAAATATAAAGTCATAGTAATAATAAAAAATAAAATGGGACTGAAAACTAAGTGAGCTATGAGAAAAGCAGAAATAGTAAGACTATTTACAGAACATATGATAGATAACAATATTTTTGAGGAAGGTGCATTTGAAAAACTACCGGTAGATACGACAAATATGTCTGCTGTCTAGATCGACTTGAAAAAAAAAATCAAGGATATTAACAGAGAAAGCTAGAATAGAGCAATAAATTTTCTGAAAGAAATTTGTTTGAGGTAGCAGATCAACGAGGATAAGCAACAACGGTTCGATATTATGAAACAAGTACGCCTAGTCCCCAACTTTGTAGATAAAGAAGGGTAGTTTGCTTCGACCAATTAGAAAGGTCAGCGATCAATATGAAATGGCACAAACAATATGTCTGTACTCCTAGAATCTGTGATAAGCGTCAAAGCACAGAGAACATATGCAGCTCTAGCAACCAAAGATTGCGCTATAAAATGGTCAAAGCAGGAATATTTAAGGACTATGTAAATGAATTAGTGACATGAGTCTACCGACATAAATTTAGAGGGCACAAAAGGTACGAAAACCAGACATAAGTAGAATTTAGCAAACAGGAGGGACACTGTGATAGAAAGGACGTAAATGAGAGTCGAGAAACATTAAAACAATGTTATTGGAAGAATTCAAGGGCTGTGTGCCTGAAGACATGGAAATCTACCTAAGCGAAAGAAAGGCAAAATCCACCTATGACATGGCCGTCTTAGCAGTTGAATATACCATAACTCAAAGCATGAAACCAATGCCCACGTCAGCCATAAATCGGCCTATCCTAGTAATGAAACCGTGATATCCTATACAGGCCCAATGGAACACCCACTTACCAAGTTCATCCACTATTATCCGGGTGTTAAAACCGTCAAATAAATGTTTAATTTGTAAGAAACCAGGGCACAGTGTCATGAATTGTAGAGTTATGTGTAAATCCCAACATAAATCAAACATTGACGGACAAACTACAAAGGAGAGTAGTTATTAATTGAATGTTGACAGAGTGTAGTTTATTTTTGAGTGCTGCGTGATGTGACACCAACAACCTTTTAATTTTTTCATGTATGTCACAAGGATACTGTTTGGTAATAAAAGGCAAAAGAAAATTCTTGAACAAACAATAACAAGAATTTATTTAAAAAATATACATCAATAAAACGAACAATACTTAAGAAGAAATTTGCTCAAAGACACAGCAATGGCAAAATTTGATATATTAAAATGTTTAAGTTAGTTGCCTGCAAAATCTTCTCAGTAATGGATATTGAGTCAAAGTTTTGGATTAAGAAAAATATTTGTCTATATTTCTGAGATGAGGTAGTAATTACGCTATTTATATTATTCCGACTATTGTCCTCATCTTCGTTGCCATTTCCATGACTTTTCGGCCGTTGCATGCTCCGCCCATTTTAAGTGGCAAGAATTTCAAATCGAACCCTTTATAACCATCACTGGTGTATATTATTCTCATTCCTGGTGCAAAGCCGCTTCAGGTAGTCATGAGTTGTCTATCTTTGCTCGTTCACCACTGCTGGAGCCTGGTATTTAACTCACAATTTGTGTTAATGCAACTAACCAAAGCCTATATTCACTGGGTCTTGAGAACAACAGCAACTGAATTCCGAGCCTTAGAAATCTAATGAATAAATAACCTTTTTACCAGAGTTCATATTGCAATTATTTTTATGTTAATGGTTTTCGCTAGTAGCTTTTTTATGTTGTGATACTACCGCAGTGCGGACGGCAACCCTCAAGCCAGATCCTGATCGAAACGGCACCAGATGTGACGCCTCAGGCCGGGCTGGCCGTCTGTCCAATGTGACGCTCGTCCTCGCTGACGGTCGTGACGAGCCCAGTTGTGACACTGCCACCCGGTCGCAACGATCCTGTCCGATGACGTCGCCACAAAAGCTGGGTTACAGGACGTCTTTTGCAACAACGGACCACTGTCCCACGTTGTGATTAGATCCCAGAGGTTTCGTCTTGCAATCTTAATAGTCGTCCCTTTTAGCCAGTCCGGACACTGGTGTACACTTGTGGTTTGAAAAAACAAAACAAACACGGCAAAAAAAAAAAAAAAAAAATTAATTAAATAAATGAACAAAGTCGAACACGCCTGGAGAGCTACGTAGAATGTCTTTATTTATTTATTTTTTTTAATCATATCACCCCAAGCAAGGCGGTGACGCCACTGATGCGCATGGGGCTACTTAAGAGTAGAATGATAGGAAAAAAAGAAAGCCGGGAACCACATCCTAAACAGGAAACAAAGGATGAGCCTCTTCACTTGTTCAATAGACGTGGGTGGAGTGTGAACCGGGCGATAGTTAAGTCTATTTACTCCAATTGAGAACAAAAAAAGAGAAAAGAAAAAAAGTGAAAGAAGATTGGGAAAAAAAGAAGAAAAGAAAAGAAAGCCGGGAACCACATCCAAACCAGGAAACAAGGGATGAGCCTCTTCACTTGTTCAATAGACGTGGGTGGAGTGTGAACCGGGCGATAGTTAAGTCTATCTACTCCAATTGAGAACAAGAGAAAAGAAAAAAAGTGAAAGAAGATTGGTGGAAAAAAAAAGAAAAGAAAACCGGGAACCACGTCCTAAACAGGAAACAAGGGATGAGCCTCTTCACCTATTCAAAAGACGTGGGTGGAGTGTGAACCGGGCGATAGTTAAGTCTATCTACTCCAATTGAAAACAAAAAACAAAAACAAAAAAAAAAACAGAGAAGAAAAAAAGTGAAAGATTTGGAAAGAAAAAAAAGAAAAAAAGTGACTTATTAAGTTTTAACTTAATTAAAGTCAAGTCAAAAACTTTTCTAAAAATAAAATCAAACCTACAGTTAGACATGAAAAGTTTTAAAATTAAGCAAAAATATTGGGCAAAAACGGAGAAGAAAGTAAAACAAAATAGTATGGCATACTTATTCAAGTGATTCCAAGTCGGACTGCCGGCAAAGTGAATAAAAAGAATATTTCTAACTTTTTGGTCAGAGAAGCAAAAATATTGGACATTTTTACTGTGAAACCAATAAATTGTAAACGCAAATTCCACTTCAACAGCTTCCCTTCTCGCACTTCCCGCCTGTGGAACTCCCTTCCGCATACTTGCCCTCCCGACAGCTATAATCTCCAAGAATTCAAATGCAAAGTCAACAGTCATCTCCCGTCTCACTAACTTACATCCTTTCCCTCATGCTCCTTCTTCGTCCACCCCACCCTCAACAGTGCTCAACCCCTCCCACCCCCTTCCTGACAACCCCCTGCAACCTCTCACTCCTCATAACATTCTTCCTCGTCCACCCCACTCATCAGTAATCTCTTCCCTCTCCTACTCTCTACCTGACACCCTCTTCAACCTCTCACTCCACATAACATTCCTCCTATGTAACCCCCTGCACAACAGTGGTAGAAAATGCCTTGCTTGGGGCGACACGATTATAAAAGAAAAAAATATTTGGAGTGAACTGGTCATAAGAATGACGACGAATATGATGATGATTATGATGATGTGATGACAAAAATGGTGACGATGACAATTGTTATGAACTGCGTGTTGTCTCATAACTAAATGCCTTAATTTACAGTATGATTCATGGTCCGTGGACGAATGTGTGTGTGTGTGTGTGTGTGTGTGTGTGTGTGTGTGTGTGTGTGTGTGTGTGTGTGTGCAGCACGTGGTGAAAATGCATGGCACGAAAGAAAAGTAGATGTCTACTCACGGTTGACTGGAAGATACATTTATTTTACATGGAGAAACATTACAAAATATGTACATGCGGTATCAGTCCCAAGTTATCAGGTTGTGTGTCACAACCATTAGGGCAGAAGAACATACATCCGTTCTTTAACCATTGACGGCCATATTCCAAGTCTGTTCCCTATTGCGTCCCCCGTATGAATGTGCCGTTGATCACGTGACTCGTGTGTACCCACTTTCAGAGGTGAAAAGGGAGGTACTCTGGAAACAGAAAAGGTTTAATTCCCTTGGAATATGTTTTATTCGTCCTAACAACAATGATGATGACGATAATGATGATGACGTCGATTATCATGATGATGATGATGATGACAAAGCTGTTGAAGATGAGGAGAATGATGACGATGATGATAATGTTGACGTTTATTATTGTGATGACCATAATGATGACGATGTTGATAATATTTGATACAAAGCCGGACGTAACAAATTACTGAATTTTAGTAAGTGTCGCGTTGTGCAGAAAGACTGAATAATCTTCTCTACACCTCTTCTCTTCTATGTAACCTGCCCCTTCAGGACGTAGACGATCATGGATTTCCACGTCTCCCTATCTCTGGTGGCTTTATCACGCCTTCTCCTGTTACACCATGCAACCGCCGTTCTGTCATCCACTAGCTCAAGCCCATAAATCTAGAATATAAATGTATAGAAACTAGAATGGCCACAAAATGAGGGATCAGTTTATATAGTGATTATAATATAGAATTGAACTCCAATTTTATACCCACATAATTTCTTATAAACAGTTGGCATATATATTCTTCTATGTGCCTTGTCCTTTCAGGACCTAAGAGATCATGGCCTTCCACGTCTCTCTGTCCCTGGTGGCTCTTAGCACGCTTTCTTCGTTTAATAAGGCGTCCTATCCTAGCATCTATAACTATATCCATATATCTGCAGCAGGGATTAGCTAACCATTAATTATTATTATCATTCATTATTATTAACATTCAATGTTCTTTTATGTGCTTTGTCCTTTCAGGATGTAGACGATCATGGCTTTCCATGTCTCCCTATCCCTGGTGGCTCTTAGTATGTTTTCTCCTGTTACACCACCCAAACTCCGCTCTGCCATCCTCTAGCTCAAGTCCATAAATCTAGAATACAATTGTATAGAAACTAGAATGACCACAAAATGAGGGATCAGTTTATGTATTGATTATAATATAGAACTGATCCCCCATTTTATACTCACATAATTTCTTATAAACAGTTGGCATATTTAGTCTTCTATGTGCCCTGTTCTTTCAGGATGTAGGCGATCATGGCTTTCCACGTCTCCCTATCCCTGGTAGCTTTTAGCACGCTTTCTCCTGTTACACCACGCAACCCTCATTCCGTCATCCATCTGTTCAGGGATTACAAATATATTATCCGCTGCTTTCACCTGTCTCTTTTTTCCTTTACCTGGCCTGTTAGTATCTGGTTCTCCAAGCCCTCCTTCCATGTCCCAGGAACTTTAGCTGTCTCTTCCTGATGCTCAGTATTAATTTCCTTTTCGTTTCCATCCTTTCTATAACCTCATTGCTCACATGCTCAATCTACAATATCCGCAGCATCCTTCTGCAGAACCACATTTCAGCTGCTTCAAGTTTTCCTTTCACCTTTGATGAGACTGTAAAATGGACTCGTCCATCCGCTATGAATATAACGTCGGCTCATTAAACAAGGGCGGAATTAGACCGAAAAGTTGGGGCACCTCAAGGTGGTGTAATGGTTAGCAAGCTTGTCTCGCTAGCACTATTGCAATTAAGTAGTGATTTCGATCCTCACTGGGTGCCCCATACTTTCGGCCTTGTGCCACACCTAAGCTGCGCTTAGTAAATTATATTGGGCACCTCGAGGTGGTGTAATGGTTAGCAAGCTTGTCTCGCTAGAACTATTGCAATTAAGTAGTGAGTTCGATCCTCACTGGGTGCCCCATACTTTCGGCCTTGTGCCACATCTAAGCTGCGCTTAGTAAATTGCATTAGACCGAAAAGTTGTTACGTTCTTTGCAGTTGGATGGTTGTCATATTGAACAAGCCCCAAACCATGTTCTCATGGGATTAAACCTTTCTTCGCTTAACCTTTTGTTTCGACTATTTTCCTTACAGTCTTACTAACCAGCAACTACGAACTTTATATAGTCGTATTAAAAATACTTATTGAAAAGACAGGTTAAGACTGACTGAAGACATCTATATCTATAAAAGTGACGAGGGTGGGACGTTGTGTAAGTATAGGTAAGGTAGGTAAGACAGGTTCGACCTTGCGTCTGCATTTTTCGGTCTATCTCGACGGAAGTTGCGCTCAGATGCAGATCAATATTTTAGAACGCTAACAATATCTTGGAATTTTTTAGAAAGCCAATTGGACGTAGAAAAATACATATTATCACCCCACAAAATCAGGGATCAGTTTATGTATTGATTATAATATAGAATCGACCACCTCACATTATATTATCTATAAATGTTGCCCCTCCTCAAACCCACCCTAATCCAATAGAGGCATTCTACATTGTTATCTATATCTATAAAAGTGACGGGGGTGGACGTTGTGTAAGTATTTGCTATATAAATTCATATGTTTTTTATTCTAATTTTTCCTTAAACTACCAGAGTGAAACCGGGCTAAACTGCTTGTTTATATCTATAAAAATGACGAGGGTTGACGTTCTGTAAGTATTTTCAATGTAAATTCATCATATGTTTTTTTTTATTGTTATTCCTGAAACTACCCGAGTGAAACCGGGCTAAACTGCTAGTTTCTTTATATTTTGCGATGGGCAAAAGTATTGACTGAACTTCTGTACATCTATTATTGAAACATGAACATATCCCTATAACAAACTTTATACCTGTCAATGTAAAGTAAACAAGTGTTCCCTACATTCCTTTACTCATTGAGATAAAAGCTCTTAGTTCTATGTTCAAGCCTATACTTTTTTGTTTATAGGTATAACGATTTCAGTCCGCGTATTGTGGCACTAAACTAAGTGTATTCTCAATCCATGTTCTCACGTGATTAAACCCTTCTTTACTTAACTTTTTCTTCTTGCTGTTTGCCGTACAGCGTTACACGAACTTTATTAACAGTATCTATGTGCGAAGATACAACGTGGATATGTTTAGACAGCGCTGTGAATTATCATTTATTCGAAATGTCAGTTGAAAAGAAAACTTGGACAAAGGATGAAGTTTCTTCTTTCATCACAATTGAACTCGTCGTCGAACCATCTACCACCAGCATGAAATGTGTGAATGGTTTTAATGCCCACACGCTGTTGCGCCCATATTTCTTGATGATTATACTGTCTCCTTCTGTCGTCTTTTATGCATTCATGTTTAAATTAATATACGTATACATAAATCGTGTGACTTGATTACGTGTTCTACTCTCATTCTAAATAGGCAAAATTATTCTGCAAACCGTTTTATTCTCCCTTGTGGTGCAGTGGATATCAGCTCGGAACGAGAAATCGGGGAGCCGAGTTCGAATTCCAGTTAAATTCGTTGAATTCACTTACGCGCAAATACCATCGGAAAGATATTAATCCGTCTCTTACCTCCAGTTATGGGTTAAATAACAAGACAGATTGTGTTCTATAGCCTATAACCTACTACAGAATGTAATAGCCACCTACTGTGGGATAATCTTCTGCCCAGTCAGTCATGTCTCATTCTGGAAATGATCGTCCAAGCGTGTATCACGTATGGCACTTAACTGACTGACATGAAAGTCGGATATGCGTTGTAGTGCAGTGAATATCGTCTCAGAATGAGAAATCAGGGTGACGAGTTCAAATTCCAGTTGAATACCTTGCATTCACTTACGCACAAATACTCTTGGTAAAGGTATTAATCCGCCTCTTCCCTCTAGTTATGGGTTAAATAATAGGAAAGATTGGGTTCTATATCCTTGGCTGGCAACCAGTCTACCACAGAAAACAACTGCATCCTCCTCCGGGATAACCTTCTGCCAAGTCAGTCATGTCTCTTTAGAGACATGATCGCCCAAAGCGTGTATCACGTATGGCACTTAACTGACTGATTGACATGAAAGTCTAAAGAGTGGTGTTCCGTTAAGTCTAGACTCACCGGGCATCAATTTACAGCTATCACTATCTCCATAATACATAGTTGATTCCACAAAAACTTTCACCATTTCAGGGTCATCATATATATGGGTGAGGTGTACCAAAGGCAATTTTAAGAAACAATAATATAATCCGAAATCATCATTCAAGCTAGCAAACCTTAGGACTTTTATCAAACTAGTCAACCATAGGTGGATTTTTTTAAAAATTAAATAAACCTAAATATAAACTGTAGTTTATTAAGAAAAGCCAAACCTTACAGCAATAGTGATGTCTGCCGATTTAGCCAAGAAAAAAGTTGACTATAGCATCCTTTCCAGAACGAGAAAGGTTACTAAATGAAAGATATGAAATAATGCCTGTATATAGACACATTAGAGAGTACATTATGGGTTCGTAAAAACACGGATAAAATTATGTACATTACTATTTTGCTAGTCTTTACTCACTTCTCATCTTATTTTAAACTTCCTTTTTCAACTTCAATAAATACTAAAAAAAATAGTATGAAATACATCATTTTTAAAACACTAGGGTTGCCTAATAATTATGGCCGGTAGTGTATATCTTAAAAAGAAGTGACATTTTTTCCTGAAGATCGCTTCGTATGTTGAAATAAACGATTCATCGCTGCCTAAGAAACATAGCTTGTCAAAGAGGACGTCTATTCTAGAAAATATAATTTTTGCAGAATATAATCTAAATAAAATGTTCTTTATTCGCTTTAAGGGTCGATACAACTTTATTTGATCGTCGATACACACCGCGACCTTACTATTACTTATTTACAAAAACAAAAGCTTTTCTAATTAAGTGATGTCATAGTTTTACTGGATTCATTATTTTTCAATTCATATCAGATTTTGAGTTAAATAGTACAAATTTGAAAAAAAAAAAAAGTAGTTAGTTGATTTACGAATCTCCAATGACTCCTACTTTTAACAAAAAACAATTTTATGAAATAAGAAGGTTCTGTCTGAAATTTAATAAAGAAAAAACAATGCCTTTCTTTTCCCAAGAATACAGTTGTCGAAAATGATTTTTACAACGGAGAGAGAAAGTTTGCCAAAAGCATCATAGCTTCCAATCGTTAAATGAAATGTTTTGTCTAAGTTTTGTTAGCGTTGACATGCACTTCTAAAACAGCAAAGTTCTTTCGGGTTCTTGACGGACTCTGACGGAATGTGCCGAATCGGAGCGGCCGCTAGCGGAGAGTGTTGGGGGTACTGACAGCGGTGGCGCTCTGCCTGAAATCTGAGCTAACTCGCCCTCCAACTGAACTTTTCGTGTCGAGCATCTATTTTTAGAACCAATTTCGATCCTCCCTGGGTATCCGGCCGGCTCACAGTCTTCGGCCAATTAAAAGTCGGTCTCCGCCCACTCGATTAGCTTAGCTCGACCAATGAGATTATGCCAACTCACATCGAACTGAATTTAGATCGGGTTATTTCGGACTGTTGTGCTAAACAGCGGCCTTGGCCTTCGGGTGACCTTATCAAATCACTCTGACACTTGTTTTGTCTTCGCGTTTTCAGATTAGCGGAATCAACATTTCAAATCTAAGGGAAATTTATATTGAACATGAAAGCAGCGATATTTATAAAAACATGATAGAAGAGAAATGATTATTTTCATAAAATAATTAAATTTTATGCTCCCGTGTTTTCAGAAGCACGTGATGGTACTAAAATTATTATTTTTTTCCTAAGCTCACATCGCGTGACGCAACAAAACACTAATAATATCACCAATATCAATTTCTCTCTCCGTTGTTTTAAACCAACCAAAGGAAAGTACCCCCGCGGGAGAATGGAAAGCATCACCGCGTGAAATAGTGTCACAATGTTAATGGTTTTTCTATTTTTTTATCAGAGCTCATATTGTAGTTTTTAACAGTAATGATTTTCTCTGGCACTCCGTATTACTGGTTCCCATATTGTATTCATCTCTATGTTTGGTTGGCTTAGAAGATTTTTGTAGCCTAGCATACGCGCTGATTCTTAAGTTTACGTAGTTTTTAGTGGCGTTCTCTATTTATTAATTAACTTTATCTCATAGGGTCGGTGATCCTCTTTCTTCCTTTGCCCATCAGTTGGGAATTCGACACTCTCCGATCGAGTGCCTACCACACACAATCTCAGGGAGCATTGGAGCGATTCCATGCTAACTTCAGAACGATGCGAATAGCCTATTGTATCGAGCAACAGAACGAATGAGATCAGGCGATACTATTTTAGGTACCTCCATTAATTCACTGAAAAAGAGCACAGTATGAAGATAAAAGGCCCCCAAACTTAATAAAAACAAACTTCGACCATTAAAATGTTTATATTATTAAGAGTAAAGATCAAAGGATTTTTTAAATTATTTTTCAAAATTTGAATCCATTCTAACACGTTTGAAATTTTGGTGAAACTCTTGTTTTGTTTTTTTGGCAGTGGGTAATCGATCATTACACGAGTTTACAGTGGGTAATGTAAAATTACGTACGTCTTTTTTCCGAAGAAAAACATTAATTTGGAAATTCTTTTCTGATTTTAATGAAACTATTAGGAATTATTCACAAATAAATTAAATTATTTTTGAAATTATTATCTATAGAAAATCTTGGCAAAATTATTTTTTTTATATCTGTTTACCTCCCTACAAGTAAATTCATGAAAAAAAAAATGTAGGCAAAATTGGATTTATTAGTTAAACGTAGAACTCATGGGGAATGTAAATCGTTTATTTTATTTTTTTTTCAAACAGTTGGCCTTTTTCCGGAAATCTACTCCGAATAGTAAAATAAAAAACAATAACATTATTTTATTAGTTAATCTTTGAATTGCTTTTATAAATAATATATATTAAGGACATTATAGTCTGGAGAAAAAAAATTTTTTCGATAAATTTTTAATGAATTTTTAATGAATTTTTACAAGAATTATTTTCATTTTTTCCTTTTTAATCATAACAATTTATAAAGTTTCAGAGACATTTTTAGAATTTTTCGAAACTTTCTCGTGGTTAGATTTTTAAGTGAAGACTATACCTACTAATCGAAAATTGAAAAGTTTAATAGAAATCATCTAGACATTAGATTTTAGAAATAAGTTTTTTGTTGTATCTTAGAAGACTTTTTATTAAGTATGGTATTTTCTTTGAAGCATTAAAAGATCATGTGTTTCAAGGTTTCATCCCTTTTTTAAGAAAATAAAATGGAGAATAATGTAAATTCTGTTCAACAATACTTAGCTTATCTCGACAAATGGTGGTCAACACACATCAATCACGATGGGCTAAGATCAACGCTTCCGGATTGAGAAATAGTTTTATTCAACATTTCATGCTATAATGAAGAATTACTTATGAAAATCAGATTAATTTAACTTTAAACTTGCCAATTTTACAAACATAACGTGTCACAGATGTATATTTTATTTTTACAAGGTTTTTAAATGCGAGAAATAACGTTTGTTTACAAATGTATCGACCGCTCAAAAATAGCCAAAAAATTCTAATAATAAAATTAAAAGATGTTAACACAACACTCGATAAATCCCAGGCCTATGTAATAATTGAACAACATTTAGGCAAAATTTGACTTTATTCATCAACATAGTCGCCTTCTAGGGTGATACACTGATTCCAACGCTTCTTTAACAATTCGATGCCTTTTTGTAGAACGATTTGTCTTTGGCCTCAAAATACGTTTCAGTGTCCTATATCACTTCTTCATTGGAGCCAAATTTCTTTCCCTGGAGCATACTTTTGAGGTCTGCAAACAGTCAGTAATCGCTGGGGGCCATATCTGGAGAATAGGGTGGATGCAAAAGCAATTCGAAGTACAATTCATGTAGATTTGCCATTGTGGCGATCGACTTGTGATACGGTGCGTTGTCTTCGTAAAAGATCACTTGTCAATAGCTTGATAAGTGTTTTTCAAATTCTGATCTGCCTTCTGATATGTTCAACTCCTCTGCTATCTCAAGCAACTTCAATTTACGATCGGACAAAACGTGTTAGTGAATTTTTGGGTTGTTTTCCGGGAAAACGGCCGATTTTGGGTGATCTGAGCGTTTAGCATCATTTGTGTCTACACGACAGCGATAAATGTCAGCATACAACCTCTTAACCGTTGTTTCCGACGGATCAGAATTTGAAAAACACTTATCAAGCTATTGCTTTGTTTGAACAGTATTTTTCCCATCAGAAAGCAATGCTTTATCAATACTCGAAATTCAGATTTGTCCATTGTTTTAAAAATTTGCAAAATCAGCTTCACTTAAATAACTGTAATGTGTAAACTAATAATCCGATTAGGCCCAAATTTTGTCACTTGCCTTTCGAAGGTTAGTATTTCATAAAAATCATAAGGACATTTTATTAGTGGTTCTATCTATATGTCTGGCCCGAGATTAATTGAGTGATGTGTTAGATTCGAATCAATATAAATTCTGTTTTTAACACACCAGAGTAGTTTGCTTACTGGAAATAGTAAATTTAATCATTTAACTTTCAAATAAAGCTAAAATTAAATCTTAAAGAAAAGTTTTTCATCTATCAAAATTCATTTTAAAACTTAGATGTCGTGAATTATCGTGAAAAATTGGAGGTATCTACATTTGTGTTATCCGCATCACGCGAGCCAGTTCAAGTATCATTATTAGGGTCAGTCTTTTTGAAAGGGTGTTTGGACATCCAGTACGAGGACCGATCAAATTCATAAAGGAACGATGAAGGTATCACCAACCTTTACCAAGTACCATCTCGGATTACGTATCCAAAATAAGAAAACTTTGCCGAAACACATGAAATAGTCAAGATATATCTTTAGAATATTCAGAAGCAAATAAAGTAGATACATGATAAACACGCAGTATATAGGTAATTTAAAAAGAGACACGAGGTTCTCGTTTTATTAACTTTAAAAGGACAACCATTTAGAACCAGATATCAAGGCCCGTATACAATAGCGTAGAAAGTCGATCGTGTCAATTATTTGCTGAAATTTATTTTAACAGCATTTCTCCTCCACCACTATTCCATCAAATGGCAATTTAAAGATATATGTTTGGTAGTACTGAAAATTTGATTAAACGAGGATTTTATCAGTATACTTCTTACTTTAATAATAATTACTGTAATCGAAAATCTCCATCGAAATATTTTTGATATTTAAAGGAAACCAATAAAACTCCCACGATAAATTAGAAAAAAATCTAGAATATGTAAGTCTTCAAACGACACATGCCCCTTGTTTCTCTATATAAAAACAATACATTATTAAATTACTTAAAAATAAGGATCTATTAAATAAACTTAATGAAAACAATATCATATGTAAACATTGTAAAATGTTCACCTTAGAATATAGTTAATAATACTTTATAAGAAAACATCGATTAACTTAATATATAAGGTACTTTGTTTTGTATTATGAGATAATATTAATTTAACAGATACAAAAATTCATGCAAGTTAAGATATAAAAAGAATTGAAAAAAATAATTGCACCTTGAACCGAATAAAATTAGTTTAATCATACGAAAATCACTTTCAGTTAGGCAAAAAAAAAAATAAAAGGTTTTTTTCATTTTTCTTTCTAAACAACTGAGATGCATATAAATCTAAGAGAATTAACATGTAGCTAAAAATGTATACATGTTAGTGGATGTAAGATGTTTAGAATCCCGCCGAATAAAATGACATAATTCCGTAAGTATGAATGAAAAGCCCCGCATCCCTCAGCATAAATCTATATTTTAAAACTTTAAACTCGGCATTCATTCTGATTAGTGAAAGTAAACACACCAACAAAATATAATTATTTTTGTGCAAAATAATAACAAAAAAGATTCTATTTTCATTTAGAATAATTCACTTGGCAATAAATACTAAAAATACCAAGAGTATATTAATTCCTTTAAAAAACTAGGGTAGCCTAATAATTATGCCCGCTAGTGTGTGTGTGTGTGTGTGTGTGTGTGTGTGAGTGAGTGTGAGAGAGAGAGAGAGAGAGAGAGAGAGAGAGAGAGTGAGAGCATTAATGTGTTTTCATTGGTGCGCTAAAATTTCTAGATATAAAAATCTGATCAATGCATACATAATACTCGATTAGTTTAAGCATAGGAACTGAAAATTGATATTTGTTGATAGTTACCGACGTACAAATTAGCCGTACTAATCTAGGGATTCCAATATCTATCTATCTATCTATCTATACACACACAGATATATATATATATATATATATATATATATATTAGAAACATTAAGATACAAGGTTTTTCAATTATACTGTTGATTCACTGGGCCAATCCACGGACAGATGTCCAATTATTTATAATTTTTCACAAGTTTTTTCGGAAACGTCATAAAAAAGAAAACTTTACCTTAGGACAAAGTGGTCAGTGATTATGTTTTGAGTATTTGAATTTTATTTACATTTTATTTTGACGCTTCATTGATATACTGTACAAGAAACCGACGCACGTTTCTCGTAACGTAACGTTCAATAGAAATGGCGAGGCGGGTTAGTGTTTCATTTCAACAATCGACAAGATTCATTTGCTGAAACAGATAATATTTTCAGCGATGGAATATAAAAATCCTTGGCTATAATTATGTTACCATTTTGTCTGCGATACCTCCAGTATAATGTAGTGCCTTATTCTATTTTATGTGTGAATCTTTATAAATTTGTATTAATACAGAAGATATTGGATTACACAGGAATGATGTCCTTATGGTGGTAACAAATTCCGCAAATTTTAAAATTAATAAAATTAAGAAGTCAATATACAGAGAATAAAAAACCTAAATTTAAAAGTTACTATTAATGCAAATATAAAAACGGAAATTTCCTCGATGTGACTTTGGATTTCGAAAATAATATAAACAAATCATATAAAAAAAAAAACGAATTCTTTATACACTCACTCAAAATCTAACAATCCTCCAAGCATTATTAAGCATGTACTCTTGTCCAGAGTCCATAGAACTAGTAGACATTCCACAAATGGAGAGGTATTTAATAAGTACAATAATTTTTATAATACTGTTTTAAAAATAGTGGATATAAAATCGCAACTATCAAATATGTAAAGGAGAACATCGACCCTCACCCCGACTAAAAAATAGAAATAGAAAAATTATTTGGTACACCCGCACTTTCCACTAATTAGCAGTAAATTAGGCAAAAAGTTCTTTGCTTTGAATGAAAAACATTTTCAGAAAAAGCAAGAATTTCCATAAGAATACACTAAAAGTAAGATATGGCTGTACAGATAATTTTTTAAAAAGTTTAAAGCATAATAATAATATTTTAAATAAAAATTTAAACCCAAAAGAAAATAAAAATAATTCCAAAACTGAAATCAATAATTTAGACAATGAAAAATGTAATTGTAAAATCCCTATAGAGTGTCCATTGGAAAACAAATGTCCTACTGAATTTATTGTTTTTCAATGTACTATTCCATCAAATGGCAATGTAAAGATATATGTTTGGTAGTACTGAAAATTTGATTAAACGAGGATTTTATCAGCATATTTCTTACTTTAATAATAATTACTGTAATCGAAAATCTCCATCGAAATATTTTTGATATTTAAAGGAAACCAATAAAACTCCCACGATAAAATGGAGAAAAAAAATCTACAATATGTAAGTCTTTAAACGAGCCATGACACTTGTCTCTATATAAAAACAATACATTATTAAATTACTTAAAAATAAGAAACTGTGAGTTTTATCAATTTTAATTTTGTTTCTTCGCTATTTGATCTCCTCGTCGCAAACCAATTTATCGTCGATAAACCAGTGGCCCCGCATATTAGCTCTGTCTACTTTTTTCTCATGACTAACTAACCAATTATTGTTTATTAACAAAGGAACTGTATCACTTCGCTCCTCATTGGTCATGAAATACCAATTTCCATCAGGATAATTTTCCCATCGAAGTAAGTTACATTTCATACCGAATATGTTTTTAGAAATAAATTTAATCAAGTAGAAATATTCAAAGGTAGTTTCGAAATCGTAATTATCCTTTTTACAGTTGACATTTTTTATAGTTACCGACGTACACACTAGCCGCGCTAATCTAGGGATTCCTATATATATATATATATATATATATATAATATAATATTATATTAAAATATATATATTAAAATATATATATTAAAAAATAAGATACAATTTTTTTCAATTACAAATGGCGAGGCGGCTTAGTGTTTCATTTCAACAATCGACAAGATTCATTTGCTAATGCAGATAATATTTTCAGCGATGGAATATAAAAATCCTTGGCTATAATTATGTTACCATTTTGTCTGAAATACTTCCAGTATGATGTAGTGCCTTATTCTGTTTCATGAAAGAAACTGAGTTTTACCAATTTTTCTTTAGTCCCCTAATTATTCTGTCTCGACGCTTCTCGTTACAAACCAACTCATCGTTGATAAACCAGTGGCACCACTTGTTAACCCTTTTGAATTTCTGCTCATGACTAACTAACCAATTATTGTTTATTAACAAAGGAACTGTTTCACTTTGCTCCTCTTCGGTCATGGCGTACCAATTTCCATCAGGATAATTTTCCCATGGAAGAAAGCTACATTTGATACCGAATAATTTTTTAGAAATAAATTTATTCAAGTACGTATGTTCCAGGGTTGTTTCGAAATCGTAATTATCCTTTTTACAGATTTTTCTTAAAAGATCCTGTGTTCGATCATTGATCAATCCCCAGAATTTCTTCATCCTGCTGGTCGCGTTGAAAAACAGAAATCTACCTGATGCTATGTTTACCGAGCAATTTCTGCTTGTTACAACAATGTCATTGTCTTTTAGCTCATATAGACAGTCAGGTATCGGGTTCCGGATCCACAAGCTGTCCACCTCAAATAAAAGAAAACTTATGTCCTTCAACAGCAATTTATAGATAATATATGTACGCGTAATTATCATCTTAGCGAAGCCAACCCGAAAAAGGTACTGATTTCCTCGAATGTGGAATTCTTTAGGTAGGACGACGATGTTGACTTCAGGCCAGTCCCTCTTCAGTTTCTCGAAGATTTCAGACTCCGTAAGGAAAAAAAAAACAAAAAAACACTTGGCTATGTATATTCATCGTTTTTGTATTACACAGCCAATTATAGGCAAATGGAAGGTAAGCATCGTTGAGTAATGCCATTAAAACCGGTGGTTATCTTTTGTTAATTACGACGACTATTTTATAGCTCCTTCCAACGATGTGAGATTAATTTTCTTCGGATACAAAAAAGGAGACGTACTTACATTCCGGTGCACAGACTCATATTTAATGTTTTGGCTTAAATTCCTCGTCATAAAGAAATGCTTATATTCAAACCACTTGTTTGTCTTTGATTTATATACTAATATATATATATATTCCCATAGCAATCAACGACTGAAGAAAAAGATAGAATATTTTTCGCATTGTAACGAGATAAAAATTTAAGTGTCACTTAAGAACGTCGATAACCATTTTCTCAAGGTTCCAGTTTCCTGGAATTTGGAGGATAGATGGAACACCACAAGTCAAATAAATGACAGTGTGAATATGAGTTTTAAAATGATTTTCATTACAACGGCCTTGTTAGACAGAGATTAATTTTTTACGTAAGAATTTATATTAGTAATTTAAAGTTTAAAAAAGGAACAAAGCTCTCAGCTGATGCTATCAGTAGAGAAATAAACGTATTCATAATTCTTTTACCCGGTTTAAATGGTATCTATGCAAATTTAAATGTCAAATTGTTAACAGTCTGGAAGTGATTTTTTACACTTTAAAAATCTTAAAAACCTCAGTTTATATTATCCGAAAGGTTGGTTAAATACAAACGATAATATGTCCGGGAATAACAATAATGGTTATTATACTCTGCTTCAAATTAAAATTCTTTCTTATTCATGTCGGAGGATGAAAAGCAACTTTAAAGTCTTTTAAATAGGAACTGTTTGCATAAAAAAGTTTCGCTGAAATCTGTCGCCGGGTTTCCGAGCATCACATCCGTCTCCCAAAGCAAATCCATTATAAAAGCAACAAACAACAAAGAAAAATAAAGAAGTATAAACAGAGACAATCACAAACGTTGTCATTAAAACCAAATGCGTGAACCACCGCCTCCTTTTAAAAACGTAGTTCACCATACTGTCAGTGTCGTGGGAAAGAAATTAAAATCTCCTTCAGTCACCTCGGTCAACCAGCCTGACAGATCCATCTTCTCCCGGTTTTTCTCATCCTCTAAGTTGCTTCTCTCAAAATTCCAACTTCATCCTCTACATCGACAATTCAAATAATTTTATCTAACAACTCTTGTCTGTTTTTTTTTTCAGTGAATAATATATATATCTAATTTGACGCAAAGTATAAGAAGGAAAATTATCGGTTCGAAACGAGAAATCGGGGAGCCGAGTTCGAATTTCAGTTGAATATATATATATATATATATATATATATATATATATATATATATATATATAAACAGTATCATATATGACAAAAGAAAAGGTGTAAGGGTTTTCTATGATACTGTTTAACCACCGATGAAATCCACGGGTTTTGCGGACAGTTATCGATTTATTTCAAAATCTACACAATTGTTTTTTCAAGAACGTAATAATAAAAAAAACAACTTTACCTGAGGATAAAGTGGATTGTGATTATGTTTTCAGCATTTGAATTTTATTTTCATTCTATTTTGACACTTTGATGATATACAGTACAAAAAAGAGATATCTTTTCCTCTTAATAGAAAGATCCAATACAAATGACGAGTTGACTTTCATTTGCCCAATCGACAACATTCATATCCTAATATAGATAATCTTTTCAGCGTTGGAATATAAAAGTCCTTGGCTTTAATTATGTTAACATTTTTTCAGCAGTATTTCCGGCATGATGTGGGTCCGATTTTATTTTACAAAAGAAACTGTAAATCTTACCAATTTTCGTTTCGTTTCTTAACTATTTTATCTCGAAGCTTCTTGTCGCAAATAAAGTTACTGTCGATAAACCAGTGGCCCCACTTTTTAGCCCTCCTTATCTTGTTCCCATTACCAATTATCCAGTTATTATTTATTATCAATGGATCTAAAGCATTTTGCTTCTTTTTGGACATGAAGTACCACTTTCCATCAGAGTACCTTTCCCAAGAAAGAAAGTAACATTTGATACCGAATAATTTTTTAGAAATAAACTCCACCAAGTGCATCTGTTCAAATTGTCCTTCGTAAGCATTATTTTTCTTTTTACTGATCTTCCTTAAACGATCCTGTGTTCGATCATTGATCAAACCCCATAATTTCTTCATCCTGCTCGTTGCGTTGAAAAACAGAAAACCACTGGCGGACAACTTTTTCCGCCGACTTTTGCTTGTTGCAACAAGATCATGGCCTTTCAGCTTATTCAGACACTCAGGTATCGGATTCGAGATCCATAAACAGTCCAACTCAAATAAGAGAAAATTTATGTTCCTCAACAGCAAACTATGAATAATATAGGTACGCGTAAATACCAGCTTAGCGTAGCCAACCTTAGCATAAGCCTGATTTCCCCGAACCTCGAATTTTTTAGGTAGGAGGATGATATTGATTTCAGGCCAGTCCCTCTTCAGTTTATCGAAGCTTTCAGAGTCGGTAACGAAAAACAAGACTTGGCTATGTATATTCATCGTTTGTGTATTACACAGCCAATTATAGGCAAATGGAAGATAAGCATCGTTGAAAAATGACATTAAAACCGGTGGTTTTCTTTTGTTAATTTTTCTGCTTATTACGACGGCCTCCTCTAGAATTATTTCGAAAGAAGTGAGATTATTTTTTTTCGAATAAAACAAAGGAGATACACTTACATTCTGGTACACGGTTTCATATTGAATGTCTTCTTGTAAATTCCTCTTCGGAAAGAAATCCTCAAGTATAAACGACTTAATTGTCTGTGTTATATATACCATTATGCATACTGTCATTAAAATCAACAAACGAAGAAAAAGATTGAATAATTTGCGCATTGTAACAAGTGTCGTTACCGTCACTAAGACACTGATAATCGACAAGGATTGATTATGGAATAATCATTTTCTCAAGGTTCCAGTTTCCTGGAATTCGGAGCATAGACGGAACACCACAAGTCGAACAAATGATAGTTTAAATATGAATTTAAAGATCATTTTCATTACAAAGGCCTTGTTAGACAGAGATGAATTGTTTACGTAAGAATTTATTGTAGTTATTGAAAGTTTAAAGAACAAAGCTCTCAGCTGTTGCATACCGTAGAGAAAAAGAAAAACGTATTCCTAATTCTATTACTCGGTTTAAATGTTATCTATTCAAATTTAAATGTTAAAATGTTTGTGGAGGATGAGAAATTAAATAAAATCAATCTTCTTCATTTATACAAAAATTCACAATGACGTGTGAAATTCTGGTTTTCCCAAATAGAAAAAGAACTAACCATGCGCTTAAATAAAATGTCGAAAGCAGAATTCGCAAGTAGGTGTTAAATTGATTTTTGACCGATGGGAGCGACTTACAAGTCTTGAGAACTTCGCGAGCAAGTGCAAAATATCTGAATACTTTAAAAAGCCCCGGTCAGCGTCAAGATAGTCAGTCACACTTGGAAGCTGGAAAGACGACAAGCTAAAATGTAACGAGAGAAACATCAAGCTGACCCAGACATCTGTCCTCTTTCTTTCCTTCTGCTGATTCATTTTACTTCTTCATCCAAAGACATTCCTACTGAATACATACATACGTACGCATATACTCTTTCAACAATTACTACTATGAACATTTTCTACAAATCTTGATACTTTTAACTTTATCATTGAACACGAACTCTACCCTTAACTTCTTAATAATGTTTCTAATTGCACATTAACTTCTACAACTTATCTCATTCTTTCTTTTTAATAAATTTCTATTTTAAAATGTAAAATATATATTTTATTCTTACACTATTCGACACATTCCATCCTGCCGACAAGCAGCATTCTGATAATTCTGATGATGATAATTCTGGAAGAACTTGTAAGCTATAGGGAGTTCGGTTATGTCTGACACAGAGCCGAATCAAAGAAACATTAACCAGCTCCCTATAGCTTCATGTTAACAGTCAGGAAGTTATTTTTTTACACTTTAAAAAGGGTGAAAACCCGCAGTTTATACTATCCGAATAATATGTCTGGGAATAACAATAATGGATGTTATACTCTGCTTCAAATAAGAATTCTTCTTTATTCACTCGACATGACGGCCGGATGTAAAGGCGAAGAAAGCAACTATAAAATATTTTAAAAAGGAAATGTTTGCATAAAAAGGTTTCGCTGAAATCTGTCGCTGAGTTTCCAAGCAACACATTCGAGCATCACATCCGAGCAAATCAACTAAAAAGCAACAAAAAACAAGGAAAAATAAAGACCCTATAAACGGACATAATCACAAACTTTGTCATTAAAACAAAATGCGTGTGCCACCGCGTCTCTTTTTAAGAACATAGTTCACAATACTGTCAGTCTCGCTGGCAAGACGTTAAAACGTTATTCAGTGATTTTGGTCAACCAGCCCGACAGATCCATCTTCTGGTTTTCTCTTCCACAAATTGCTTCTTTCAACATTCGAACTTGATTTTCTACATCGACAATTCAAATAATTTTATCTAACAACTCTTGTTTTTTTGGGTTTTTTTTTTTATAGTGAATAATAAATATATCTAATTTTATGCAAAGTATAATAAGGAAAATTATCGGTTCTGAACGAGAAATCGGGGAGCCGGGTTCGAAATTCAGTTGAATTCCTTGCATTCACTTACGCGCAAATACCATTGGGAAAGGTATTAACCCGTCATTTCCCTCCAGTGAAGGGTTAAATTACAGGACAGATTAGGTTCTTTAGCTTTGGCTGGCAACCAATCAACCGCAAAAAGTAATGGCAAACTAATGCGGGATAATCTTCTGCCAAGTCAGTCATGTCTCTTTCGAGACATGATCGCCCAAATCGTGTATCACGTATGGCACTTAACTGACTGACTTTCCGTGCACTCAAACGAGTTAGACGTCAGCATTTGAAGAGAAAGAAATACAATAATCTGTAGTATTTAAACATTTATAATATCTAAATAGAATAGACAATGTGTGTTTGCTGATTTAGCAATGAAAAAATGTCCGGGTATCTTGGCAAAAACTCTTCGTTAAAGAAGTCTTTTTCAATCTCCTTAAATAGTAAAAATTTGTCTGAAGGTTTCCGGCTCTGTTCATACATTTTTTGATATCACTCTCTAGAGCTGGTGGTAAAGGGTGTGTTTTGGCATGGAACCCACGGAATAACATATGGATGAAATCATTCGGAAGGATTTTTGAATTTGGTATGTATATAGGCAGTGATCCATGAGCATTGTTAAGACACTGATTTGCGCTTTTTAGCCATTATGCAGCCTCATTTTATTATGTATTTGATTAAGCTCATATTCTGATTCTCTCAGTTAAGTGTATGATTGTTAAGTTGTGTGTAACAGAAATAGTTGAGTAAATAATCACAAACAACGGAAATAAAGTAATGAAATGTATTACCGAGAAAAGGCATGTACAACAGCGTTATTAGTAGAGTACAGGAACAAAGGTTTAGTAACAGGTATAGTAGTAAGACGTAGAGTCCGTGTATAGCACAATTCCGATTCGCTACCGGAAATACTCGACTGACTTGGTATCGAGCTGAACAGTCAACCAGAACATTGAGCAGTCAACACACTATTTTTGCTTAATACAAAATTGTGGCACAAAGCCGCAAAGGGGAGGGGTAGTGGGTGGTCTTCAGTTAACTATCCTATACCTAGCTAAATACTATCACGGCCCATTCATTCATTACAATTTGCTCAATCACCACAAGAACCCAACCATCATCTCCCAAGCCTACATACACCATAATACCACATATTTACGAGGGGCACCTAAAAACGGGGGAAAACTCATGACAATAAAAATGTGTTTATATGCAATACATAAATTAATGAAGAATGAAATGATGGGATGGGGATGAACCCCCCCCCCCCCAAAAAAAAAAACTGAAAATTCAACATATTTTGAACTAAAATAATAAACGATGTTAGTAAGACCCGTACATCCCAGAAAAAAGAGTGGCCGCTGTATTCCGCTAAACGGCGAAATCAAGAAGCACACTCGCTAAGGGAGTGGGGAGGGGGTAAAAAATTAATGCATTGGGACAATAAAACGCTGAACCGGCCGAGATAAAAGGAGACCAAAACAAACTGGGGAGATTGGGAGTCTCGACATGGATCATAACAAAAGCAAAAGCGGGGTACAGGCTAGGAACACATTCATTCACTTTAACTAGGTACACAAAAGGGAACTACCTTAACCAGGGGAAGGTTCCACAGGAATCCACCCCGATGTAACCAGCAGATCTAAAAGAGAAAATCAAGTGTAGCCCCGTTCACGCGAACCAGGCTTGCCACATTTACCTACCTTTTGCTAAAGTCTGTCGAAGTCAAACGTTTCCAATCAGTTCTAATCCTTATTTTGAGCTGATGCTCAAAATAGCGGATCAGATCCTGATGTGAAAGACGCTGACCTCGCAAGACTTCCTCTGTTCGCGTCGTCCAAATGACCATTCGAGCCTTGGCTAGCAGCGACAGAAACATCATACGCTTTATCACAATTCAGACCAATTTTTTTCCAACTGTAGGTCGGGCCCGAACCACACTCCAAGAATGCAGACCGAGCCGTCCGTCCAGTCGAAGGGCCCCGGTAGGGTAACACCCGTCCATGCACCTAACCGCAAGCCGGAGGACTTGTTGCGGTTAATCTTGGCCCCTGTCACCTGTTCGTACCGTTCAAGCGCCTTCTGTACCACCTCGATGTCATTCCGGGAGGACACGAAAGTAGTGACGTCATCGGCGTACGCAGAAACCCTGGCTCGAGCACCACCAGGGACAGCGATTCCACGTAGGGCCGGACTGCACGCCCTGTCCCTTAGCCGGCGAAGGATGGGTTCCAACGCCAAAGCATAAAGTAGGGGCGACAGTGGACAACCCTGTCGGACAGACCTAGACAGCGCCAGAACGATCTGTGCTGGGAGGGAAACTGGCTAGGGCTGCAACAAAGTGTGGCCTCGGGGTTGCCCACCGAAAGCGCTTGCAGGGACACCTATCCATGCGCGACATGGCACTACAAGAACCCAGATATTATACAACTGTTGATCAGAGCATCCGCTCTTGACAATACGCAAGAGTTAGGGCTCCTAATTACCAGTCGGAAGCAGCAACCAGGAAACTGCCAACCCGGTACCCTCACAGAAGCACCAATACCAAGGTCTGAAGAGAGAGAATAAATAAATAAATAAAATAAATAAAAATCCCAAACTTTTCCAAATGAAGCATGAACGCCAAAAAGTGAGGAAAAAAAATACAGATTTAAGAATCAATTCGTAACATACCTCACAGTTTAAAACAGGAAATTTGAATTAAGAAAGTTTCACTCTTCAATTCTTGCTTTTCCCAAAAATCAACATCGAGTTAAGCTGCTTGGTAAATTTGAATTCAAAGAACAGACCATAGCGGGGAGGGGTAACAAGTGGCTGCTGATACCTTGGCCAGGATAGCTTCGCATAACAGAATAAATAAATAAATAAAAATCCCAAACATTTTTTTTTTCCAAATGAAGCATGAACGCCAAAAAGTGAGGAAAAAAATACAGATTTAAGAATCAATTCGTAACATAAGCTTTTAATTGCTTTTATAAATAATATATATTAGGGACATTATAGTGAGAAGAAAATAATTTTCGATGAATTTTTTATGAATTTTTACAAGAATTGTTATAATTTTTTCCGCTTCAAAAACATTTTTATAAATCTTCAAAGCCTTATCGCGGTTAGATTTTTAAATGAAGACTATATTTACTAATCGAAAATTGAAAAATTTAATAGAAATAATGTAGCAATTCGATTTTCGAAATAATCTTTTTTGGTACATCTTAGAAATTTTTTTTTATATTAAGTCTGGTATTTTCTTTGTTATATTAAAATGTCATTGTTTCACCGTTTCATTACTTTACAAGATAAAAAAAGCAATAATGTAAATTCTGATCAACAATACTTAGCTTATCTGGATGACATCACCCATCAATCAAAACGGGACGAGATCATGCTCCGTGATTGAGAAATAGTTTTATTCAAAATTTCATGCTATAAAGAGGAATTACTTGTGTAAATCAGATTCATTTCACTTGAAAGATGCAAATTTTCCAAAACTAACATGTTACAGATGTATATTTTATTTTTGCAAGGTTTTTGTTGTGTTGTGTGTAACAGAAATAGTTGAGTAAATAATCACAAACAACGGAAATAAAGTAAATGAAATGTATTACCGAGAAAAGGTATATACAACAGCGTTATTAGAGTCCGTGTATAGCACACTTCTGGTTCGCTAACGGAAATACTCGACTGACTTGGTATCGAGCTGAACGCAACGCTCGAGGTCTTTCCCCTACCACTTTATGTAGTGATAGAAACAGTCCATTATTAGAACAAAGGTGGAGAGCGCCCTAACAGTTTTTAAAAGCGAGAAATAATTTTTGTTTACAAATGTGTCGATCGCCTAAAAATAACCCAACAATTGTTATAAAAAAAATTGAAAGATGTTAACGCATCACTCGATTACTCCCGGGCCGAACCAATAATTCAATAGCTTTTAGGCAAAATTCGATTTTATTAATCATCAGAGTCTCCTTCTAGAGTAATACACTGATTCCAACGCGTCTCTAACAATTCGATGACTTTTTCGTAGAAGGATTTGTCTTTGGCCTCAAAATACGCATCAGTTTCTGATATCACTTCTTCATTGGAACCAAATTTCTTTCCATGATTATAAAAATGACTGTACTTATTAAATACCTCTTCATTTGTTGAATGTCTACTAGTTCTATGTTCTATGGATGAGGGTACATGCTTAATAATGAATGAAGGATGGTTAGATTTTGGGTGAATTTTTGAATGATTTGTATTTGGTTTTTTTGTTTATATTATTTTCGAAATCCAAAGTCACATCAAGGAAATCTCCTTTTTTATAATTGTATTAATAGCAACTTTTAAATTTTTTTATTCTCTGTATATTGATTTCGTAATTTTATCAATTTTAAAATTTGTGACATTCGTCGCCACCATAAGGACATCATTCCTGTGTAATCCAATATCGTCTGTATTAAGACAAATTTATAAAGATTCACGCGCACGCGCGTACATTATAGAATTAAAAAAATACACGTTTTATCTTTGATGATTAAAGGAGAAAAAAGGAAAAAAACGAGCAATAAAAGGAACACAACTGACAAGTTTCTCCTTTGCTCAACAGAACTGAATCGAGGGATGACATATTGCGGCCTTTCTCAAGGTCAGAAAATATGAAACAATAGCAGAGGAATGTATTGACGTCAAAGTCAGTTGGCTCAAAGACAATAATAACGCAAAAATGATAAATGGATATTCCTGGTCATAGATGATGCAATTAAACATGCTCACTGCTCAGTTATAATTGTTCTAGTGCTAACAATTGCACTACGTCGTGGTGCCCAACGCGCCTCAGAATGTTTAGACGAACGATATACACAGTGGGAGTTAAGAATTTGAAAGGAAAAAAAAACATTTTTATACAAATCATTATCTGGCCTGATTCACTGTTATGCCTAACTTAAGTGGATAACTGAGAGTTTACATTAGGGAAAGTGTCTTTTGCATAGTATTAACAAGGGGGAAACATATGCACAGATGCAGGGAAGAAAGAGCGTGTCACTTTTGATATTGATAGTTTTTTATTACTCATGTTTGCGTGTGTTGTTCTCTATTGTTGGTTGATTTTTTATGTTATTAAACGTGAATGTTTTGTACAATTACCTGGGTTGTGTGGTAGACAAGTGGTGGAGGACAGATACTCTTAAAATATTTATAGGTGAACACTTTTGAAAATGGTATGAAAGGGATATAATACATTCTGTGACCAACAAAAATACTATTTCGGGAAAAAAAAACAGGAATGCAGACGGTGACAAACTAAAGTGTGTTCACATTAAAGGAAGGTAATTGAATGTCGGTGAGCCTACGGAAATATGATTTAGCGTAAAAAAGCAATGACATCAATGGCACCTAGACCAAAGGCAATAAGAATGCGAAAATGATAAATGAATATGCCTGGACATAGATGACGCAATTAAGCGGAATTTCGAAATATTTCGACGTATATAAGAGTTTGTTTTTTTGCTTTTTTTTTTTTTTTGTTTGTTTTTTTGGTCAGAAAGCAGAAAATCTAGAGGACTCAGAGGAAATACAAGGAAGACAACTCCAGCCAGTCAACTTCCTCGTATGTGAAGATCTTTTCTATGACTGGGTCACTCTATACATGTTTCGACCTTGACAGTTTACTTTCGGCTGCCATGACTGGCTGTTATTTATTAAGGTATGTTTTAATATATTTATGTGCTATATGTGCGTTAACTTTCTACGCTTCACTAAATAATTGACATGATCGACTTTCTTCGCTATTGTATACGGGCCTTGATATCTGGTTCTAAATGGTTGTCCTTTTAAAGTTAATAAAACGAGAACCTCGTGTCTCTTTTTAAATTACTTATATACTACCTGTTTATCATATATCTACTTTATCTGCTTCTGACTATTCTAAAGATATATCTTGGCTATTTTATGTGTTTCGGCCAAAGTTTTCTTATTTTAGATACGTAATCCATAAAATATTTGGTAAAGGTTAGTGATCCATTCATCGTTCCTTTATCAATTTGATCGGTCCTCGTACTGGATGTCCAAACACCCTTTCAAAAAGACTGACCCTAATAATGATACTTGAACTGGCTCGCGTGATGCGAATAACACAAATGTAAGTACCTCCAATTTTTCACGATAATTCGCGATATCTAAATTTTAAAATGAATTTTGATGAATAAAAACTTTTCTTTAAATTTTAATTTTAGTTTTATTTGAAATTTAAATGATTAAATTTACTATTTCGAGTAAGCAAAATACTAAACACAGTATTTACATTGATTCGAATCTAACACATCACTCAATTAATTTCGGGCCAGGCATAAAGCTTGCACCACTAATAAAAAGTACATATCATTTTTATGAAATACTAATCTTCAAATAGCACGTGACAAAATTTGAGCCTAATCGGATTATTAGTTTACTAATTACATTTATTTAAGTGAAGCTACTGTTGCAACTTTTTAAAACAATGGACAAATTTGAATTCCGTGTATTGATAAAGCATTGCTTTCTAATGTGAAAAAAATACTCTTCAAACAAAATTATACCTTAATAAGAGTTATTCGAATTTTGCTCCGTCAGAAACAACGGTAAAGAAGTGGTATGTCGGTATTAAACGCGGTTGTCTAGACACAAATGATGCTGAACGCTCAGATCACTCAAAATCGGCCGTTTTCCCGGAAAAAGCCCCAAAATTCACACACTCATTTTGGCCGATCGTAAATTGAAGTTGCGTGAGATAGCAGAGGAATTGAACATATCAGAAGGTAGTGTATTCGTCATTTTGCATTAACATTTATCAATGAGAAAACTGTGTTCAAAGCGGGTACCGCGTTGACTCACAGTCGATCAAAAACAACAACGCGTTTTAAATAATAGTGGATATAAAAGCGCAACTATCAACTATATAAAGGAGAGCATCGACCCCCACCCCGAATAAAAAATAGAAATAGAAAATTTATTTGGTACACCCCCACTTTCAACCATTTAGTTCGCAGTAAATTAGGTAAAAAGTTCTTGCAACTGTTTTAACGCAACAAGAAGTCTTTTGCATAAATATGTGACAATGGATAAAACATAGATCCACTACTTTACTCCGGAGTTAAATCAGCAGTCACTTAAATGGACAGCAGCAGGTGAAAACCGTCCAAAGCGACAAAAGATGCAAACATCAACAGACAAGGTTGTAGCCTCCGTATTTTGGGATGCGCAAGGTACTTTTTCGTCGATTACCTTGAAAAAGAAAGAACTATCAATAGCGAATATTATACAACATTATTGATGCGTTTGATGAAAGAAAACGCAAAAAAGGGCCACAAATGAAGAAGAGTGAAGTGATCTTTTACCAAGACAACGCAACATGTCACAAGTCGATCGCAAAAATAAAAAAAAAAAATTACACTTCGAATTTTTGCATCCACCCTATTCTCCATATATGACCCCCAGCGACCACTGGCTGTTTGCAGACCTCATACTTTTGAGATCTGCAAACAGATTATAAAAGATTGCTCGTTTTTTTTTTGCCTTTTTTTCTCCTTTAATCATTAAAAAAAGTGTATTTTTTTAATTCTATGATGTACGGATGTGCGTTATGGTACAGTGGATATCGGACGGAACGAGAAGCCGGGGAACCGAGTTCGAATTCCAGCTGAATCCATTGTATTCACTTACGCGCAAATACCCCTGGGAAAGGTATTAATTCGTCTCTTCCTTCCAGTTATGGGTTAAATACCAGGACAGATTGGGTTCTATAGCCTTGGTTCTTCAACCTGTCTACCGCAGAAAGCAATGGCAACCTACTGCGGGATAATCTTCTGCCCAGTCAGTCATGTCTCTTTCGAGAATTGATCGCCCAAGTGTGTATCACGTATGGAACTTAACTGACTGAATGTACGTGTGTGTGTGTGTGTGTGTGTGTGTGTGTGTGTGTGTGTGTGTGTGTGTGTGAATCTTTATAAATTTGTATTAATACAGACGATATTGGATTACACAGGAATGATGTCCTTATGGTGGTAACAAATTCCGCAAATTTTAAAATTGATAAAATTAAGAAGTCAATATACAGAGAATAAAAAACCTAAATTTAAAAGTTACTATTAATGCAAATATAAAAACGGAAATTTCCTCGATGTGACTTTGGATTTCGAAAATAATATAAACAAACCATATAAAAAAAAAAAAAACGAATTCTTTATACACTCACTCAAAATCTAACAATCCTCCATCCATTATTAAGCATGTACTCTTGTCCAGAGAACATAGAACTAGTAGACATTCCACAAATGAAGACGTTTTTATGAGCATAATAATTTTTATAAAACTGTTTTAAAAAATAGTGGATATAAAATCGCAACTATCAAATATGTAAAGGAGAACATCGACCCCCACCCAAAATAAAAAATAGAAATAGAAAAATTATTTGGTAGCCCCCCCTCCCACTTTCAACCAATTCATTCTCAGTAAATTAGGCAAAAAGTTCCTTGCCTTGAATGAAAAACATTTTCAGAAAAAGCAAGAATTTCCATAAGAATACACTAAAATTAAGATATGGCTGTACAGATAATTTTTAAAAAGTTTAAAACATAATAATAATATTTTAAATAAAAATTTAAACCCAAAAGAAAATAAAAATAATTCCAAAACTGAAATCAATAATTTAGACAATGAAAAATGTAATTGTAAAATCCCTATAGAGTGTCCATTGGAAAACAAATGTCCTACTGAATTTATTGTTTTTCAATGTACTATTCCATCAAATGGCAATGTAAAGATATATGTTTGGTAGTACTGAAAATTTGATTAAACGAGGATTTTATCAGTATACTTCTTACTTTAATAATAATTACTGTAATCGAAAATCTCCATCGAAATATTTTTGATATTTAAAGGAAACCAATAAAACTCCCACGATAAATTAGAAAAAAATCTAGAATATGTAAGTCTCTAAACGACCCATGACACTTGTCTCTGCATATGAAAACAATACATTATTAGATTACTTAAAAATAAGGATCTATTAAATAAACCTTATGAACATTATATCATAAGTAAACATTGCAAAATGTTCACCTTAGAATATAGTTAATAATACTTTATAAAAGATTATCGATTAACTTAATATATAAGGTACTTTGTTTTGTATTATGATAGAATATTAATTTAACAGATATTCAAATTTATGCAAGTTAAGAATATAAGGAGAACTGACAAAAAATTGCACTCTGGACCGAATAAAAATAGTTTAATCATACAAAATGTCCCTTTAAGTTAGGTAAAAAAATAAAAGCTTTTTTTCATTTTTGTTTTTAAAACAACTGAGATGCATATAAATCTAAGAGAATTAACTTGTAGCTAAAATGTATACAGTTTAGTGGATGTAAGAAGTCTAGACACTCGCCGAATGAAAAATGATATTTTTCCGTAAGTATGAATGAAAAGCCCTGTATCCCTTAACATAAACCTATATTTTAAAATTTCAAGCTCGACTTTCATTCTGATTAGTTAACTTATACACAACCACAAAATCTAGATTTTCTATCTTTCCCCTCCATATTAACTCTTTAAAAAGCAAACGTATTGTTTTCTACGTACAAATGTCAACCATTTTAACCAAAGTTATTAAAAACATCAGGCAGATGACGAAATAAAAAAATTGTAAATCTCGAACCAGAAATTTCCATGTCGCAGTCTAAATAAAATTAATTTAAAAAAAATTATATATATGTGTGTGCATGAGGGAAGACATTTTTAGATATCAAAGTTCGATAAATTCATACGTATTACTGGATTAGTGCGGCAAAACATTCTTTAGTTTAAATATAGAAACTGAAAGTTGACATTTTTTATAGTTACCGACGTACACACTAGCCGCGCTAATCTAGGGATTTCTATATCTATCCATCTCTCTCTCTCTCTCTCTCTCTATATATATATATATATAATATTATATTATAATAAAAAATATATATTAAAACATATATATTAAAAAAATAAGATACATTTTTTTTCAATTACAAATGGCGAGGCGGCTTAGTGTTTCATTTCAACAATCGACAAGATTCATTTGCTAATGCAGATAATATTTTCAGCGATGGAATATAAAAATCCTTGGCTATAATTATGTTACCATTTTGTCTGAAATACTTCCAGTATGATGTAGTGCCTTATTCTGTTTCATGAAAGAAACTGAGTTTTACCAATTTTTCTTTAGTCCCCTAATTATTCTGTCTCGACGCTTCTCGTTACAAACCAACTCATCGTTGATAAACCAGTGGCGCCACTTGTTAACCCTTTTGAATTTCTGCTCATGACTAACTAACCAATTATTGTTTATTAACAAAGGAACTGTTTCACTTTGCTCCTCTTCGGTCATGGCGTACCAATTTCCATCAGGATAATTTTCCCATGGAAGAAAGCTACATTTGATACCGAATAATTTTTTAGAAATAAATTTATTCAAGTACGTATGTTCCAGGGTTGTTTCGAAATCGTAATTATCCTTTTTACAGATTTTTCTTAAAAGATCCTGTGTTCGATCATTGATCAATCCCCAGAATTTCTTCATCCTGCTGGTCGCGTTGAAAAACAGAAAACTACCGACTGCTATGTTTACCGAGCGATTTCTGCTTGTTACAACAATGTCATTGTCTTTTAGCTCATATAGACAGTCAGGTATCGGGTTCCGGATCCACAAGCTGTCCACCTCAAATAAAAGAAAACTTATATCCTTCAACAGCAACTTATAGATAATATATGTACGCGTGATTATCATCTTAGCGAAGCCAACCTGAAAAAGGTACTGATTTCCTCGAATGTGGAATTCTTTAGGTAGGACGACGATATTGACTTCAGGCCAGTCCCTCTTCAGTTTCTCGAAGATTTCAGACTCCGTAAGGAAAAAAAAAACAAAAAAACACTTGGCTATGTATATTCATCGTTTTTGTATTACACAGCCAATTATAGGCAAATGGAAGGTAAGCATCGTTGAGTAATGCCATTAAAACCGGTGGTTATCTTTTGTTAATTACGACGACTATTTTATTGCTCCTTGCAACGATGTGAGATTAATTTTCTTCGGATACAAAAAAGGAGACGTACTTACATTCCGGTGCACAGACTCATATTTAATGTTTTGGCTTAAATTCCTCGTCATAAAGAAATGCTTATATTCAAACCACTTGTTTGTCTTTGATTTATATACTAATATATATATATATTCCCATAGCAATCAACGACTGAAGAAAAAGATAGAATATTTTTCGCATTGTAACGAGATAAAAATTTAAGTGTCACTTAAGAACGTCGATAACCATTTTCTCAAGGTTCCAGTTTCCTGGAATTTGGAGGATAGATGGAACACCACAAGTCAAATAAATGACAGTGTGAATATGAGTTTAAAAATGATTTTCATTACAACGGCCTTGTTAGACAGAGATTAATTTTTTACGTAAGAATTTATATTAGTAATTTAAAGTTTAAAAAAGGAACAAAGCTCTCAGCTGATGCTATCAGTAGAGAAATAAACGTATTCATAATTCTTTTACCCGGTTTAAATGGTATCTATGCAAATTTAAATGTCAAATTGTTAACAGCCAGGAAGTGATGTTTTACACTTTAAAAATGTTAAAAACCTCAGTTTATATTATCCGAAAGGTTGGTTAAATACAATCGATAATATGTCCGGGAATAACAATAATGATTATTATACTCGGCTTCAAATTAAAATTCTTTCTTATTCATGTCGGAGGATGAAAAGCAACTATAAAATCTTTTAAATAGGAACTATTTGCATAAAAAGTTTCGCTGAAATCTGTCGCCGGGTTTCCGAGCATCACATCCGTCTCCCAAAGCAAATCCACTATAAAAGCAACAAACAACAAAGAAAAATAAAAAAGTATCAACAGAAACAATCCCAAACGTTGTCATTAAAACCAAATGCGTGAACCGCCGCCTCCTTTTAAAAACGTAGTTCACCATACTGTCAGTGTCGTGGTAAAGAAATTAAAATCTCCTTCAGTCACCTCGGTCAACCAGCCTGACAGATCCATCTTCTCCCGGTTTTTCTCATCCTCTAAGTTGCTTCTCTCAAAATTCCAACTTCATCCTCTATATCAACAATTCAATTAATTTTATCTAACAACTCTTGTCTGTTTTTTTTTTCAGTGAATAATATATATATCTAATTTGATGCAAAGTATAATAAGTAAAATTATCGGTTCGAAACGAAAAATCGGGGAGCCGAGTTCGAATTTCAGTTGAATATATATATATATATATATATATATATATATATATATATAAACAGTATCATATATGACAAAAGAAAAGGTGTAAGGGTTTTCTATGATACTGTTTAACCACCGATGAAATCCACGGGTTTTGCGGACAGTTATCGATTTATTTCAAAATCTACACAATTGTTTTTTCAAGAACGTAATAATAAAAAAACAACTTTACCTGAGGATAAAGTGGATTGTGATTGTGTTTTCAGCATTTGAATTTTATTTTCATTCTATTTTGACACTTTGATGATATACAGTACAAAAAAGAGATATCTTTTCCTCTTAATATAAAGATCCAATACAAATGACGAGTTGACTTTCATTTGCCCAATCGACAACATTCATATCCTAATATAGGTAATCTTTTCAGCGTTGGAATATAAAAGTCCTTGGCTTTAATTATGTTAACATTTTTTCAGCAGTATTTCCGGTATGATGTAGGGTCCGATTTTATTTTACAAAAGAAACTGTAAATCTTACCAATTTTCGTTTCGTTTCTTAACTATTTTATCTCGAAGCTTCTCGTCGCAAATCAAGTTACTGTCGATAAACCAGTGGCCCCACTTTTTAGCCCTACTTATCTTGTTCCCATTACCAACTATCCAGTTATTATTTATTATCAATGGATCTGAAGCATTTTGCTTCTTTTTGGACATGAAGTACCACTTTCCATCAGAGTACCTTTCCCAAGAAAGAAAGTAACATTTGATACCGAATAATTTTTTAGAAATAAACTCCACCAAGTGCATCTGTTCAAGTTGTCCTTCGTAAGCATTATTTTTCTTTTTACTGATCTTCCTTAAACGATCCTGTGTTCGATCATTGATCAAACCCCATAATTTCTTCATCCTGCTCGTTGCGTTGAAAAACAGAAAACCACCGGCGGACACCTTTTTCCACCGACTTTTGCTTGTTGCAACAAGATCATGGCCTTTCAGCTTATTCAGACACTCAGGTATCGGATTCGAGATCCATAAACAGTCCAACTCAAATAAGAGAAAATTTATGTTCCTCAACAGCAAACTATGAATAATATAGGTACGCGTAAATATCAGCTTAGCGTAGCCAACATTAGTATAAGCCTGATTCCCCCGAACCACGAATTTTTTTGGTAGGAGGATGATATTGATTTCAGGCCAGTCCCTCTTCAGTTTATCGAAGCTTTCAGAGTCGGTAACGAAAAACAAGACTTGGCTATGTATATTCATCGTTTGTGTATTACACAGCCAATTATAGGCAAATGGAAGATAAGCATCGTTGAAAAATGTCATTAAAACCGGTGGTTTTCTTTTGTTAATTTTTCTGCTTATTACGACGGCCTCCTCTAGAATTCTTTCGAAAGAAGAGAGATTATTTTTTTTCGAATAAAACAAAGGAGATACACTTACATTCTGGTACACGGTTTCATATTGAATGTCTTGTAAATTCCTCTTCGGAAAGAAATCCGCAAGTATAAACCACTTATTTGTCTGTGTCATATATACCATTATGCATACTGTCATTAAAATCAACAAACAAAGAAAAAGATAGAATAATTTGCGCATTGTAACACGGTAGATATTAAAGTGTCGTTAACGTCACTAAGAAACTGGATTGTTTATAATCGACAAGAATTGATTATGGAATAATCATTTTCTCAAGGTTCCAGTTTCCTGGAATTCGGAGCATAGACGGAACACCACAAGTCGAACAAATGATAGTTTAAATATGAATTTAAAGATCACTTTCATTACAAAGGCCTTGTTAGACAGAGATGAATTGTTTACGTAAGAATGTATTGTAGTTATTGAAAGTTTAAAGAACAAAGCTCTCAGCTGTTGCATACCGTAGAGAAAAAGAAAAACGTATTCCTAATTCTTTTACTCGGTTTCAATGTTATCTATTCAAATTTAAATGTTAAAATGTTTGTAGAGGATGAGAAATTAAATAAAATCAATCTTCATTTTTACAAACATTCACAATGACGTGTGAAATCCTGGTTTTCCCAAATAGAAAAAGAACTGACCATGCGCTTAAATAAAATGTCGAAAGCAGAATTCGCAAGTAGGTGTTAAATTGATTTTTACCAATGGGAGCGACTTACAAGACTTGAGGACTTCGCGAGCAATTGCAAAAAATTTGAATACTTTAAAAAGCCCCGGTTAGCGTCAAGATAGTCAGTCACACTTGGAAGCTGGAAAGACGACAAGCTAAAATGTAACGAGAGAAACATCAAGCTGACCCAGACATCTGTCCTCTTTCTTTCCTTCTGCTGATTCATTTTACTTCTTCATCCAAAGACATTCCTACTGAATACATACATACGTACGCATATACTCTTTCAACAATTACTACTATGAACATTTTCTACAAATCTTGATACTTTTAACTTTATCATTGAACACGAACTCTACCCTTAACTTCTTAATAATGTTTCTAATTGCACATTAACTTCTACAAATTATCTCATTCTTTCTTTTTAATAAATTTCTATTTTAAAATGTAAAATATATATTTTATTCTTACACTATTCTACACATTCCATCCTGCCGACAAGCAGCATTCTGATGATGATAATTCTGGAAGAACTTGTAAGCTATAGGGAGTTCGGTTATGTCTGACACAGAGCCGAATCAAAGAAACATTAACCAGCTCCCTATAGCTTCATGTTAACAGTCAGGAAGTTATTTTTTTACACTTTAAAAAGGGTGAAAACCCGCAGTTTATACTATCCGAATAATATGTCTGGGAATAACAATAATGGATGTTATACTCTGCTTCAAATAAGAATTCTTCTTTATTCACTCGACATGACGGCCGGATGTAAAGGCGAAGAAAGCAACTATAAAATATTTTAAAAAGGAAATGTTTGCATAAAAAGGTTTCGCTGAAATCTGTCGCTGAGTTTCCAAGCAACACATTCGAGCATCACATCCGAGCAAATCAACTAAAAAGCAACAAAAAACAAGGAAAAATAAAGACCCTATAAACGGACATAATCACAAACTTTGTCATTAAAACAAAATGCGTGAGCCACCGCGTCTCTTTTTAAGAACATAGTTCACAATACTGTCAGTCTCGCTGGCAAGACGTTAAAACGTTATTCAGTGATTTTGGTCAACCAGCCCGACAGATCCATCTTCTGGTTTTCTATTCCACAAATTGCTTCTTTCAACATTCGAACTTGATTTTCTACATCGACAATTCAAATAATTTTATCTAACAACTCTTGTTTTTTTGGGGTTTTTTTTTTTATAGTGAATAATAAATATATCTAATTTTATGCAAAGTATAATAAGGAAAATTATCGGTTCTGAACGAGAAATCGGGGAGCCGGGTTCGAAATTCAGTTGAATTCCTTGCATTCATTTACGCGCAAATACCATTGGGAAAGGTATTAACCCGTCATTTCCCCCCAGTGACGGGTTAAATTGCAGGACAGATTAGGTTCTTTAGCTTTGGCTGGCAACCAGTCAACCGCAGAAAGTAATGGCAAACTAATGCGGGATAATCTTCTGCCAAGTCAGTCATGTCTCTTTCGAGACATGATCGCCCAAATCGTGTATCACGTATAGCACTTAACTGACTGACTTTCCGTGCACTCAAATGAGTTAGACGTCAGCATTTGAAGAGAAAGAAATACAATAATCTGTAGTATTTAAACATTTATAATATCCAAATAGAATCAAAGAGAAATAAGTGTGTGAAGACAATGTGTGTTTGCTGATTTAGAAAAGAAAAAAATGTCCGGGTATCTTGCCAGAAGTCTTCGTTAAAGAAGTCTTTTTCAATCTCCTTAAATAGTAAAAAATTGTCTGAAGGTTTCCGGCTCTGTTCATACATTTTTTGATATCACTCTCTAGGGCTGGTGGTAAAGGGTGTGTTTTGGCATGGAACCCACGGAATAACATATGGATGAAATCATTCGGAAGGATTTTTGAATTTGGTATGTATATAGGCAGTGATCCATGAGCATTGTTAAGACACTGATTTGCGCTTTTTAGCCATTATGCAGCCTCATTTTATTATGTATTTGATTAAGCTCATATTCTGATTCTCTCAGTTAAGTGTGTGATTGTTATGTTGTGTGTAACAGAAATAGTTGAGTAAATAATCACAAACAACGGAAATAAAGTAATGAAATGTATTACCGAGAAAAGGTATGTACAACAGCGTTATTAGTAGAATACAGGAACAAGGGTTTAGTAACACATAGAGTCCGTGTATAGCACACTTCCGGTTCGCTAACGGAAATACTCGACTGACTTGGTATCGAGCTGAACGCAACGTTCGAGGTCTTTCCCCTACCACTTTATGTAGTGATAGAAACAGTCCATTATTAGAACAAAGGTGGAGAGCGCCCTAACAGTTTTTAAAAGCGAGAAATAATTTTTGTTTACAAATGTGTCGATCGCCTAAAAATAACCCAACAATTGTTATAAAAAAAATTGAAAGATGTTAACGCATCACTCGATTACTCCCGGGCCGAACCAATAATTCAATAGCTTTTAGGCAAAATTCGATTTTATTAATCATCAGAGTCTCCTTCTAGAGTAATACACTGATTCCAACGCGTCTCTAACAATTCGATGACTTTTTCGTAGAAGGATTTGTCTTTGGCCTCAAAATACGCATCAGTTTCTGATATCACTTCTTCATTGGAACCAAATTTCTTTCCATGATTATAAAAATGACTGTACTTATTAAATACCTCTTCATTTGTTGAATGTCTACTAGTTCTATGTTCTATGGATGAGGGTACATGCTTAATAATGAATGAAGGATGGTTAGATTTTGGGTGAATTTTTGAATGATTTGTATTTGGTTTTTTTTGTTTATATTATTTTCGAAATCCAAAGTCACATCAAGGAAATCTCCTTTTTTATAATTGTATTAATAGCAACTTTTAAATTTTTTTATTCTCTGTATATTGATTTCGTAATTTTATCAATTTTAACATTTGTGACATTCGTCGCCACCATAAGGACATCATTCCTGTGTAATCCAATATCGTCTGTATTAATACAAATTTATAAAGATTCACGCGCACGCGCGTACATTATAGAATTAAAAAATACACGTTTTATCTTTGATGATTAAAGGAGAAAAAAGGAAAAAAACGAACAATAAAAGGAACACAACTGACAAGTTTCTCCTTTGCTCAACAGAACTGAATCGAGGGATGACATATTGCGGCCTTTCTCAAGGTCAGAAAATATGAAACAATAACAGAGGAATGTATTGACGTCAAAGTCAGTTGGCCCAAAGACAATAATAACGCAAAAATGATAAATGGATATTCCTGGTCATAGATGATGCAATTAAACATGCTCACTGCTCAGTTATAATTGTTCTAGTGCTAACAATTGCACTACGTCGTGGTGCCCAACGCGCCTCAGAATGTTTAGACGAACGATATACACAGTGGGAGTTAAGAATTTGAAAGGAAAAAAAAAAACATTTTTATACAAATCATTATCTGGCCTGATTCACTGTTATGCCTAACTTAAGTGGATAACTTAGAGTTTACATTAGGGAAAGTGTCTTTTGCATAGTATTAACAAGGGGGAAACATATGCACAGTGTAATATAACGGTCTGGCCCACCCAAGAAAGGCTGATACAAGCCGTGTTGTTTCCGGTCGGTGAAAAGTAACGGATGTCACTTTGACCCTATTTCCGGCAGATGCGGAAATAACTCAGAGGCAAACAGACAGGTGACTCTGAGAATTACGTAGGCGTCGCGTGGGCGTCGCGTGATCAAGGCAAAGCCGGAAGAAACAAGTCCCGGTTTTGGAAGATATATAAAGACCGCAAAAACACGGATTAGTCAGAGTCAGAATAAGTGAGAGCAGAAGTAGCAACAGAACCACAGAACACGAAGGAAGGCCGTTCACAGCTGCCCCCAATAGCATGCTGCTATTGTGGGGTACGCATTCGTCAACCCGTCAACCCTTAGAGGCGCGCTCTCTCACTCTCTGTTCCCTAGGCTACACGGTCCATCGTCACTAATAAAAATATCACTTGATATATTTTTATATACAGACGTGTTTGTTGTTTATTGATATACAACAGACTGATCATTTGGTGCTTAAGTGACTTGCTGTTTTGAAACAACAAAACAGATTGATACGAGGGTTACCACGGTGAGATTGAAAATTCAACGGAATTAAAACTACCGGATAGAAGACGAAAATAGTAAACAACCGGACGACAGCGAGGAAGGAAGAAAAAGAAAAACAAAGAAGACGAAAATATATAACAGCTGCGCAACTAAGTGACTATGGACAATCAGCCAAAGTAAGTGACTCATTGATTTAATAGTGTGTGTTTTCTCTGCTCGTGTTTATAATAAGTCCAGTTAGAAAAAAAAATGCATACTTTTGCCGATCTGAAACTAGAGTTGAAAAATGGATTCTTCAGTAGAACGGACGGGGTACAGGTTACATGTAGAGAGTAGCAGGGAACGCCGGTGAAGCAGAGAGAGTATTATGCCTAGCGCTTAGGTTTGGGGTTGGCGGGAGGAAGAAGTTGAGACATTTACCTATCTGTAAGTACAAAACATCTGAGTTAATGATTTATTTTTGTTGTTAATATTTACCATACATATGAAGTGAGTTTATTGGTATGTTGCTTAATTAATCGTACTTTTATTGAGTAAGTAAAGGAAGTTTCTTCTACTCTTTAAAGTGGATAATTGGATTAACTTGTTGATAACAATGTTTTCGTTGGGTTGTGCAGTGTTAGTTTTTTTTTTTTTTGATTTCTTTTCAATGACTGTACACTACAAAATGATTTACATTTCTATGTTTGTGAATTATGCTTTTGTGCAGGTTCCCATAAATTCAACATCCTCTGTGAATTTTCATTTATGTGACTTGGGAAATAACTTTTGAAGATATATTAATTTCTGAAAACTAGTAAATACCTTGGAACAGATAAATATGGAGAGATTTAGTGAAGGATATGACGAACTCCCGAAGAAGTTGACGATAGGAGTCATTGCTGGCGTGGTCGGCGTAATAATAATCCTGGGAATAATAGCCAGGAAGCGGATTTTTAAGTGTAAAAGAAGCAACAGTGCTTCGGTAAAGGAAATTGAGTTATCCGTTGTGAATAGTACTCCGGGGTCAACGGGTGTTCGACACTCAAAAATGTCTCTGCGTTAAACAGAGAGATGTCAACAAATCAGATATGCTTGGTTTCGAATCCAGAGGAAGTAGTTCAGGGAATGGAAAGCATTGTACAAACTAAGGAACTACGAGTCACGGGTCCATTTTTTAGACTAAATTAATATCCTCCACAGGTAAATTGCATGCGGATTAACGTTGGAATCAGGGTAATTTTCTTCATTTTCTATTGAACATTTTTCGGTCAGACTATGAATGATATGTACGGCAGATAATGGCCATTTTTTCTGTGTTCAAACATAGTATGTTTGAAATTAAATTAAATTAAATGAGGTTACATGTGTAACAATAAACTCGAGCAGAAGCACGCATGGTGTTGGTCAAAGGTCATTTACTCGATGTTAGTTTAGAAACTGGGGCGCAATTACCGCCTATAATCATGTGGATTATGCATCGAAGAGTCTACGCTTATGGACAGAGTCGAGAAAGAAAATGAACATTTTTAAGAACTTTGCCCAATTCTGTGAAAATGGATATTAAAAAAAAAAAAAAAAAAAAAAGAACAATGAAACATCGAGCTGGTAGAACAATTTTCAAGATGGACACGAACTGTTGGGTTGCCGATGTAGGCTCCCCTATATTTTTTTTTGTTTTTGTTGTTTTGTTTGTTTCGACACATGTTTTATATAATTGTCGGGCTTGTGTGGCATGGGGAGGAGAGTGAGGATGTTGCGTTTAAAATGTTCTTAGGTGAACATTTTGAAGAATGGGTGGGCGAGGAATGTAATATAACGGTCTGGCCCACCCAAGAAAGGCTGATACAAGCCGTGTTGTTTCCGGTCGGTGAAAAGTAACGGATGTCACTTTGACCCTATTTCCGGCAGATGCGGAAATAACTCAGAGGCAAACAGACAGGTGACTCTGAGAATTACGTAGGCGTCGCGTGGGCGTCGCGTGATCAAGGCAAAGCCGGAAGAAACAAGTCCCGGTTTTGGAAGATATATAAAGACCGCGAAAACACGGATTAGTCAGAGTCAGAAGAAGTGAGAGCAGAAGTAGCAACAGAACCACAGAACACGAAGGAAGGCAGTTCACAGCTGCCTCCAATAGCATGCTGCTATTGTGGGGTACGCATTCGTCAACCCGTCAACCCTTAGAGGCGCGCTCTCTCACTCTCTGTTCCCTAGGCTACACGGTTCATCGTCGTTAATAAAAATATAATATATATTTTTATATATATGCGTGTTTGTTATTTGTCGCTATATAACAACAGATGCAGGGAAGAAAGAGCGTGTCACTTTTGATATTGATAGTTTTTTATTACTCATGTTTGCGTGTGTTGTTCTCTATTGTTGGTTGATCTTTTATGTTATTAAACGTGAATGTTTTGTACAATTACCTGGGTTGGGTGGTAGACAAGTGGTGGAGGACAGATACTCTTAAAATATTTATAGGTGAACACTTTTGAAAATGGTATGAAAGGGATATAATACATTCTGTGACCAACAAAAATACTATTTCGGGAAAAAAAAACAGGAATGCAGACGGTGACAAACTAAAGTGTGTTCACATTAAAGGAAGGTAATTGAATGTCGGTGAGCCTACGGAAATATGATTTAGCGTAAAAAAACAATGACATCAATGGCAGCTAGACCAAAGGCAATAAGAATGCGAAAATGATAAATGGATATGCCTGGACATAGATGACGCAATTAAGCGGAAATTCGAAATATTTCGACGTATATAAGAGTTTGTTTTTTTGCTTTTTTTTTGTTTGTTTTTTGGTCAGAAAGCAGAAAATCTAGAGGACTCAGAGGAAATACAAGGAAGACAACTCCAGCCAGTCAACTTCCTCGTATGTGAGTGCTTACCCCTTACTACCAAACTACGCGCAACCGTCACCGAAGGGAATAAGAAAATAAGATTATATTTTATATACACGTTGTTTTGTGTAGTCGTCTATCTGTCCAGACGATTGTTCTTCCAACAGTAGCAGAAGCAATATATTCCATACACGAAGCGGTATATAACAAAAACAAAAACAAAAAAAAAACCTAATGTCATCTCACAGAAATTCTTATATAAGTCGTTTGTGAAGTGGGTGTCATGGTCGGATCTACGATACAGGATATCTTCCAGTGGCGGAAGAAGAATTGGTAGAGTCCGCGAAGATCTTTTCTATGACTGGGTCACTCTATACATGTTTCGACCATGACAGTTTACTTTCGGCTGCCATGACTGGCTGTTATTTATTAAGGTATGTTTTAATATATTTATGTGATATATGTGCGTTAACTTTCTACGCTTCACTAAATAATTGACATGATCGACTTTCTTCGCTATTGTATACGGGCCTTGATATCTGGTTCTAAATGGTTGTCCTTTTAAAGTTAATAAAACGAGAACCTCGTGTCTCTTTTTAAATTACTTATATACTACCTATTTATCATATATCTACTTTATCTGCTTCTGACTATTCTAAAGATATATCTTGGCTATTTTATGTGTTTCGGCCAAAGTTTTCTTATTTTAGATGCGTAATCCATAAAATATTTGGTAAAGGTTAGTGATCCATTCATCGTTCCTTTATCAATTTGATCGGTCCTCGTACTGGATGTCCAAACACCCTTTCAAAAAGACTGACCCTAATAATGATACTTGAACTGGCTCGCGTGATGCGAATAACACAAATGTAAGTACCTCCAATTTTTCACGATAATTCGCGATATCTAAATTTTTAAATGAATTTTGATGAATAAAAACTTTTCTTTAAATTTTAATTTTAGTTTTATTTGAAATTTAAATGATTAAATTTACTATTTCGAGTAAGCAAAATACTATGGTGTATTAAAAACAGTATTTACATTGATTCGAATCTAACACATCACTCAATTAATTTCGGGCCAGGCATAAAGCTTGCACCACTAATAAAAAGTACATATCATTTTTATGAAATACTAATCTTCAAATAGCACGTGACAAAATTTGAGCCTAATCGGATTATTAGTTTACTAATTACATTTATTTAAGTGCAGCTACTGTTGCAACTTTTTAAAACAATGGACAAATTTGAATTCCGTGTATTGATAAAGCATTGCTTTCTAATGTGAAAAAAATACTCTTCAAACAAAATTATACCTTAATAAGAGTTATTCGAATTTTGCTCCGTCAGAAACAACGGTAAAGAAGTGGTATGTCGGTATTAAACGCGGTTGTCTAGACACAAATGATGCTGAACGCTCAGATCACTCAAAATCGGCCGTTTTCCCGGAAAAAGCCCCAAAATTCACAAACTCATTTTGGCCGATCGTAAATTGAAGTTGCGTGAGATAGCAGAGGAATTGAACATATCAGAAGGTAGTGTATTCGTCATTTTGCATTAACATTTATCAATGAGAAAACTGTGTTCAAAGCGGGTACCGCGTTGACTCACAGTCGATCAAAAACAACAACGCGTTTTAAATAATAGTGGATATAAAAGCGCAACTATCAACTATATAAAGGAGAGCATCGACCCCCACCCCGAATAAAAAATAGAAATAGAAAATTTATTTGGTACACCCCCACTTTCAACCATTTAGTTCGCAGTAAATTAGGTAAAAAGTTCTTGCAACTGTTTTAACGCAACAAGAAGTCTTTTGCGTAAATATGTGACAATGGATAAAAACATAGATCCACTACTTTACTCCGGAGTTAAATCAGCAGTCACTTAAATGGACAGCAGCAGGTGAAAACCGTCCAAAGCGACAAAAGATGCAAACATCAACAGACAAGGTTGTAGCCTCCGTATTTTGGGATGCGCAAGGTACTTTTTCGTCGATTACCTTGAAAAAGAAAGAACTATCAATAGCGAATATTATACAACATTATTGATGCGTTTGATGAAAGAAATCGCAAAAAAGGGCCACAAATGAAGAAGAGTGAAGTGATCTTTTACCAAGACAACGCAACATGTCACAAGTCGATCGCAACAATAACAAAACTACATAAATTACACTTCGAATTTTTGCATCCACCCTATTCTCCATATATGACCCCCAGCGACCACTGGCTGTTTGCAGACCTCATACTTTTGAGATCTGCAAACAGATTATAAAAGATTGCTCGTTTTTTTTTTTGCGTTTTTTTCTCCTTTAATCATAAAAAAATGTATTTTTTTAATTCTATAATGTACGGATGTGCGTTATGGTACAGTGGATATCGGACGGAACGAGAAGCCGGGGATCCGAGTTCGAATTCCAGCTGAATCCATTGTATTCACTTACGCGCAAATACCCCTGGGAAAGGTATTAATTCGTCTCTTCCTTCCAGTTATGGGTTAAATAGCAGGACAGATTGGGTTCTATAGCCTTGGTCGGCAACCTGTCTACCGCAGAAAGCAATGGCAACCTACTGCGGGATAATCTTCTGCCCAGTCAGTCATGTCTCTTTCGAGAATTGATCGCCCAAGTGTGTATCACGTATGGAACTTAACTGACTGAATGTACGTGTGTGTGTGTGTGTGTGTGTGTGTGTGTGTGTGTGTGTTTGAATCTTTATAAATTTGTATTAATACAGACGATATTGGATTACACAGGAATGATGTCCTTATGGTGGTGACGAATTCCATAAATTTTAAAATTGATAAAATTAAGAAGTCAATATACAGAAAATAAAAAACCTAAATTTAAAAGTTACTATTAATGCAAATATAAAAAAGGAAATTTCCTCGATGTGACTTTGGATTTCGAAAATAATATAAACAAACCATATAAAAAAAAAACGAATTCTTTATACACTCACTCAAAATCTAACAATCCTCCATCCATTATTAAGCATGTACTCTTGTCCAGAGAACATAGAACTAGTAGACATTCCACAAATGAAGACGTTTTTATAAGCATAATAATTTTTATAAAACTGTTTTAAAAAATAGTGGATATAAAAACGCAACTATCAAATATGTAAAGGAGAACATCGACCCCCACCCAAAATAAAAAATAGAAATAGAAAAATTATTTGGTAGCCCCCCCCCCACTTTCAACCAATTCATTCTCAGTAAATTAGGCAAAAAGTTCCTTGCCTTGAATGAAAAACATTTTCAGAAAAAGCAAGAATTTCCATAAGAATACACTAAAATTAAGATATGGCTGTACAGATAATTTTTCAAAAGTTCAAAACATAATAATAATATTTTAAATAAAAATTTAAACCCAAAAGAAAATAAAAATAATTCCAAAACTGAAATCAATAATTTAGACAATGAAAAATGTAATTGTAGAATCCCTATAGAGTGTCCATTGGAAAATAAATGCCATACTGAATTTATTGTTTTTCAATGTACTATTCCATCAAATGGCAATGTAAAGATTTATGTTTGGTAGTACTGAAAATTTGATTAAACGAGGATTTTATCAGTATACTTCTTACTTTAATAATAATTACTGTAATCGAAAATCTCCATCGAAATATTTTTGATATTTAAAGGAAACCAATAAAACTCCCACAATAAATTAGAAAAAAATCTAGAATATGTAAGTCTCTAAACGACCCATGACACTTGTCTCTGCATATGAAAACAATACATTATTAGATTACTTAAAAATAAGGATCTATTAAATAAACCTTATGAACATTATATCATAAGTAAACATTGCAAAATGTTCACCTTAGAATATAGTTAATAATACTTTATAAAAGATTATCGATTAACTTAATATATAAGGTACTTTGTTTTGTATTATGATAGAATATTAATTTAACAGATATTCAAATTTATGCAAGTTAAGAATATAAGGAGAACTGACAAAAAATTGCACCCTGGACCGAATAAAAATAGTTTAATCATACGAAATGTCCCTTTAAGTTAGGTAAAAAAATAAAAGCTTTTTTTTCATTTTTGTTTTTAAAACAACTGAGATGCATATAAATATAAGAGAATTAACTTGTAGCTAAAATGTATACAGTTTAGTGGATGTAAGAAGTCTAGACACTCGCCGAATGAAAAATGATATTTTTCCGTAAGTATGAATGAAAAGCCCTGTATCCCTTAACATAAACCTATATTTTAAAATTTCAAGCTCGACTTTCATTCTGATTAGTTAACTTATACACAACCACAAAATCTAGATTTTCTATCTTTCCCCTCCATATTAACTCTTTAAAAAGCAAACGTATTGTTTTCTACGTACAAATGTCAATCATTTGAACCAAAGTTATTAAAAACATCAGGCAGATGACGAAATAAAAAAATTGTAAATCTCGAACCAGAAATTTCCATGTCGCAGTCTAAATAAAATTAATTTTAAAAAAGTTATATATATGTGTGTGCATGAGGGAAGACATTTTTAGATATCAAAGTTCGATAAATTCATACGAAATACTAGATTAGTGCGGCAAAACATTCTTTAGTTTAAATATAGAAACTGAAAGTTGACATTTTTTATAGTTACCGACGTACACACTAGCCGCGCTAATCTAGGGATTCCTATCTCTCTCTCTCTCTCTCTATATATATATATATAATATTATATTATAATAAAAAATATATATTAAAACATATATATTAAAAAAATAAGATACAATTTTTTTCAATTACAAATGGCGAGGCGGCTTAGTGTTTCATTTCAACAATCGACAAGATTCATTTGCTAATGCAGATAATATTTTCAGCGATGGAATATAAAAATCCTTGGCTATAATTATGTTACCATTTTGTCTGAAATACTTCCAGTATGATGTAGTGCCTTATTCTGTTTCATGAAAGAAACTGAGTTTTACCAATTTTTCTTTAGTCCCCTAATTATTCTGTCTCGACGCTTCTCGTTACAAACCAACTCATCGTTGATAAACCAGTGGCACCACTTGTTAACCCTTTTGAATTTCTGCTCATGACTAACTAACCAATTATTGTTTATTAACAAAGGAACTGTATCACTTTGCTCCTCTTCGGTCATGGCGTACCAATTTCCATCAGGATAATTTTCCCATGGAAGAAAGCTACATTTGATACCGAATAATTTTTTAGAAATAAATTTATTCAAGTACGTATGTTCCAGGGTTGTTTCGAAATCGTAATTATCCTTTTTACAGATTTTTCTTAAAAGATCCTGTGTTCGATCATTGATCAATCCCCAGAATTTCTTCATCCTGCTGGTCGCGTTGAAAAACAGAAAACTACCGACTGCTATGTTTACCGAGCGATTTCTGCTTGTTACAACAATGTCATTGTCTTTTAGCTCATTTAGACAGTCAGGTATCGGGTTCCGGATCCACAAGCAGTCCACCTCAAATAAAAGAAAACTTATGTCCTTCAACAGCAACTTATAGATAATATATGTACGCGTAATTATCATTTTAGCGAAGCCAACCCGAAAAAGGTACTGATTTCCTCGAATGTGGAATTCTTTAGGTAGGACGACGATATTGACTTCAGGCCAGTCCCTCTTCAGTTTCTCGAAACATTCAGAGTTTGTAAGGAAAAACAAGACTTGGCTTTGTATATTCATCTTTTTTGTATTACACAGCCAGTTATAGGCAAATGGAAGGTAAGCATCGTTGAGTAATGACATTAAAACCGGTGGTTATCTTTTGTTAATTTTTCTGCTAATTACGACGGCCATTTTATAGCTCCTTGCAACGATGTGAGATTAATTTTCTTCGGATACAAAAATTCCGGTGCACAGACTCATATTTAATGCTTTGGCTTAAATTCCTCATCATAAAGAAATGCTTATATTCAAACCACTTGTTTGTCTTTGATTTATATACTAATATATATATATTCCCATAGCAATCAACGACTGAAGAAAAAGAGAGAATATTTTGCGCATTGTAACGAGATAAAAATTTAAGTGTCACTTAATAACGTCGATAACCATTTTCTCAAGGTTCCAGTTTCCTGGAATTTGGAGGATAGATGGAACACCACAAGTCAAATAAATGACAGTGTGAATATGAGTTTAAAAATGATTTTCATTACAACGGCCTTGTTAGAGAGAGATTAATTTTTTACGTAAGAATTTATATTAGTAATTTAAAGTTTAAAAAAGGAACAAAGCTCTCAGCTGATGCTATCAGTAGAGAAATAAACGTATTCATAATTCTTTTACCCGGTTTAAATAGTATCTATGCAAATTTAAATGTCAAATTGTTAACAGCCAGGAAGTGACATTAAAACCGGTGGTTTTCTTTTGTTAATTTTTCTGCATATTACAATGGCCCCTTCTATAGTTTTCTCCAAATATGTGAAATTATTTTGCTTCGGATAAAAAAATGGCGACGTACTTACATTCTGGTGCACGGCTTCATATTTAATGTTTTGGCGTAAATTCCACTTCAGAAAGAAATGCTTCTTTTCAGACAACTTGTTTGTCTTTGATATATATACTATTATACATATTGCTATAAAAATCAACGACTGAAGAAAAAGACAGAATATTTTGTGCATTGTAACAAGATAAAAATTTAAATATAAATTAATAACGTCGATAAGAAACTGGGTTGTTTGTATTCGAAAAGAGTTGATTATGCAATAATAATTTTCCCAAGGTTCCAGTTTCTTGGAAATCGGAGCATAGATAGAAAACTACGAGTCAAACAAATGACAGTGTGAATATGAGTTTAAAAAAGATTTTCATTACAAAGGCTTTGTTAGACAGAGATGTATTGTTTACGTAAGATTTTATAGTAGTAATTCAAAGTTTAAAAAAGGACAAGGCTGTCAATTGTTGCACTCAGTAGAGAAATAAACGTATTCCTAACTCTTTTACTCTGTTTAAATGTTATCTATGCAAATTTAAATGTCAAATCGTTAACAGTCAGGAAGTGATCTTTTTACACTTTAAATATGGTAAAAACCGCAGTTTATACTATCCGAAAGGTTGGTTAAATATCTACGATAATTTGTCTGGGAATAACACTAATAGATATTATACTCTGCTTCGAGTTAGAATTCGTTTTTATTCACTTGACATGACGGCCAGATATAAACGCTAAGAAAACAAGTATAAAATCTTTTAAAAAGAAGCTGTTTGCATAAAAAGTTTCGCTGATATCTGTCGCCGGGTTTACGAGCATCACATCCGTCTCCCAAAGCATATCCACTAAAAAACACCAAACAACAAAGACAAATAAAAAACAGTATAACAGAGACAATCACAAACGTTATCATTAAAACAAAATACGTGAGCCAGCGCGTCTCCTTTTAAGAACATAGTTCACCACACTGTCAGTGGGAAAGACATTAAAATCTCCTTCAGTGACCTTGGACAGCCAGCCTGACAGACCTATCTTCTCTCGGATTTTCTCTTCCTCAAAGTTGCTACTCTCAGCATTCCACCTTTATCCTCTACATCGACAATTCAAATAATTTTATCCAACAACTCCTGACCTTTTGTCATCTATGGCCAAGCATATCCATTTATCATTTTCGCATTATTATTGTTTTTGGGCCAGCTTCCTTTCACATTCCTCTATCATTGTTTCATTTTTTTCTAACCTTGAGAACGGTCAACCTAACACAATACAAGTTTGTCATTGTTTCTGAGACCTAATCAGATTTCCCTCGGCTCACCAACATTCCTTTAATGTGAATACACTTTTATCTGCATTCCTGTTTTTGACCGAAATAATATTTCTGTGAGTCGCAGAATATATTACATCCCTCTCGTACCCTTTTCCAAAATGTTAACCTTTTTTTTTAATCATATCACCCCGAGCAAGGCGGTAACGCCACTGATGTGCAGGGGGCTACATAAGAGGGAAGAGATTGGAAAAGAGAAAACCAGAAACCGCATCTTAAACAGGAAACAAGGGATGAGCCTCTTCACCTGTTCAATAGATGTGGGTAGAGTGTGAACCAGGCGATAGTTTAGTCTATCTACTCCAATTGAAAAAAAAAAAGTGAGAAGATTAGAAAAGAGAAAACCGGAAACCGCATCCTAAACAGGAAACAAGGGATGAGCCTATTCACCTGTTCAATCGATGTGGGTGGAGTGCGAATGAACATTTAAAGTGCATTTCTTTTCCACCAACTGTTTAGCACACAATCGAGGTAATTGCACAAACATTTACATATAATAATATAAAAAACAATGATACAGAACAACACATCCAAACAAGAGTAATACAAAACTATCAATATCAAAGTGGCACTCTCCTATCTTCTCTGTAAAAGTGCACATATTTCTTCCTTGTTTATAAATCTACCATCCGCCCTTGTATTGAATACTGCTGCCACATCTAGTCGGGTGTCTCTGCTATTCTCCTCGGGGTTCTTGACAAAATACAACGGAGAATCTGTAATGTGATCGATACCGACTTGGCAGACCGTCTGCAGTCACTCTCTCACCGGCGTGACGTGGCTTCCCTTTGCCTCTTCTATAAATACTTTCACGGCTTCTGCTCCAATGAACTTAGAACACTGGTGCCCCCTAGGTAATAATTTGCACGAGATACTAGATTAGCTACCAGGTCCCACCCTTTTACAGTGAAGCCGATAAAATGTAACAGCAATTTCTACTTCAAAAGCTTCTTTTCTCGTACTTCCCGGCTGTGGAATTCCCTTCCACATACTTGCTTTCCCGACAGCTACAATCTCCAGGAGTTTAAATATAAGGTCAATAGACACCTCCTAACACGCTAACACGCATCCATTCTCTCAAACACTCTTCCCATCTACATCCTTACCCGTCTATTACCCTCCTTCTGACATTTCCTATATCTAACCCCTCTTTCTCACCACCTTTCCCTATGTAACCTTCTGCGCAATAGTGGCAGTGGAATGCCTTGCTTGGGGTGAAATGATAAAAAAATGCAAAAGACAATTTCCCTTATATACAAATCAAACATCCGTCCGTGCATAGAATACTGTTGTCATATCTAGTCAAGCGCCCCTGCTGTTCATCTCAGTGTTCTCGACAGGCTCCAAAGGAGAATCTCTAATGTGATAGGTCTCAACTTGATAGCTCGACTCCAGCGACTTTCTCACAGGCGGGATGTGGCTTCTCTCTGTCTCTTGTACGAATATTTTCATGGCCTTTGCTCCGACGAATTTAAGTCACTGATGACCCCACCATAATAATTTACTCGTGCAACCAGACTGGCAACAAGGTCGCTCCCATTCACAGTTAGATCAACCAAATGCAGCTGACAATTCTACACCAGTAGCTTCTTTTCTCGCAATTTCTGCCTGTGGAACTCCCTTTCGTATACTTGCTTTCCTGACGGCTACAACCTCCAGGAATTTAAACGCAATGTCAATTCCCATCTCTTATCCACTTGACTCCAGTTCTTTCTACCTCACCCCGTGTATCTTGTTCTTTTTCTTTCTCTACCTTCGCAACTGTCTTCGCGCCTGTGTTCCCATCCTTCTCTTGCCCTTTCTCTGACAACCCCTGTTACTGGTTCGTCATTCTCTTTACTTTCCTCCTGTCTAAATTTTAACTCTCTTATGTAGCCCCCTGCGCATTAGTGGCGGTGCCGCCTTGCTTGGGGTGAAAAGACTTTAAAAAAAAAAAAGTAAACTCTAAGTTAGTTTCTTAAGTCACGCGTAACAATGAATCAGGCTAGATCATGATTTGCATGAAATTTTTTTTTTCTTTCAAGTTTCTTTTTTAACTTCCACTGAATTTGTCGTCCGTCTACACATCCTGAGACGCATGGTGTAACTGTTAGCACTTGAAGAATTATAACTGAGCAGTGAGCCCCTCTTTACTAAGTGCTCTATAATTTCGACCTTAAACCACATCTATGTCACACTTAGAATGTCATCACAACGTCAGAGAAAGTTCTGTAAGGCTTCAAAGGTTTATTTTTTATCTCTTCGAAGAAGACACACATGAAAAAAGTCATGTAATATTTCGTGGTGCAGTGGATATCGGCTCGGAACGAGAAATCGGGAGGCCGAGTTCGAATTCCAGTCGAATGCATTGCATTCACTTACGCGCAAATACCGTTGGGAAAGGTATTAATCCGTCTCTTCCCTCCAGTTATGGATTAAATAATAGGACAGATTGGGTTTTGTAGCCTTGGCAGGCCACCAGTCTACTGCAGAAAGCAATGGCAACCTACTACGGGGATAATCTTCTGCCCAGTCAGTCATGTCCCTTTCGAGACATGATCGCCCAAAGCATGCATCATGTATGGCACTTAACTGACTGATTGAATATAATAGTTGGAATGTGATTAAGGCTTCTACTGGTCATAAAGTGGGGGTTCGGTTTTCTATTTTTATGAAGGAATAAACTGATCCTTCACTAATTACTACGTATTAAAATAATACATTTATTCTCCCTCTAGCTATGTCAAATAATAGGACAGATTGGGTTCTGTAGCCTTGGTCGGCAACCAGTCTACCGCAGAAAGCAATGGCAACCTACTGCGGGGTAATCTTCTGCCCAGTCAGTCATGTCTCTTTCGAGACATGATCGCCCGAGTGTGTATCACGTATGGCACTTAACTGACTGACTGAATATTTCCAAAGTTTGTTTTTTCTTTCTACCGCGCTGTATCACACCCCGTAGACATTTCGATGCATGTCAAAACGATCGTAAGCAGTAACGCGCCCTTTTTTTCAAATTGATACCTTCGCATACACCATATGTGCTTCTGCTCAAGTTCAACGTCACACATGTAATTTTCCATGTCTGAACACTAGAAATTTGCCATTATCTGCATTGCATGTCATTCAAAGTCTCACCGGTTAAAAAAAAAATAACGGAGAAAAACTACCTAAATGGCTGATTGTATATTTTGATGATGGCCATGCGGTTTTCTTGGAGGATTAATTGTATCACCTGCAGTTCTTATCTCCCAACAATCTTACAGTATGTCCGCCATTTACTTTGCAAGTCTTTTCAATTGTTCCTTCTTAGTTTTGTGTTAATCTATTGAACCTATTGGCGCATCAGTTCGTTTTGCCCCAATGAACGTTTGTCCCACTTGGACAACGTTGCTTACCTCGCTAACTTCTTCATCTACATAAGTAGACTCCGATGTTCCACACTTTAGGCAACTATTCTTGAAAGTGGACGAATAACTGGTTGTGTCTCCCATTCCAACTTCCTTGTCAACAGTTGACACATTTTTATCCGCTCCATTAATGAAACATCAAACTCGTTGTCTGACTTCTCACGTTGGTGTCGATACATGCGCACTAGAAAATCGGTTTATTCTACCAAGGATTCGGTATTAGAATCGCAGGATTCTACTGAATCAGCCAATACTATTTTCCGTAACGGCTTCTCTGTAGTGGGAAATTTTCCATTCTCCAATGGACGCTGCCCGAAGATGCTTGGCGTGCATCTTAGTGACTGAGCAGGTTAACTGATATCTAATTCTATAAGGGACGGGACTAGACTTTTTAACTACCACAAAATACGGCCGCCAACGAATTTCCAACTTCCTTCTCTCATGGTGGTTTTTATAGTAAACCAAACATTACATCCTTAGTCTTATTACAGGACTATCGCGGTTTTCCTTGCTTTTTATATTGTCTAAATATATCAATCTAAACTTATTTATAAATGAAACTTTGTGTGTGTGTGTGTGTATCCGTTACCTATAGACTCCGAAACGGCTGAACCAATTTTCTTGAAATTTTACACAGTTCTACTATAAGCGTCTGCGAGTGTTCTTAGTTAGGTTTTGTGTCGAGGTACCCCCGATAAATATCGAAAATCGATAATCGAAAAAATCGGGTTATAGAAGGAGTGGTCTGATTTTAATCAAATTTGATGCACTCATAGACAATAACATAAGAAACGATATTCAGAAGTTTTAAGGTTGCAGTTTTTACAATAGTGCAGAAAATCGATAATATATATATAAAAGGCAAGATGTTTGTGCGTGTGTCTGTTTATCTGTCTGTATGTTCTTCATACAAATCCACAGTATTTATCCGATTCTCACCAAACTTCACACAAATATTCTTTAGGTAGAGTTTGAGCTTCAGGACCATGGATTAGTTTGAAAGCTTTCATTACACCTGAGCAACGCCGGGCTATACTGCTAGTTCCTAAATAAAATGAAACTATGTTGCATTTCTTGTAAGGAGATTTCATGACGTTCTTCACCATAAAATATGTGACGAGGAATTAGTATATTATCTTCTTGTTATAAACAGCCTAAGCTTCAGGCCAACCACTGTACATATCTATGAATGTACACTACCGGCCATAATTATTAGGCAACCCCAGTTTTTTTTAAAGAAACGATGTATTCCATCCTATTTTTAGTATTTATTGACAAGTGGATAATTCTAAATGAAAATAGAATTGTTCTTTGTTAATACTGCACAATAACATGTGCATCAAATGAACTGTTCTGGTGTCTAGTTTTTGTGCTCTCTTCCACATGCTAGTCTCTTCTTATTGGCGAGCCGAAGCAAAGGCTTCCTGGTTGCCGTGCAAAATTTTGAAGAATAAAAATAATAAAAGAAACATTCTCTTTTCATTTAGAATTATCCACTTGGCAATAAATACTAAAAATAGTATGAAATACATCATTATTTTTTAAAATCTGGGGTGGCCTAATAATTATGGTCGGTAGTGTAACTGTGTATTAGTTACATGAATGAGTTTAGGTAGGACCCAGAGATATCCAAAGCAAGCTTTGCAAATGGAAAGGAGGGCAAATTGCACTCCTGCATATAGAGTTGCTGCTTCTTCAAATTCTTGTCTGGCACGAAATGTATTTACCTACAAAATCACAAACTACTAAGGACCTTGTCTATATGCTTCAAGTGGTCTTCATCGTATTTGTAAATACCAAAATGACATCCAGGTATCTTAGAGCAAAATTTTCCTGTCCACGTAAAACAACTGACATCAGTTTCTGGAAGACTCAGGACGGTTGCGAGCTCAAAGGACATAATATTAAAATCAGGCAAACCCCTGTGGAAAGTGAATGTATTTTCTCTTTGTTATTGTCATGGAGTTTAATTTGCCAGTATTTCGATTTTAAGTCCAGCATCGGAAAGTAACTTGCCGACCAGTGTGATGACACTATATAATCAATAACAGGTAGATTATTGGAAAACCCCGTGGTCTATTGGGCCTCTCAATTTCGTCAGCCTGCATTATTTCACCGACCGCCAAAATTATTGGAAACCCCCGTGGTCTATTGGGTCGGTCAATTACGTCAGCCTGCATTATTTCACCGACCACCAAAATTATTGGAAACCCCATGGTCTATTGGGCCTCTCAATTACGTCAGCCTGCATTATTTCACCGACCGCCAAAATTATTGGAAACCTCGTGGTCTATTGGGCCTCCCAATTACGTCAGCCTGCATTATTTCACCGACCGCCAAAATTATTGGAAACCCCCGTGGTCTATTGGGTCGGTCAATTACGTCAGCCTGCATTATTTCACCGACCGCCAAAATTATTGGAAACCCCCGTGGTCTGTTGGGCCGCTCAATTTCGTCAGCCTGCATTATTTCACCGACCGCCAAAATTATTGGAAACCCCGTGGTCTATTGGGCCTCTCAGTTACGTCAGCCTGCATTATTTCACCGAACGCTAAAATTATTGGAAACCCCGTGGTCTATTGGGCCTCTCAGTTACGTCAGCCTGCATTATTTCACCAACCGCCAAATTTATTGGAAAACCCCGTGGATTATTGGTGTTCTCAATTACGTCAACCTGCATTGTTTCGCCGACCGCTGAATCAACTATCTTTCTTTGTTTGAGTGGTGTACGATGCGACCGCGTTCTTAAGAGGTCATGCGTTTCAGTATCGATACGCACCTCCACAGTATCAGTCCTGCCAACATTTTTGTCGTCACTAACGAACAAGACGCTACTTCTTTTTAGTAGCCTCCTAATTTCGGGCTTGAATTCTTCCGGTGTATGTAGATTTTCTAAATCTACATCGGCATTTATATTCCTTTGTTTATCGGGCATAGTAATTTCAGTAATGTTACCTGCTCTCTCGAATTTAGCAGTTGGACAACCCTGCTTCAAAGTAACCGTTTGGTTTGTCTTATTTATTATTAGCAACGGAAACCTATGAGACTTACCAATTTTTACTACTGCATTGGCTACTGATATACAGTTGAAATTGCTAACGTATCCACTACTCAGTGGATCTATTTCATATTCTTTGCTATTCTTGTTTCTAATCTTAGTTTATCCAATACAAGTGTGCAGGTGTTGGGGTTTTACTGTCATGTTTTGTGATAATCTAATAATAAAGGAAATATGAACTTCTTCCTTTAATGATACGTATCCCTATCCAATTCTCAAAGCCCCCAGATCAAAATACAGTCTTACCTGGTTTTGCCTCAGCCAAACACGGCCGAGTATAACATTTCTATTAAGATTCATCACAACGAAAAAATTATGGTTAGACTGATTTTCTATTTAAACTTGAAGGCGACAAAAGCTATTAGCAGTTCGTAATTTGACGTCTTTCTTTTGCAATTCAACTTCCGGTCAGAACTTTTTCCAAACCCTAAAGCTTATGACCGATACTTCTATCCCCGTATCTACCAAGGCTCGATAAGCTCTACTTTTTATCCTTGTAGATGCAGAATTTGGCGCGCCTATATTACCAACTACATGCGTCAGTACCTTCTTGTTCTGCTCGTTGGGCGTCTCACGAACAGAGATCTGCCCTTACCCACGGCTCGTCGTCTACAAAACCTCTACATATGGTCTTCTTTGCCAAAATTCCAACACCTAATAACGCGCTCGCCCCTTTCTCGTTCACGAGTTTTATATTTTGCCCCAATATCCTTTTTAATGGTTATCCTTATACCTATGCTTATTATTATTTTTTACAAAGATAGAAAGGGGCGTGAGACAAGGATGTGTCTTTCCACCGGATCTGTTCAACTTGTACAGAGAGAATATTTTGAGGACCCTAGAAGTTATGCCTGAATTTATCATCGGAGGCCACAATTTAAACAACGTAAGATACGCAGATGATACAGTGCTGATAGCAGACACAAAAAGGAAACTACAAGACCTCCTACAGCAGGTAGCTGAAGAGAGTGATAAGAAAGGACTACAAATAAACTGAAAGAAAACCGAATGCATGGTCATCAGTAAAAAAAGGTAGCCCAATATGCCAAATACAGGTCGGGGATACTAGAATCAAGCAGGTACAAAAATTTAAATACCTGGGAAGTGTTATAACAGAGGACGGCAAGTGTGACACAGAGATCCGAAGGCGAATTGGCATAGCGAAGGCAGCATTCCAGAAGTTGAGTAAAGTATTAAGAAGCAGGACAATTTCGCTAGAAACAAGGAAGAGAGGATTGGATTGCTATGTGTTGTCAGTTCTTCAATAAGGCAGTGAATGCTCGACAATCTCATCAAAGATGAAGGAAAAACTTGAAGCAACTGAAATATGGTTCTACAGAAGGATGCTGCGAATATTATGGATCGAGCATGTGAGCAATGATGAGGTCATAGAAATGATGGAAACAAAAAGGAAATTAATACTGAGCATCAGGAAAAGACAGCTGAATTTCCTGGGACATGCAATGAGGAAGGAGGGCTTGGAGAATCTGATACTAACAGGCCGGATAGAGAGAAAAAGAGACAAGGGAAAGCAATGGATAACATATTTGAAGGACCTAATCAGGTGGATGACGGAATGAGGGTTGCATGGTGTAACAGAGGGCGTGCTCAGAGCCACCAGGGATAGGGAAACGTGGAAAGCCATGATCGTCTACCTCCTGAAGGGACAGGGCACATAAAAGAAGAAGTAAATTGTTATGACTTTCCTTTTTCATCAAAATTAATTCAAGAAAATGCCTGTAAGAGTTTTAGTAGACAGGGATCAAAAGCTGAAGGCAAACATGAGTAACCTAAATTACTACTGAATAATAATTTCTGATGATATTTTTACTAAGTAACTTGCTATTAATATGCAGTTGGTTAATTAGTGACTATAACCATTATAAAGAGTCTCTTACGGCAATAACAGTTATTCACTGATTTCAAAACTGCAAATTTTGAAAAAGAACAAAACTAACCCCTTCTTTTATTTCTGATGCACAAAAAATCGCATTATTCACCAAAAATTACAAACATTTTATACTAGCAGTGTAGCCCCGCGTTGCTCGGGTGTAATGAAAGCTTTAAAACTAATCCATGGTCCTGGAGCTCAGACACTTTGGACGTTGGCACGAGAGACTAAAAAGCAATAGTTGTTTCCAGTTAAAGCGAAACCGTAGACTGAAAGAAAAATGAATGGATGTAAGTCAAATTTTGATTTCCTGCTATCGATATCAAATAAGTTTTTTTTCGTCGTAAACTGAATTTTGAAGTCTAAATAAGTCCTCTGAGTAAATGGCATAATGGCTGAAACTACAATTATACCTACTTAGAACCAAACCCGAAGCAAAACTAAAATAAAAGGGCTGAAAAAAATAGAGACATCCAGGCAGATAAACAGATACACACACAAACATGTTGCCTTATATATATATATATATATCTTATCGATTTTCTGCATTATTGTAAGTACTGCAACCTTGAAACTTCTGAATATCGTTTCTTGTGTCTTTGTCTATTAGTGTATCAAATTTGATTAAAATCAGACCATTCCTTCTATAACCCGATTTTTTCGATTATCGATTTTCGTTACTTCTCGGGGGTACCTCGACACAAAACCTAGCTAAGAATACTCGCGGACGCTTATAGTACAACTGTGTAAATTTTGAAGTAAATCGGTTCAGCCGTTTTGGAGTCTATAGGTAACGGATACACACACATAGACAAAGTTTCATTTATAAATAAGTTTAGATGAGAAAACAGAAATGATGATCAGTTTGTTAATAATAAGGGAATGAAAATGCATAGAAGATACAGTCGTGCAATACAACACTTTTATCGTCAAAATAGTTAAATGTAACCGCCTCTTTGACTCTTATTTTATTTTCTCGCATGTCGTGTTTGTGGAACCATCTTTATTTGCTTGCTTATTCGATAGCTACAATTTCGAAAAGTTTAAATGCAACATCAATTACTGTCATTTATCTACTTGATTACCATCCATCGCTTATTTTTTTCGACATCCCTGTACTTTTAATTCTCTCACTGTAACGACCTGCGCATTTATATATATTTTAAAAAAGTTTAAAAAATTTTTTAAATTTTAAAAATATTTTATATATATATATATATATATATATATATATATATATATATCAGTTGCATATATGGATCGGAAAATTGATAATAATGATATATATATATATATATACATGTTACGGAAAGTAACGAATTTTTTTAACGAAACTTGGTTATAAGTAACCGACAATTTGTAATGAATTATTTTGAACTTTATTTTTACCGATACGCGTATTTAAGTAGATATTCTGTTTTTAATTAAACAGTATTTTTCTATTTATATCTACCGGCCTGATTATTTACCATAAATGTTTTGATTATGAAATTGTGTGCTATCCATAAAAAAAAATTATCGTAAATAATCAGGCCGGTCGATATAAATAGAAAAATACTGTTTAATTAAAAACAGAATGTCTACTTAAATACGAGTATCGGTAAAAATAATGTTCAAAATAATTCATTCTATTTATATAAACAAAGCATATATAGATCGGAAAAATGGTAAAATTAGTTAGTTACATTGACATGTGCAAATATTTGCGTAGAATCCAACTATTCCCGGGTGTCCTATAGCCTTGGCTCGTAAATTTCTCTGCGTTCTTAGTATTCGGCTTTTCCAAAAAGTGTGGTTGGTTCAACACAATCCTTCACCACTATAATTAAATCATATATGCAGATTGTCTAGCTGATCAGTTCTAAGAGAATTGCTGTACCCTCATATGGCGAAAACAAAAATGGGAGAGCCCAGTATATATATATATATATATATATATATATGTGTGTGTGCGCGCGCGCTGGCATTAATGCATTTTCAGTTCGTGCTCTAAAATTTGTATATACTAAAATTTGATAAGTGCGTCCATAATACTCGATTTGTGCAGTAAAACATCCTTCATTTTTACCATAATAACTTAAAATTGACTTTTTTATAATTAACGACTTATTCCCGATGACTTAAAGGGTATGGCTGAGGCGTGTGCTACATACGTCTTTCCCATTATCCTTTACCAGTTGTCAGTACTTCAACTTTGTAAACGGCATAGGAAGGCGATCGAGCGTTTGCTATTCTCCATTTTATGGAGAGGACGCAAACACTATGTCGACAAACGTGTCTGTTACCAACGTCCGTGTCATGGGGGTCTGGGAATGCCATACCTGATGGGCCATAAGGTTGCGTCAAGGTTGGTTTTTCTCAGGCGAGCGATTTCCGAAGACTCATTGCTTAGGGGGATAGTGAGGGACATGTTCCCTAGCCTTACTATCACTCCCCCCATCTCAAGGCGGTGCCGTAAGCCTCGAGAGCGATCGAGTTTTCTCCTCGAATGTCTGGCGGCCTTGCGGGCCATTCCACGGTCCAGTGACCTTTCACGGCCTAGGAGAGTCTTCTATCGTGGGTTAGTGGAGGGCGTCGCAAAGGATTCATTACGTGATGTGCTGCGCTTGTCGGAGGACGAATTTCGCTCGTTCTGGTCTTGGGCGCCAGGGAGTGATTATCTCAACAACTGAGTTTTCGCTCACCTGGCGATTAGCTCGGAATCGCTTGCCTCTCAATGACAAGGCCTTCATATGGGGCCTGGAGGATTTGCCAGATTGTGAACGCTGCAACCTTGGCTTGAAAGAAACGGCTTCGCACGCCTTCTACCATTGTTCGCGGGTTCGCCCTCTATGGGACCGGGTCGGCGAGTTGACTGCTCGTATCGCGCCGCGGGAGCTTGTGCTCATTGATCGCGCATTCGCCTGTGATAATGTGTCGCCCCCGTTCTCTGGGATGAAGCGTATGGTGTTTCTGTCGCTGCTAGCCACGGCTCGAATGGTGATTTGGACGACGCGAATGGAGGAAGTCTTGCGAGGTCAGCGTCTTTCACATCAGGATCTGATCTGTTATTTTGAGCATCAGCTCAAAATAAAGATTAGAACTGATTGGAAACGTTTGACTTCGACAGACTTTAGCAAAAGGTGGGTAAATGTGGCGAGCCTGGTTCGCTTGAACGGGGCTAATCTTGATTTTCTCTTTTAGATCTGCTGGTTACATCGGGGTGGATTCCTCTGGAACCCTCCCCTGGTTAAGCTAGTTCTCTCTTGTGTACCTAGTTAAAGTGAATGAATGTGTTCCTAGCCTGTACCCGGCTTTCTCTTTTGTTATGATCCATGTCGAGATTCCCAACCTCCCCAGTTTGTTTTGGTCTCTTTTTATCTCGGCTGGTTCAGCCTTTTATTGTCCCTTTCCGCTAATTTTTTTTACCCCCTCCCCACTCCCTTAGCGAGTGTGCTTCTTGATTTCGCCGTTGGGCGGAATACAGCGGCCACTCTTTTTTCTGGGATGGTCGGTTCTTACTAACATTGATTATTATTTTAGTTCAAAATTTGTTGTATGTTTAGTTGATTTTTGGGTTCATTCCCCTCCCATCATTTCATTCTTTCATTAAATATTTTATATTATATTGTACAGTTTATTGTATTGTACATAAATACATTTTTATTGTCATGGGTTATTCTCCCTATTTTTTAGGTTGCCCTTGTTAGTTTCTGGCATTGTGGTGTACGAAGGATTGGGAGTAGATGGATGGGTTCTTTTGGTGACTGTGCAAATTGTAACGAGTGAATGGGTCGTGATAGTGTTTAGCTAGAACCAACCTCTCCCCCTCCCTTTTTAGGCCTTGTCCCATAATTTTTTGTATTTTATACAAAGAATAAATACAGTGTGCTTCTTGATTTCGCCGTTTGGCGGAATACAGCGGCCACTCTTTTTTCTGGGATGGTCGGTTCTTACTAACATTGATTATTATTTTAGTTCAAAATTTGTATGTTTAGTTTATTTTTGGGTTCATTCCCCTCCCATCATTTCATTTTTCATTAAATATTTTATTATATTGTACATTATCTTGTACATTTATTGTATATTGTATATAAATACATTTTTATTGTCATGGGTTAATTTCCCCCACTTTTTAGGTGTCCCTTGTAAGTTTCTGGCATTGTGGTGTACGAAGGATTGGGAGTAGATGGATGGGTTCTTTTGGTGACTGTGCAAATTGTAACGAGTGAATGGGTCGTGATAGTGTTTAGCTTGGTATAGGATAGTTAAGCGAGAACCAACCTCTCCCCCTCCCCTTTTAGGCCTTGTGCCATAATTTTGTATTCTTTTACAAAATAAATAGTGAGTACCAACCTTTCCTCCTCCCCTTTTAGGCCTTGTGCCACAATTTTTTGTATTTTTTACAAAAAATAGAGTGTGCCGTGATATTTGCACTAGCTCGTAGATGTGCTGTTTTTAAAAGAGTTATGAAACACAGACTTAGTAGAATCGAACCAAAATAATACTTAAAACATTCTTTGATTTCGTTTTATGTTGGAATGCTGCATTTCTGAAACTAAGAAAGATTTTAACTTCACCAAACATTATAAAACACAGAAAATTTCTAATTTTAAATTACCAAAATATATTTCTTTCAAACAATTTACATATTCTTGAAAATAAAAAGTTTAAATATGTTTAATTCTCTCGAAGAAAACCGATGAGGAAAGCGGATATTTTAGAGACTTCGCCATCGCCAATAAACTAACCAAAATCATTGAAGAACTCAACCGAGTCTAGGACGCGAAGAGACAGCATTCTGCCCAAAGAACAAAATCAAGAAGCGCTCTTTCTACTGGGAGTGGAGAGGAGAAAATAATTTAAGCAGGAGAAAATATAATACTGAACCAGACGAGATCAACCAGAACAAAAATAAATCGAAAGTGGGAATCTTGAGCTGGATCATAACAAAAGAGACAGTGCCGGGAACAGGCCGGAAACACACTCACTCACATTAACTATGTACACAAAAAGGAACTTACCTTAACCAGTGGAGGGTTCCAAAGGAATCCACCCCGATGTGATTAGGAGATCTAAAAGAGAAAATCAAGGCTAGCCCAGGTCACGAGAAAAATCGGGTTATAGAAGGAGTGGTCCGATTTTAATCAAATTTGATACACTGATAGACAAAGTCATAAGAAACGATATTCAGAAGTTTCAAGGTTGCGGTTCTTACAATAATGCAGAAAATGGATAATATATATATAAGAAACAAGATGTTTGTGTGTGTCTGTTTATCTGCCACATTTATCCACCTTTTGCTGAAATCTGTCGAAGTCAACCGTTTCCAATCAGTTTGAATCTTCATTTTGAGCTGGTGCTCAAAATATCAGATCAGATCCTGATGTGAAAGACGGCGACCCCGTAAGACTTCCTCCAGTCGCGTCGTCCAGATCACCATTCGAGCTGTGGCCAGTAACGACAGAAACACCATTCGCTTCATCCCAGAAAACGGGGGGGGGGACACATTGTCGCAGGCGTATACACGATCAATGAGCACGAGCTCACGCGGTGCGATACGAGCAGTCGAACTCGCACACAGTGGTAGAAGGCGTGCGAAAACGTCTCCTTTAAACCAAGGTTGCAGCGTTCACAATCTGGCAAATCCGCCAGGCCCATTATGAAACGCATGTCATTGAGAGACAACCAATTCCGAGCTAATCGCCAAGTCAGAGAAAACTCAGAGCTGCTGAGATAATCCGAACCTGGCGCCCAACACCAATAAGAGCGATACTCATCCTCTGACATGCCGAGAGATTCGCGTAGTGGATCCTTCACGACGTCCGCCACTAATCCCCGATAGAAGTGCTTCCTAGGCTGAGAAAGGTCACTAGACCGTGGAATGGCCCGCAAGGTCGTCCGACACTCGAGCAGAAAACTCAATCGCTCTCGCTATCCAAAAGAGTGATATTTCGTTATCATAATTTAATACACTCATTAAAAATGGCGAAATGATTTAGTGATTGATTTGCACTAATCAATGTTTCTTTTTTCCTTACTTTCTTTCGATTTTCTAATCTTTAAAAAATGAAATGTAATAGTTGGTGTCTATAATTATAATTATTTTTCAATTATGTTTCCGTGTGTCTTGTTTTATTTTAGGAGATAAAATGAGTTTTACCAATTTTCCTTTCGTTTCTTAACTATTTTGTCTCGAAGCATTTTGTTGCATTACCAATTATCATAGATAAACCAATATTCCCACTTTTTAGCCCTCGCTATATTCTTCTCATTACCATTTATCCAATTATTGTTTATTAATAAGGGGTATGTGGCATCTTGCTTCTCTTTGGACGTGCGGTACCATAAACCATCAGAGTACCTTTCCCATGGAAGAAAGGAAAATTTTATATCGAAAGGTTTTCTAGAAAACAACTTTGTCAAGTAGTCCTGTTCATTGTCTTTTTCTAAATCGTAATTATTCTTTTTACTGATTTTTGTTAAAAGATTCTGTGTTTGATAATTGATCAATCCCCAGAATTTCTTCATCCTGCTTGTTGTGTTGAAAAACAAAAAACCACCGGCGGGTAAGTGTTTCCCCTTACATCTTGTTGTTAAAACAATGTCATTGTCTTTCAATTTATTTAGACACTCAGGTATCGGGTTCGAGATTCACAAGCAGTCTACCTTGAATAAGAGAAAACTTGTTATCCAACAACAACTTATAGATAATATATGTACGCGTAATCATCAGCTTAGTGTAGCCAACCCGAGAAAATACCTGCCTTCCCCGAATATCGAATTCTTTAGGTAAGATGACATTAACTTCAGACCAGTCTCTCTTCAGTTTATCGAAACTTTCAGAGTCTGTAAGGAAAAACAAAACTTGGCTATGTATATTCATCGTTTTTGTATTACACAGTCAACTATAGGCAAATGGAAGATAAGCATCGTTGAGTAATGTCATTAAAACCGGTGGCTTTCTTTTGTTAATTTTTCTGCTCATGACGACAGCCTCTTTTATAGCTCCCTCCAAAGATGTCATAATTTTTTTCTTCGGATAAAAGAAAGGAGACGTACTTGCATTTTGGTGCACGGTCTCCTATTTAATTTTTTGTCTTAAATTCCTCTTCAGAAAGAAATGCTTATATTCCAACCACTTGTTTGTCTTTGATATATATATATATATATATTATTATACATATTGTCATAAAAATCGACAACTGAAGAAAAAGATAGAATGTTTTGCGCATTGTAACAAGATAGAAATTAAAATGTCGATTAATAATGTTGATGAGAAACGATAATCTCTACTCGACAAGTTGATTAAAAAACCAACATTTTATCAAAGTTCCAGTTTAACGGACGACAGTGCATAGATGGAACAATTCGAGTCACATTTAAAAATTAATCACTTAAGTTTCATTTCAAAGGAGTTGTGAGATATATAGTAACTGCTTGCGTAAAAACTGAGCTTCATATTTCATAGTCAAACAAAACCTCCCAGCTGCTGCACACCTTGGAAAAATAAAGTATTTTTAATTCTTTTGTTAGGTTTAAATGTTACCAACACAAAGGTTACAGTGCCCACGACGCGTGTCGTAAATCTTGCAATGGCAGGAAGTGAATATCAACACTCTAAAAATAAGAAGGATAAAAGCACATACTACGGAACACTATATTTCCAGAACATATCATATTATATTAAATTACATTATATATTATATATATATATATATAATAGTACTTAATAATAATATGTATAATTCTTCCTCTTGATGCGCTTTTAGGCCGAGGACAATCATGAGTCTCCACATCTTCCTATCCTTTGTCACTTTTAACACTCTTCCTCTAGGTAACTCCCACAACCCCGCTCCGCCATCCACTTGTTCCAGCCAATCAAGTATATCTGGCGTTGCTTTCTCTTGTCTCTCTTTCCCTCTATTCATCCTGTGAGTATTAGATTCTTCAAGCCCTCCTTACTCTCTACGTGTCCCAGAAACTTCAGCTGTCTCTTCCTGAAGTTTTTTTCGTTTGCATTCTCTCCAAAACCTTGTCGTTTTTCATGCATTTTCGGTCCATGATATCCTCAGCATCCTTCTGTAGAACTACATTTCTGTTGATTCTAGTCTCTTCTTCATCTTTGATGAGATTGTTCAATATTCGCTGCCATATAGGAGGACAGATATTGCATAAAACTCCTTTTTTTTTTCAACAAAATATCTCTCAATACTCTAGTTAGCTTTTGAAATGCGTCTTTGGTTATGCCAATGCATCTTCGGATCTCGGTGTCGCACTTTCCGTCTACTTTCAGAACTCTCCTCAGGTATTTAAATATTTGCACCTGTTTGATTTTAGTCTACCCGACCTGTACTTGGCATTTTGGGGTTCTCTTTTTTACTGATGATCATGCATTCAGTTTTCTTGAAGTATATGTTTAATCTTTTCTTCACACTTTCCTTTGCTACCTTCTGTAGGATGTCCTATTTTTTTTTTCGTGTCTGCTATCAGCACTGTGTCATCTGCGTATCTTATATTGTTGTCATTGTGACCGCCAATGTCAAATCCTGGCAGGACTTCTAGCTCTCTCAGAATTGTTTCACTCTACCGGTTGAATACAGCCGGTGAGAAGACACATCCTTGTCTTACACTCGTTTCTATTTTTGTATATCTGCTGAATTTATTTACGGTCCTTATGCAGGTGGTTTGCTGCTAGTATAGGTTCTTGATTATTATAATGCCTTTCCCGTATGTGTTAAGGTTGCCGAGCATCTCTGTCAAGTCTTTGTGGTGTACTTCATAATAATACTTATAATAATATTTTTATATTTGTATAATAAAGGAATATTTAATTTGGTAAAAAAACACCGCGAAAAATGTTTCAGGTAACATTTGATTTAGGTACCTCCAATCCATTTTCGATACCTAAGATTTAAATTGAACTTTTTAAAAATAAAAAAACTTTTTATTTAAATTTTCATTTTGGCTAAAAAAGCTAAGCCATTGATTTACTATTTCCAGTAAGTGAAATTATCTGGTGTATTTCAAACAGAAATTATATTCATTGGAATCTAAAAATTTTACAATTTTTTAAAATTTTGCAATTTTTTCGGGTTTTTTTTTTCTTTCTTTTCGGTACATTTGTAAACAAAAATTAATGTTCGGTTTTAAAAATCTGGCAAAAGTAAAATATACATCTCTCACTTGTCATTTTTGGAAAATTCACAAATTTAATGTTTTTAATGTTAAATTAATTTGATTTGAAACAAATATTACTTGTTTGTAGCCTGAAATTTAGAATAAAAGCATTTCTTAATCACAAAGGTCTTACTTGTTGAACTTTTTAGTAGGTGATGACAGCACTTGTTATCAATTAATCTAGAAGTATGATAACCAAAACTAGACATAACCCAGTGTAAAATTTCGTTAGGAGAACAACCCTTGAAACATGTGATTTTTTTAATGATATTTTACGATATCATAGTAAAAGAAAATGCGCAGTTTAGCATAATAAAAAAAATTTAGAAATTATTTTAAAAATTTTAATTCTAAATGATTTGTCTTAATCTTTTAAATTTTCGAGTCTCTAAATATGTAAAAACAATCAATGTAAACGAAACATTCTTTTTTACAATAAAAATTTTAATAAATTCTCCAGAAAAGAAAGCTCTATCTAGAAAAAGAAAAAATACGTCACTGAATAATTAGTGACAATTTTTGAAACAAAGTTCGTGGTAACAGCAAAGAATAAAACAATCACACCAGCCAATGACTTTTCTTAGATGTAGGAGCCATTTAGATGTTCTTTTCAATTCTCGTCTGGTGGTTGTCATTTTTTTTTCTGCATTGTTTTTCTCCCTGGACTAGAGTAATCTGGGTTTCTGCAGCAGATGTTCGACACCTTTAATTAAATCCATGGTGCCCTTTTATATCTTACAGGTGGGCTCCAAACACTTCTCGGAATTTGGAGGGTAACCTTTTGATTGGTTCTGGATTGAAAAACAAATGCGGCTATTTTCCACAAATGGAAAAGTGTCAAACATATTTTTGAAATTAAAAAATTACGCACTAGCCCTATGCAGCGTCTGCTTTCTCTCAGAAAAGCAGATGATACATACTCAAGCAGCTTAATTTTCTAATGTTTTCCTCTCAGACAAATATGCAAAAACCCAATAGTTTGGGGGGGGGGTCATTTTTACGGAAAGGGATAAATAAACAAGAAAAACAACACCACCCTTCCACACTAAACTGAGTAGTGGTAGTGGTGAGGACTGTGTGACCGACAATTGGCGAAAAAGTCAAAAGACACGATCACCTGTGAATTACAAAGTAAAGACCCTTTTGTTTCCCTGATCTCTTTGAGATCAGAGACCATTTGTATTAACACACTTTGTATTCGTGTAATTTCTTTGATAGTAACATAAAAGCAATAGTATTAAAAGACTCTTTGTACAGGAAATGGAAGTGTTGCTTATATTTATTTTTCTTTATGTCCTAGTGGTTGCGACAAGAACTTACTTTGCACGAATAGTGATTTCTTTCAGCGTGGAGCCCAGCCATCTTATCCTTTACCATCGGACCGTCGTGAAGGACCCGGGAACTGCTGTTCGGATCAAAAATTCACAACGTGGCGAATAGTGGTTGTTCTTTCAGCTCACCGGAGGAGGACCGAGTGGTTTTAATTTTTATCGGACAAAACCACCGGAGAGATCGGACATAGCTGCCGGCGGCAGAGCTTCTGCGTTAAAATAATATTTACAAAAACTAAACAAAATTGTACTTAGTAATAAAAACCCCTCACAGTCTTTAATTGTGACAGAAACATTAGTTAACTGGGCGAAAATTTAGCGGGGCTTATAAAAATCAAACAGTCATGCACACAATCACGCACTCATCCAAACACAACAACAAATACGAAATAAGCACACTCGAAAACGAAAATAGCTCCGCATCTACCAGGAAACTAACATATCTAGTCACCTAACGGAGAATAGGTTGGGGAATTAAAGTTAAGAAAGTGAAGACAAAAAAAAACACACACATAAAAATGAGGATAGTGATCATACATGTCCTATAGAATTTATTCCTGCACGAGAAAATGGTTTAGTCAAGTTCATTCTATGTTTAGGTAGATTAGTTAATTTTGAATATTGATTTATCGTCGAGATGGATACATAGAGAAAGTATGTTGCGGTATTTTTCAGCATAATATCCGGTGCTAAACGGGTATACACAGAACAATGCAATAATTACAATAACAGGAGAGACAGGACTTACAACACAGAGACGAGTGGCTTAGATCAAAATAGTCACCGAAGCTATCTAGTCACCGATTCAATAAGCTAACTTTAAACATAAAAAAAAAAACCTAAACAATCCTACTTTCTCTGAATATTACTCGAATAACACTCGAATATTGGTATTTATTTTGGCACCAGGCCAAGAATGGGAATGGGCTTCATCTGTCTTACTATTAAATTAGCTAGTCTCATTCGCCGACCCAAGCAGACTATACAATATCCCTTGCACCAAAATATCACATTCTTGCTTACTATAAACATCACAATGCCTCAAGGACTCTGTGAAGATCTAATTAAACCCATATGTACAATTTGTATCGGGTGAGGAATTACAAATTTAAAATTGAAAAACCCCGGTGAATATTTATACAATGAAAAATAATGTGACAGAGAGAGCCCCTCGGACAGGTTCGTTAAGTAAATTTTATGATAAATGGTGGTTCAATAAGCTAAGTTTAAACATAACAAAAACAAACCTAAACAATCCTACTTTCGGATGGGGTTGACTATGTTTACTACAGGATCCCCAATATTCTAACCGGCATCTAAATGACACTCCAATCAGCTCCTTTCACTCGACAGATGTACGCAAGTCTCCCCCACCTTTTGCCAATTTCTTTATGGAGGGAGTCGTTGCCTTTCCGTCCTGATATTAAATTAAAGCTGAAGTTTAAAAAGCAAAATCAATTAGGAAGCAGAACTCTTCTCGTCACCATAGAATTTCTTCTGTCGCGTCGTCCATATCACGACTCTCAAAACACCTAGTAAGCATACGAACACATAATGCTCAGCCCTAGCCAACGACGGTACCACATTGCTACAAACAGAAGAGACCTCAAGAACAAAGAACTTTCCACGCAACATGCAAATCATGAAGTCTTCAAGCCACTTGCACAACGGTAGCATGACCTTGCAGTGGAAAAATGCTTGAGACAAAGTCTCGACCAGCGACTCACCGCAGCAGACGCAGTTTGGTGAACTACCCAACCCCGCTGAAGAAAGCTACTTGCCGACTCAGACAGCTTTCCGCAGGACCAGCCAGGTGAGTGATGCCTCATTAGTGAGGCAATTCATCTTAGGTGCCCAAGGCCATACAGAGCGAACCTCCAGCTTTGTCAAACCGAGCTCATCGATCAAATCATCTTGAACGGACCCCCTCACTAGCGGCCGATATAATACTCGAAGAATTCACCATTCCCAACCGTTTGCGAGCACATTCAGTCTAGGAAGGAATTGCGAAGTGTATGTTGAAGAATCACAATGCTAGGCATTCCCAGGCCGTACTCAGAAGGGTGAAGGTAACAGATCTCCTGACACAATGGGAGCCTTTCCTTCTCCCCACAGAAAGGAGGACAAGACCCTGATTAATGTCATTGATATAGTATACAGGAGTGGAATAACAGACAGTAAAGAAGAATTGGGTAGATGTGTGAAAAACACACTTCCGCCCTCCCATTTCATGGAAGATTCCTCCGAGACCACTGATAAACTGCGGCCTCGGCCTTCTCTTGTATCTCTGACCAATTCATTTCAAACTGAAGATCAGAACCGAACAAGACGCCGAGAATCTTGCCCGGCCCCTCCGTCCAGGGAAAAGACCCGGGGAGAGAAACTCCCATCCACGTGCCCAACTGCAAGCGAATAGACTTTTTACGGTTGACCTTGGTACTTGTCACCGTCTCGTACCCTCTAGTTTCTTTGCTGATTTCGTCAATCTCGGTTATACTTTACACAAGAGCCAAAAGGTCATCAGCATAGGTAGAATACCTGGCTGAGGTGGCAGCACCACTTATGGAGATCCTGCGTAGGACCAGATTCGCCTTCAACTTGCGAAGGAAAGATTCCAAGGCAAAAACATAAAGCAAAGGCGATAGCCGACAACCTTGACAAATAGTGATTCAATCGGAAAGGCTCCATTTACTCCGACCAGCGCATCAGAGACGCATACAGAAGTCGGGTCCAAGTGCGAAAGTACGGCCCAAAACAAGCTACCGAAAAAAAGACTCCCCCAAAAAAGATGGTCAAACCTATCGAATGCCTTAGACTGACCTAAATTGATCAGCGCGGCTTCAGTGTCGACTTTCTCGATGATCAAGCGTACCAAATGAAGTCTGTCCTGAATAGTCCTACCCTTCACAGCACTCTGCTCAGGGTCAATCAGACTAGGGAGGACAGCTTACAAACGGTTGATTAGGACATTGGCTAATATCTTCAACTCTGTATTTAATATCGTCAAAGGCCTGAAGTTATCTACCCCATTCGCAACATCCTTGTTTTTGCGCAGGAATTTGATCACACCCTTGGGAAGTGTTGGGGCATAAATCACATAGACCTCTGCTTGATCTAGTAATTGAAAATCAGTGCCACCAATAGAACAAGAATGGGCAACTGCCTCAAATACAGTTCGTAAGGCAGACGATCTAATCTCAGAGTTTTGTCCAGACTAACCAGCTTCAGTGCATCCCAGTTCTTAAACTCTGTCACGGGATCCTAGCACCCATCCGCATCAGCCGCCATGAGGTAGGGTAAGTCGGCTAAATAGTCGTCGAACTGAGGAATACTCAGACCGGGCTCCCTGGTCAACAGTTCCTGAAAGTAGTCCCGAAAAGCCTCGACTGTTCCCGCGTTTGTCGTCACGGTTTGCTTATCGGACAATGTGACGCACACTATATGCCTTTCGGTAGCATATCTCAGTTCATTTGCACGCAATTGAGGGGCCATATTCGTTGCCTCAGGAGACATTTTTTTAAACCTAGCTCTAACCTACGAGAGGTTGATTATTCTTGATACGCAAGAAGGACTGCTCCGCACTACTTATGGCTACGTCCCAACACAAGATTTGATTGCCCGATCAACATTTGCTTCTATTACCGTTTGTGCTGTTAACCTCGATAGATTGAGTCGACGGCTATATTCAGCAGCAAACGACCTAATCTTAGATTTTAAAGAATCCCACCCATTATTCCCAACTACAGCCCCCGTCAATTCGCGCTGTATAATTAGTTTCACCTGGTCCTGGAAATCTTGTTCATTAACCAATGAACAATTTAATTTTCAGTAGCCATCCAATTTAACCTGAGGCTTATCTTAGTTTACAAGACCCCCCCCCCCCGTATGAGTGTATGATCCGAGTAAATTATAGAATAAGAAAATGAAGAAGTCATTGGGGGCGGATCGTACCTTCGACTGCTACCCTTGGAAAAGGGGAACCTCCGAATTGAAAATGTAATTAATTTTCGATAGCCAGACAACAAAGAAAATCTTGTTAAAAATATGGAAATTACCGATTTTTTCGAACCGATCATACCCCACTTTGTGTTCGGGTGAATTTCCATAAATATCAGGGCACAAAACGGCCAAACAGAGTCACTGCGTAGCAGACTTGCCTCTGCTACTGTTGACACTGTCAGCACTCTGCCTTCGGTAGAGGGCGCTCTCTGCTTCCGAGCAGAGAGCACAAACCCAGTCGTGGTTCCGCCGGAGGACAGAACCACGACTCGGTAAAAATAGACAGACATATTTTTGGCCGGGAATACCCACTTTAAAATGACCATGTGTCACATCCGGCCTTTTGTGGGGAGGCTAGTGAATATAGTTACTGCTATAGACAGCAGCCAAATGTTTCAGATGCCGAGACTAGCGGAGACCACGTGGCTTGATATCACGCGACTAACTGCCTTAGAAGAATCTCCGACCTATGCCTTATGTAAGACTTAACCAAACCAACCGAAGTGTTAAATGCGAATTAATACGTGGGTTGGGTCGATAACTGTTTACATGAAAAATAGATTCTGACTATTAAAATAATCAAGAAGATCTAAGAAAGAAAGAAGATATAAAAGCTATTAATTCCATGAAGCTATTGTTTTTATCTTGTGTCTTTTACTTTGCCTGGAGCGATCCAATACAGCGACCTCTGAAGGCTATACGACAAACACAACGCAACGTGGGATAAGGCAAGGTTTAGGTCGAAGTGGTCAACTCATCGATAAAGACGGGAAGATTGGATAATTTGGATGACTGACCAGGGAGCGAGGCGACATGTTTGTGCGGAAGTTAGTGCTTGAATAGATGGATAAATATTAAAATTTTAAAATAATTCTTTTTACTATTCTTCAATTGGGTTGTTTTAGATAATTTATTTTAATATTCATTTTTTTAAATGTATCTTTTTTTTTTTTAATTTAAATGCTCAAAATATAACTTTTGACGGTAATCACTGATACATTTTGGATTTCAATATCAAAGCAATATCCGACCTTAGCTAAAAAGTCTTTATCAGTTTTATTACAATTGTCTACTTATTTAAATGAATTACACGTCTCAACCCTAAATAACATCAAAAATGAGAAGCGAGAAAGACTACCCTCAACTGGAAAAGAAATGAGGGTCGGCCTATCGCACATTCGAACCAACACAGAAGAACTTGCGAACAAACACCAGGCACGGGCTTCTCACTAAATAAAGTGTACACATAATTGAATAGAAACATTGAAACAAATTTCATATTTGAGTATGTATGGTTTTAATTCGTAACATTTAAATGTATATCCTTTAAAAATTTTACTAAGTGTGCTTGTTCGTATGTGTGCTGTTGTTTAAAAGACTTAAGAAACACTACCTTTGTAAAATAAAACCAACAATAATTTTTGAAAAATATAATTCTATGATTTCTTGGAATGGTATTTCTTTCAAACAATTTCCATATTCTTGAAAATAAAAAGTTTAAATATTTTCTTAAATATATTTTCTGTTGGATAACCTTTTCTTGTAACATTGTCTGCTAAATGCAAAAATGATGTTTTATATGTTTAGAGATTTTATTTCAAAGTCGCGCAAGTTATCAAATATTTGCCATGACATTTCATCTAGTAAGTATTCCCATTTTGACCAATTATGGCCTGGATTGAAATCTGTATTTTCGACATCAACACCCAACTGAAAAAACAACTTAGTTTTTGCAATATAAAATTTTACAATAACATTTTGTAATCTAAAATGTGCACAGTCAAAACATTGTCTTGATTTTTCAAATTCAATTGTTTAATACTCAGTGGTAAATTCGATAAATATAACAAAATTAAATTCACCGATAAAAACATTACGTAAACAATTGCATGTATATTCAGTAGCCAAATTAATGTCCATTGTAAATAATTGAACTCATTTTTCCCTTACTTTTTTCTATTTTTTTAAACTTTTTTCAAACAAAGAAATAAATGTCAGATATTAAACATCTTAATTTTTTTTCAATAGATCATTTTTCTTAGAATTAACATGTACTTTTATGGCACTAACAATCTTCCAAAATGACATCATTTTAAATGATACGAGTGCTAATAAATTATATATATATATTTTTTTTTTAAAGATAAAAACATAGTTAATCTGATACCTGGCCACTGGTAAATTGAACAATACTGGATAATGTAAGGATTTCTTTTCCATTTATATATTGATCAGCCTATGAACTTTCTAGACCTTTATCGTATTATATGGCAAGAAGGGTAGACGTTCTTATTGATCGACGTGGCGTTTCTTTAATTATGTTAACTTGTGAGCATACAGTATATTCTACTCTAGCATTCGTTACTTAGTGACGAGATCGAAGAATGAGTTGCAACGTGGGGTGATCTAGTAAACTCAAGGTTTACTAATTTTTACAGCAGTGTAAGGGGTCTACGTTCCGACTTTCCAGAAATAAAACTCCATATACATTGTCTAAACTTGACCGCCTGTTTCTGTCTGAAACGGGCGTCAATGTCTCGATCCCATTGCAGAACCTCATAAATGTGGTTTCCGGTTTTTCTCTTTTCCAATCTTTTCACTCTTTTTTTTTTTTTTGTTCAATTGGAGTAGATAGACTAAACTATCGCCCGGTTCACGCTCCACCCACGTCTATTAAACAGGTGAAGAGGCTCATCCCTAGTTTCCTGTTTAGGATGTGGTTTCCGGTTTTTCTCTTTTCCAATCTTTTCACTCTTACGTAGCCCCCTGCGCATCAGTGGCGTTTTCGCCTTGCTTGGGGTGATATGATTAAAAAAAAATCTCAGGCTACTCACCCATAACAACAAAATACGACTACTTAAATTACCTCGATGACGGATTCGGTACCTACATTAAGAACGGGTTTCTCTGTGTCAGGAACACAAAAAACAAGAAACCTAATCCCTCATATATTTGTTTCCGCACAAAACTTATTCATGTTACATCATTCTTCTTTGTTCTCTATTGCCCTCAGGATGAATGGTAGGTAATCTTCGATGAAATATCAGAGAGAACCTTCGTCGGCCATCTTTCCAATATGCGGTGATTCCAATGTTCAGCACAAAAAAAATGTTTAGTCCTCTCGAAGAAAACCGATGAGGAAAGCGGATATTTCAGAGACTTCGTCATCGCCAGTGAACTAACCAAAATCATTAAAGAACTCAACCGAGTCAAAGACGCAAAGGACAGCAGGCGAAACTCCTCAAACATTTTCAAACATCCTGCCATGCCAAATTCTCAGAAAAAGTGTTACTTCCATAGACACATCAGAACATCCACTTGTCAGGATTTAGATTGCTATGCCAATGCAGACTAGGACAGCTTTCAGTCCTATATGATAGCAGCTTCTCCCTCAAACTTCTTCGGACATGCTGCCGCCAATACAACTGTTCTAATCTCCGAATGGATCCTTTTAGGCAAGTAAGTGTTTCCCCTTACATCTTGTTGTTAAAACAATGTCATTGTCTTTCAATTTATTTAGACACTCAGGTATTGGGTTCGAGATCCACAAGCAGTCAACCTCGAACAAGAGAAAACTTATGTTATCCAACAACAACTTATAGATAATATATGTACGTATAATAACCTCACAAAAATCCAGCAAAAACCACACAAACAGACCTGATTCACACCTGATTGCGATGCAGCCAGAGGTCATTGGAGCTACTACTCTAATATCTACCGCAAAATGGAGTGTAGTTTAGCCCCTGCTTCTTTCAGAACCGCCCACAATCACTGTTGGAGAGTTCTGAAAAACGCCAAGTGCAAATAAGCTCAAAGTGTCCACTTTAGATTTCGCGAATTCTGAAAGATCACCACATAAATTGAACTAAAGTAACTGTGCCTACTATTATAAATAACCCAGAAATCATATCCCCATCGACAAGCAAAGTGAAGATCCTTGCCTTGATCTTTACCTCAACCCCAAATCGTCTTGCCGAGCTTAATTTTAGTAATATACTTACTTCGATAAGAGATATCTTTAGATTTATGAGAAACCGCGACCCGAAAAAAAACCACTAGGCAGACAAAATTCCAGAGGAATATCGCTCCAGAATTATCCCAAATCATAGCAAAGGTTTTTTAAGTGCTGTTTGAAGGAGAAATCTTTCCCAAGCCTGTAAAATGAGGTCAGCGTTTTTCTGTCCAATTTGGAAAAAATATCGCTTCTTATTAAATTATGCAAGCTGTTGGGGCTTTTAGAAAAATATTTTTTTAGTTTTTGAGAATTATTTTTGTCAGTTTAAGGATGAATTTTTCTCGCGTTCACACTTGATGTCGCATAATTGTTTTCAGTGATTTTTCTTCATATAACCGTAAAGAAAAATTCATGAATACAAAGCAAACCAGAGAAATAGAAAGGTGGGGGTGCAACAGACCTCAAAAATATTTCCACAGAATTCTCAAATAAAATAACTTGCATCAACTCACTTTCGTTTAGTAGGCCACAAATTACGTCACTTGGCGTGCTCCATACTTTATTTTTTCTTTTTACAGCGAGTTGAAAAAATATTTTAGAGCGTTCTCAAATTTAAAATTGGAAAGCTTAGTAATATATTTCTCTGCTTTTATTGGGCATATTAATAACATTTACCAAATAAAATCTTTCACAATTACCTCGCTTAGGAAAAAGGTTCTCAAGGAACAAAACGCGCTGGTATAAATATTCACATTTGTCTTTGTTAATTATCATATATATTATATAGATACAAATTACCAAATATAATCTCGACACACGCTTAGCCTAGAGAAAATTCTCAAGAAATAAAAGAGTTGAATTAAACGTGTTGATTTAAATATTCTCCTTCCTACTCACTCTGATATATATATATATATATATATGATTCCGTCAATTAGCGTGCTCCATGATTTATTTTTCTTTCCACAGGTACTTACAAAAATATTTTAGAGCGTTTTCAAATTTAAAATTTGAAAATATAATGATATTTTTCTCCGCTTTTATTGTACGTATTAATCAAAATTTACCAAATAAAATCTTTCACAATTACCTGGCTTAGAAAAAAGGTTCTCAAGGAACAAAACGTGCTGGTATAAATGTTCACTTTGTCTTTGTTTATATCATATATATTATTTAGCAACAAATTACCAAATATAATCTCGACACACTCTTAGCCTATATGAAAATTCTCAAGGAATAAGAGTTGATATACACGTTACCAAATAAAATCTGCACATTTGCCCAAATCTGAATGCCCCCAAGGAACAAAACGCACTGGTATACATTTTGTTCATGTCTTTGCTTATATTACATGTATTATATAGATACACGTTGGCAAATAATTATCCAAACTTGCCTAACCAATATATATGTCCTCAACGAATTAAACGTATTGATTTAAAAATTCTCCTTCTTTCTCTCTGTGATATATATATATATATATATATATATATATATATATGTGTGTGTGTATAATTACTTATCACAAATAAGATGTAATAGTTTTTCAGTTATACAAGTCAATTACCGATCCAGCCCATCAGTTGACGGCAAAAGATATCAATATATTTTATATTTTTAACATTTTTTTTCATGAACAAAAAAGGTTATAACAAATAAAGACAATTTACCCTACAACGAAATTGATTATCGTTGGGATTTGGCTTAAGATTATGATATTATTATTGTTCAGTTTTACCTTTTTTATTTTATTTTATTTTTTATTTTATTTTTCTGGTGGGGGGCTTCCATTAATTTGATATCAAAGAGAGCGAAATGGTCGAGTGTTTGATTTGCACTAATCAATGTTTTTTTCCTGTCTGTCTATTTTCTATTCTTTAAAAACTGAAATATAGTAATTGATGTCTATAATTATATTATAATTATTTTTCAATTATGTTTCCGAATGTCTTGTTTTATTTTAGAAGGTAAAATGAGTTTTACCAATTTTCCTTTCGTTTCTTAACTATTTTGTCTCGAAGCGTTTTGTTGCATAACCAGTTATCGTCGATAAACCAATGTCCCCACTTTTTAGCCCTCGCTATCTTCGCCACATCACCATGTAACCAATTATTATTTATTAACAAGGGGTCTGTGGCATCTCGCTTCTCTTTGGACATTTCGTACCACAATCCATCAGGGTATCTTTCCCATGGAAGAAATGAAAATTTTGTATCGAAAAGTTTTTTACGAAACAACTTTGTCAAGTACTGCTGTTCATTGTCTCTTACTTCAACGTCAATTTCCTTTTTCCTGATTTTCGTTAAAAGATTCTGTGTTTGATAATTGATCAATCCCCAGAATTTCTTCATCCTGCTTGTTGAGTTGAAAAACAAAAAACCACCGGCGGGTAAGTGTTTCCCTTTACATCTTGTTGTTAAAACAATGTCATTGTCTTTCAATTTATTTAGACACTCAGGTATTGGGTTCGAGATCCACAAGCAGTCAACCTCGAACAAGAGAAGAATTATGTTATCAAACAACAACTTATAGATAATATATGTACGTATAATAATCAGTTTAGTGTAGCCAACCAGAGAAAAGATCTGCAGTCCCCGAATATCGAATTCTTTAGGTAAGATGACCACATTAACTTCAGGCCAGTCCCTCTTCAGTTTATCGAAGCTTCCAGAGTCGGTAACGAAAAACAAGACTTGGCTATGTATATTCATCGTTTGTGTATTACACAGCCAACTATAGGCAAATGGAAGATAAGCATCGTTGAGTAATGTCATTAAAACCGGTCGCTTTCTTTGGTTAATTTTTCTGCTTATTACGATGGCCTCCTCTATATATTTTTCCAAAGATGTCATATTTTTTTTCTTCGGATAAAAGAAAGGAGACGTACTTACATTTTGATGCACGGCCTCATATTTAATTTTTTGTCTTAAATTCCTTTTCAGAAAGAAATGTTTATATTCAAACCACTTGTTTGTCTTTGATATATATACTATTATACATAATGTCATAAATATCAACGACTGAAAAAAAAGATAGAATGTTTTGCGCATTGTAACAAGATAGAAATTAAAATGTCGATTAATAATGTCGATGAAAAACAATAATTTCTACTCGACAAGTTGATTAAGCAACCAACATTTCAAAGTTCAGGTTTCACGGATATCCGAGCATAAATAAAATATCCCGAGTCAAACAAATGTTGAAACTTAATCACATGAGTTTCATTACAAATGATTTGTGAGATATAGAGGAACTGCTTGCGTAAAAACTGAACTTCATAACATATAGTCAAACAAAAACCTCTCAGCTGCTGCACACCTTGGAAAAATTAAGTATTCTTAATTTTTTATTCAGTTTAAATGTTATCTACACAAATGTTACAGTGCCCACAATCTGTGTGTTAAATTTTTCAACGTCAGAAAATGAAAATCAACACACTAAAAATAAAAAGGATAAAAGCATATACTACGGAACACAAAATTACCAGAACATACCATATAATAAATTACATTATATATTATATATATAATAGTACTTCATAACAGGGATGGACTGAGAGTGTTGTAGGCTCTCGGGCAGAAAATACAATGAGCCCCCTCCCCTCGCTCTTTACAGTTAAATGCCACATGTAGAGGCTGTACAGCAGGTGACCGCTGCATATTGCCATAACTAAGTAAAGGCTTCAGTTTAAGATATATATGTATATATATGCGTAAAAATATTTGAAAACTTCAAGGTCATGAAGATGTTCATGGATACATGCTGATAGTAACAACAAAGCGTAATGACATGTCAAACAAAATTTCCATTTAATTACTACGAATTAACATGTAAGCAATGTACTAAATTATAAAATTCATAATAATAGATACTAGAAACAGATACTGAAATGAGTTAACATACACTTTTTAAAATATTTTTTTACATTTTAACACACCCTAATATATGATGTACTAATGAATTTGAGATCCTCACATCATCAGCGGACAAGGCCGAGTGCTTTGCTAGCAGATTCTCATTCAACTCTACATTTGACTCATTTGGAGTACCCTCACCCGACTTCCCTATTAGAACTGAGGCCAAACTGTATTATATATACATTACTCCGACAGTAGTATCCCGTGTAATATCAAAACTTGACCCCCATAAGGCAAGCGGTGGTGATGGAATCCCGGTGATTGCCCTTAAGAAATGTACCCCCCCCCCCCCCCGAACTCTCCTCCGTCCTCCCTAAACTGTATAACTACTGCCTCTCTGCTTGCTGTTTTCCTGCATGCTGGAAGTCCTCTTCTGTCGTTCCTGTATTCAAGAACTCTGGTGAATTCTCGGACCCATCTAACTACCGCCCTATCAGCCTTTTACCAATTTTCGGGAATGTGTTCGAGGCCATTATTAATGCTGAAATAGTTCAGCATCTTACTATCCATAAACTCTTCTCCGACAGGCAATATGCCTTCCGCTTTGCCAGGTCCACGGCCGACATGCTAACGACCATTACGAAGTACATGTTCCAGGCTCTTGAGGAGTCCGGCGAGGCTCGTGCTGTTGCTCTGGACATCTCCAAGGCTTTTGACAGGGTTTGGTATGCTGGCCTTCTATGCAAGCTACGGGGTTACGCTATTACCGGACGATTGCATGTTCTGATCCAATCCTTCCTAAATAACCGCATAATGAAGGTCTTCCTGAATGGGCATGCTTCCACATCTTACTGTACAAACGCTGGTGTCCCTCAGGGCTCTATCCTAGGCCCGACGCTCTTCCTTATTTTCATAAATGACCTCCCAGACGAGATCAAAAGCCAAGTAGGCATCTACGCAGATGACACCGCAATTTACTCCCGCAAGAAACGCGGCGTGGCGGACAAACATAATCTCGCTGCTGATCTTGAGAGGGATCTACATTCTGTGGTGAATTGGGGTAAGAAGTGACTTGTAAATTTCAATGCGTCTAAGACCAAGCTGCCGTCTGTCAATCATCACAAGCAATAATAAATACTACAAACAGATAGTGAAATGAGATAACATAGAATTTTTAAAATAAATCTTTACATTTTAACACACCCTAATATATGATGTACTGTGCTTTACAATAATACTGAGCCAACTCTGTGCAGGGCGCGTAAGTTTTCCCGTCTGAATCTATCCTGCACATATATAAATCTACCATCCGCCCGTGTATTGAATACTAGTGCCACATCTGATCGGGTGCCCCTGCTATTCTCCTCGGGGTTCTTAACAAAATACAACGGAGAATTTGTAATGTGATCGATACTGACTTGGCAGACCGGCTGCAGTCACTCTTACACAGGCGTAACGTGGCTTCCCTGTGCCTCTACTATAAATACTTTCACGGCTTCTGCTCCGATAAACTTAGATCACTGGTGCCTCCTAGGTGCGAATTGGCACGAGATACTAGATTAGCAACTACGTCCCACCCTTTTACAGTGAAACCGATAAAATGTAACCGCAATTTCTACTCCAACAGCTTCTTTTCTCGCACTTCCGCCTGTGGAATTCCCTTCCACATACTTGCTTCCCCGACAGCGATAATCTCCAGAAGTTTAAATGTAAGTTCAATAGACACCTCCTAATACACCAACTCGCATCCATTCTGTCAAACACTCTTCCCATCAACCCAAACCTCATCCTCGGTATCCTTACCCATCTATCACCCTTCTTCTGACATTTCCTATATCTAACCACTCTTTCTCATCACTTTCCCCGATGTAACTCCCTGCGTAATAGTGGCAGTGAAATGTCTTGCTTGGGGTGAAATGTTTAAAAAAAAAGTTTCAAATATTAACGTTCACAGATTACAGTAACAACATTGTGCTCATTTCAGCAGAGAATTCTGCAATTTTTTCAAATGTCTTTGTTTGATTTGATTTTCATTTCAATGTCTTTTTCAATAGGAATTAGTATAAGTGTCTCCAAGTTTATGAAGACCTGTCTTGTTTTCAAGTCTTAGTTTAGAAAACTGTGTAACGCTTAGTGTTATAATGAATTTATATGCTGCATATAAATTTTCATACTCTGTACTCTGATAACTTGAAAGCACAGGGTAAATAATTCTTACATGTTGTCTTGGCAGATGATTCAGCAACTCCTGTATACTCCTTCTGTATACTCCTTCTGTATACTCCAAGCTGTCTGAATCATTTCTATTGTCATTCATATTCTCTAGCAGTCCCTTCTTCAGGTCTTCTTTAGCTCGATGCAAATGAAATCAGTTCATCCTGTAGTGCCACTTTGTCAATTTCTGATACTGCATTAGCAATCAAACTTAGGTCCACGTTTTGTGGAGATTTCAAGATTTCAGAAACCTGTTTGTGCCAAAGTAATAAATCTGCTTATAGAGATTTTCATGAGACGAGAATCTAGATCGCATGCTGGAGAGCACAGCATCAGTCACTGCATTATGGTATGAAACCTAGAAATTTCTCTTCTCCTCTGTGATAGCTTCTGGTGCTGAGCGACTAGATCTGATGGTTTAAACTGAGAAGATCTTAGGGGCAGAAATATTCGCCTCTTCTAATTTACAATTTGCATGAACAACAAAATTACCACTAAAATCTGCAGATAATCTGACACTGTTGTTGTAATATCAAAAATTCGGATGAATGTAAATTCCATTAAGATAATTTCCAATTTGTCGCAAGTTTTCACTCAATTTCTGTGCTTCATAGCAAACTGATCCTTTAAAATCAATTCCTTCACTTACTTGCTGAAGGATGATCAGAATGTCTGAATATAATTCTGATGATTGATCTGTGTAGCTGTCAAACAATTTTTGAAGTGCTCTACCTCTACTTGACCATCTATTTTGACCAATGCCTTCTACTCTTAGGCGTTTCTTATTTCCTGATTTTGTCTGCATATGCTCTTCCCAGACCTTCATCCTTTCATTTACTGAACTATCTACATTGACAAATGTAGGTAGTTCAGTAAACAGACCAAAAAGACTAATTGCTGCAACACATACACTGCTTGCATCATTGATCACCAGATTCAGAACATGTGCATAGCACCAAGTGTGGATGTGAATTGGGCGAGCTGCTTTCATAAGTGCCTGAAGACCAGAGCAAACATCACTCATATTAGCTGCTCTATCAAATGTTCCAGTGTCAGGCCTAACTCTGTAAGTGAAATTCGTTGCACGGTGCGCAAGCATTTTCCACTTGAATTATCTAAATATACCAGACAAACTAGTCTTTCCTTAGCTCTGTCCCTACCAAAATATCTAAGGATAATGGCACACTGATCATGGGCAGAAATGTCTTGGGTAGAGTTACTTTGTACTGAAAACATCCCTGCATTTTTTACCTCCTTCACAATTTCGTTTTTGACCGAGTCTAAAACTTATTTATTATCTTATTCACAATTTTTTACTCAAAAAAGTTACAAATTTGCCATGCCCTTTCTTAGATGGATCTTTTTGTTTGCCCTACAAAATGACCTTCTGCAAATTTTCTTTCAGGTGTGGATTGTATTCTGCAAGATGCTTTATAGCCTCTAGAAAATTCCCACAATTCTCATGATTACTTTCATCAAATACAGTTGCAACAGCTTCTCTATGTTTGCTGCGGTAAGACAAGACTTGAAAACTAATGTAAAATATTATATCAATTACATCAATAAAACACAACGACGCTGAAGCACTTGTTGAGTTCTTAAGGAGAGGTGCTCCTTTAACAAAATGTGCATGATGGATCTTTCACAAGCATTCAAGAAAATATACATCAGTGGAATGCTTATGACAGTGGCTCTCTTCATGTTCAAACAGTCTTGTTGTGATGTGTCTCTAGTCAGAACAGCCCTGGATTATCTGGATGTTTCGACTTTTCTCGGGATCATACATCAGACAAAACGATCAATGCAAAGTCTTGTTTTCTTCATTGTATGTCACCCACTTTCTGTTAATGTCCATGTCCTGAATGCCTTGTCGGTTATATAAAACAACACTATTGAATGGTATGTTACGGGCTGGTTTGGATGAAATTTCCAGAACATCTCCTGTGAAATACACATTATAGCTAGTGTCTGGTTTCAGAAAATATGAATTTTTCGCAGGTGTAATCTGTGTACTGGTTATCATGGAATCAGGCCTTGAAACCGTAGCTGGTGGCCCATCGAATTCGGTTTCAGCTGGTTGGGAGAGATCAAAGGGTTCAGCAGAATGAGGAGTTATTTCAGATTCAGAAGTTAAAGTCAGCTGCATCTTTGACTTGCTCAGAGCATGTAGCTTTCTTAAAACATGTATCAATTTTGTGTGTTGTCTTCCTTATCTTGGATATTGTTTCCTTTTTCTCTTGTCTCTTTTGAGCATCACTTTTATGCTTCTAGTCAGACATCATTAAATAGGGATTAGCTGCATGGTAAAGATAAAAAGAATAATCTTTGTTTAATATAAATACACTCATCCATATTATTATTATTACTAATCCATGTATATATTATATATTATAAATCTATAGAAGCAGTAACATATAATGTATATATATATATATATATGAGACCAGGGCCGTAGCTAATGATAAAAAAAGCACCGGGCACAGAGAAAATTGCCCGGATTTAATAAGGTGGTGACGTCACCAGTGTCATCCGCTTCCAAAAACTATGAACTTTTGTGGATTATTCTTCTATTCCGATGGAAATTATACATAGATTTCACGGCACTCGTTCACATCTGCACCCAGGGGCTAGAGTCATTTGCATAATGAGAGGGAAATAGATATTTTGGAACGCTTTATTGTGAAATTGTGGTAAGTTAGTTAAAAACCTCTCAAATATATTTGGAATTTTTACAAATTAATATCATACAAAGGTAATTTTTTTTATTATTACATTTTTGTTCATTAATAATTAGCTGACAAAATAATGGCATTTTATCGCCTTTGGATTGTTTTTTTAATATTTAATTTACTTGCCTTCTTTTCACGAATTCATAATAATAAAAAATATCGTGTAAATTCGAAAGTTGAGTTTTTCGTAAATTTACATATTTAATTTATAATTTCGGGTATTTATATATATTTATTCATTTATTTTTAAGTTTATTCTCTTTTATTCAAAGTGTATGAGTTAAGAAGTAATAATTTTCACTTTGATGAAATTTCACTTTAATTTTTTTTTTTTTTTTTTTTGTAAACGTTTAGAAAAAACAGCCTACCAAAACACAGTGACCCTACCTCAAGGATTTGATTAAATATGTAAAAAAAATGTCTAGAGCAAGTTCAGAGAGAGTGCATATTGCACATATAAGAAATTATATCAATGGTTTTAGAAGAATGTGGTAAGATACGTATATATCTGGCATTGGCATATATTGACTGTGAATCCCTTCGTCAATTTGAAAACAATATTGGATTTAAAAAACTAAAATAATATTCTGCTTGAATTCGCATTAAAGCGTTTTATTAAAATTTTAAAAACTTTGCACATATGCTCGGCTTGGAAAATCTTTTAAGCCAACCAAGCATAGAGATCAACACAATATGGGAATATTAGTAATGCGGAGTGCCAGAGAATATCATTAATGTCAAAAAATTGCAATATGAGCTCTGGTAAACAATACAGGAGAAAACCATTTACATCAAAAATACTAGAGAAAACCATTAACGTCAAAAAATTGCAATATGAACTCTGGTAAAAAGAAGGATTACTGGAAATTAGGTTTGTAAATTCCAAGAATTCAATTCTTATTGTTCTTAAGGACACAGTGAATATAGACGTTGGTTAGTTCCTGTGACTTGACCCAAAGATTTGTGAGTTTAATACCAGTCTACAGCAGGGTTAGAGGGAGATAACTCATAATTACCTCATCTCAGAAATATTCAGACAATTTTTTTTAATTGTCTATTTTTCGGTCATTTATTTAGCGATCGGCACATTTGTAAACAAAAGTTAATATTCGGAATTAAAAATCTTGCAAAAATAAAATATACATCTATTTTTAGAAAATTACAAAATTGAAAATTAAATTAATTTGACTTGAAACAAATATTACATGTTTATAGCATTAAATTTAGAAGAAAAGTATTTCTTAATCACAAGAATCTGACTCGTTGAAATTTCAAGTAGCTGATGACATCATTTGTTATCAATCAATCTGGAAGTATGGTGACCAAAAGTTGACATAACCTAGTGTAATATTTTGTAAGGAAAACAACCCTTGAAACATTTGGCTTTTAAATGAAAAGTCTCTTGTAAGTTTCCATAGTAAAAGAAAATTACCAGTTTAACAAAATAAAAAAAAAATTAGAAATTATTTTTAAAATTCTAATTCTAAATGATTTTATTATGCTTTTAAGTTTTCGATTCGTAAATAAAGTGTATTCTTAATGAATGCATAACCGAAGACATTTAGTAAGTGGAAGAAATTTAAAAGACGTTTAAAACTTTCATTAGCAAATGAAAAAGGAAAACAATTCTGATAATTATTCATTATTCATCGAAATTTTTGTATTCAAAATATGATATCCTATCATTATATTATGTATAAAATCAATTAAATCTTTATCTACATAAAAATAACGTAGTCTTAATGCATTTTTGGTTTACTATTCGGAACAGATTTGCGGGAAAATGTGCTCGTAATTAAAAAAAAAAAAATGACATGATTTATTCCCCAATATGTCCTGCATTAACCAATAAATAAAAAATTGATATAATGTATTTTACGAATTTTTAGGCAACTAATTAGAGTGGAGCGGGGTAACAAATGGAATAAATTTTCTAAAAATAACAATGGCATAAATAATTTTATTTAATTCTGAATAAGTCTTGAAAGTTTTAAAATCAGACAATACGTTGATTTCTGCAAGAACTTTCAAAATGTGTCTTCCAACCCCAAAAAATGACTTGCGTAATATTACGTTTTGCCTAACAGTCACATGAAGTAAACATAACATGAATCGCTGACGGAAAACAAAAATATTAATTTTAACTGAAATTTTGAAAGTGTTGGAAAGGATTTGTTGAAAATTTCAAAAATAATAACACCAACATTTAATCTTTCATCTTAATAAGAGTTGAAACATTTTAAAAATTAATACATCGCTCAGATGTTATTTTATTTACATTAACAAATATAAACATACCTCGATCTGATTTGAAGCAAGTTTTATTTGCTTGTTGCCTGCAATGTACTTAATTACGGTAGCTTTGTTATCAAAAGTTATCATCAGAGGCGATAAATGATATGGCAGACGAAAGACGTCAAAAAATGCCAAGTTAGTATGGAAGACGAATTTGGCATAGTTTTATTATGTAGGTACCTCCACTTTTCAGTATACATTTTCGATACCTGATTTTAAAATGAAATTTTTAAAATAAAAAAACATTCTTGAAGATTTCATTTTAGATTTAATTAAAAGCTTAATGATTAAATTTATTATTTCCATTCAGTAAAAATTTCTGGTGTATTTCAAGTAGAAATTATATAGATTTAAAGTCACATTTAATTTCAATTTCTTAAATTTTCTTAAAAACGGCCATTTTCTTCGTGAATCTTAAGAAATTTGTAAACAAACAAAAATTTATCGATTTTAAAAATATTTTATAAGATTTCTGACACTTTATTTTAGTAAAATAAAAAAATTAAACGTTAAATTAAGCTGATTTTAAAAAAATATTACTTACTTATAACATAAAAAAGTAATATACAACCAGTTATTAACGATTGGTGGTGTTCATCTGATCGAAGGTTTGACGGATTCGTGACTGATTTGGTGATGACAGGTTGTACGCATGACCAAAACCGACAATTTTCATAAATCTAAGTGAAGTGACAAAACTTTCAAATTACGTAACTGTTTCATAATAATGGCACTTTCAGTCTACCATACATGAAAATAAGGTAAAAATATAATAAATTTAAAATTACTTTAGAAAAAAAATAACGTAACTACGTTTATTAATCTTTGCAATTTTGAACTCGTAAATTTCGTTTCCAATGAATTACTATATGACATTCTCTAAACGTGCAAATGCAGAATTTTACACGATTTTAAACTATTATAAATTATTATAATTAAAATGTAAAAAAAATAAAAAAATTCTTCTAAAGATTCATTATTTATCAGAAAAATTTTATTTCTTCGGACAATAATGTCCTTAATATTACTTATTTACAAAAGCAATTAGAAGCTTTTCTAATTAAGTCATGTCATAGTTTTATTGGATTCTTTATTTTTCAATTCAGAGCAGATTTCCAGTTAAATAGTACAAATTTGAAAAAAAAAAAGTAAGTGACGTGCAAACTACAATGACTCCTACTTTTAACAAAAAAAAAACAAAAAAAAACAAATTCTATAAACGTGAAAGTTCTGTGCGAAATTTAATGAAATTAATAAATGGGGTGGGGGAGGGGGGTAAAATATTATAAAAAATATTTTACCAATATTTTCTAAAAAAAAACTTTTCAAAAATAATTCCATTCATTTGTGAATAAGTTCTGAAAATTACATTAAAATCGGACAATTATTTGATTTGTACAAGAATTTTCAAATTTATGTGTTTTCAACAGAAAAAAAGCGCAAAAAATCAATGTTAAACTTTGTAGAAGACGATGACGTAAAACAAAACAAGCATTCTAACCGAAATTTCGAACATGTTAGAAAGGATTAAAAAAATTTCAAAAATAATTAAAAAATTATTTAATCTTTCCTCTTAATAAAAATATCAACATTTTGACTATAAATCTTTATGCTGTTTTTCTAGTGAAAAAAAAGGAGGTACACACATGATGTAACTTCATAATACGCTTCGTCGTTTGGTTCTTTAATTATATAGTAAAATTTAACACAATATTTTCTTAAATTATCTAATATTTTATAGAATTTTAGTTCTCTTAGCTTACGTTTGAAGATGTTTTATGAAAAATAAAAAATGAAATAAAAACTTGCTTTTAAAATAATCTTACATTAACTGAGAATGAAATTATATAACATGTAATGGACAAGACAGAACTTACAACATAGAGAAGAGGGGGTTTAGATCGCAATAGTAATGCTTATCCCCACATCACTGGGGGGAGGATGACAAACATGCAAATCTAATCTCTAGCCAATGAAATTACTTTCGCCCACGTCCTCGAGCGGAGCCACCTTTCTCTATGTTCTTTTCCCTTAGTTCAACTAATAAAGCAGCTTCTATTTTGGTGACATTATTTCTTTTCGGCTTTTTCCTTTATATGCCAAAACAAAATCTAACTTTTATGTTCATAAATCTTTTGCAACTAAATTTTAAATTTCATTTTATTCTCATGGAATTTAATCTTTTGCACACATGAATTATGTCCTTTTATTTGGGACAATGCTTTCCGACAATCAAAAAAAAAACTTTTGTTTAAATTTTTTATTTTTATCTGCGGTTTATCTGTATTTCTACCAGCCGTACCGTGTCTGCCTGTCACAATAACCTACTTTGACCTTAAATAGCACACTCGCAAAATATGAATTTGTTCATATCTCTCGGCTTTGGGTTTTACCAGGGTCTCCTCTATATTAACCAAGGTCTGAGCGATGAAATGTGACGTCACAGGAGTAGAGCCATGAATCAATGTAGCAGCCGTCTTTCGCTTCATGACAACGTTGATAATCACAAAGTCGTTTTTTTAATAAAGATTTTAAAACTTTTAAAAATGTAGCAAGAAAAAAAAAGAAAGACACATGTTTTGATTTATACTGGTTTTAATTTTAATTAAAATTAAGAAAAACAATAATTAATAAGAAAATATAAACATCATTGTTGACTACTGACTGTCGGTCGTGTTTCTAAATAAACACAGTTTTAAAGACAAAGTTTTTCATTTATTCGTCTAAATTCTAAAAACAATTTAACAAACACTGCTTAAATTTTCATATTTTTAATTTAATTATGAAAAATCACAATCACTTTTGTTTTAATTGCAAGAATTTTTAAATCAGAATCACTCAAATATAGCAATCAAGCAACCATTAGGAACAAACAAGAAGCAACAATAAATAAGCAAATTAATTAAAAATATTAAAAAATGCAACAATTTAAATTCAAGTAAATTAATTCAAACTAAATAAGTTTAAGTTAGTTTTTTAAAAATCAAACTTATAAAAGTCTTTTTATGTCTCAAAATTCAGTTGAATGTTTGAAGTTTGTTTTTTTTTACTTAACTTCTTACAAGTAATATTATCATTTCCCTTACTACAAAAATTATTTAATAATGCATTAGAAGAGCTCCAGACAATCATTTTTTCAATGTTGTGACCTTCACCACATGAATCAACATGAAAAAGAAGTTCATCATTAGCCAAAACATCCAATGTTATGTACATAGACAATTTTCTTTGATTCATTGAATGAAGAAAAGAAGGATCCTTTACAAGTTTATTAATAGCAATATAATTGTATAGTACTAAATTTGTTGTTACATCATTGGGATATAACAGAGAACCTCTATTAATTCCTTGAAAATAACTGTTTCAGGTAGCATATCAACTCTTCCTGATACTAAACATTTGCATAGACACCTTCAGTGACTTTTTCGACTTTTTCGATACCTAAATTTAAATTTAAATTTTGAAAATAAACAAGTAATCTTCAAGCTTTAAAATTAGCTTTAATTGAAAGCCAGGAGATTAAATTTTAATTCCCGAAAGAAAAATATAGGTACCACCACTAATTTTTCTACACCTAGATTTAAATTGAAATTTTAAAAATAAATAAGTTATCTTCAAGCTTTAAAATTAGCTTTAATTGAAATTCAAGAGATTAAATTTAGTAATTCCAGTAAACAAAATACACTGGCGTATTTTAAAGCGAAATTATATTGATTGGAATCTAAAAATTTTCAGATTAAAAAAAATTAAAAGTAGCGCCATTTTTTGGATTGATCGACAAATTTCAAAATAGTAGCCACATTCCTGTTTTTAAAAATCTGGCAAAAATAAAATATACGTCGCTGACACGTTATTAAAGTCAATTTTTTAAAATTAAAACATACCTTTATCTGATTTAAAACCTTGTACTTGCTTACTCTCAGAAAAATTCCCTGTAATCAGATTAGGTAGCCCGAGCATGACAGCTGGTCTCAAGTGTTGAAAGATTTAATGACAAGCGGAAGGGGGGCCCGAAGACGACAAAAACATATGAATGTAATTTATTATGTAAGAGAAGACAGTCCTTGAATCACGTGACCTTTTAATGCTAAACATCACGTACGGACCCCCGTACAAATAAAATACGGGCAATCAAAATGCACACAATTAAAATGTTTTAATTATTTTAAAAATTGACGGGTCAATTATTTGTATTAAGCTTTTAAATTTTCGATTAGTAATTGTAGTCTTCATGCATTAATTACATAGCCTAGCTGGCCCATTAGAAGAAGAAATTTAACAATAATTTTTAAACTTTTTATATATAATTTTTACATGTAATTAAAAAAATGAAAAAAATGAAAATAACTATTGTAAAAATTAATTAGTCATTGAATTTTTTTGTTCTTTTCAGACTAGGATATGCTTAATTTATATTGTTCATAAAAGCAAACAGAAGTTTATCCACATAAAAATTGCCATAGTTATTGCATTTTTCGCAATTCGGACCTACTTTTTAGAAAGACGGGGACTATTGAAGAAAAAACAAACAGTGAATCAGCATTCCCCAGTGACTCCTGAATTTTTTTATATTAGTTTTAGAGTGGCCAGTAGTCGAATTGTTACACATTTCTGGAATTTAATTTGGGGGGGGGGGGGGGGTTACATACTTAAAAAAATATTTTACCAATATTTTCTAAAAATTCTGCAATCAAAATTGATTTCATTCAATTATAAATAAGTCCTGAAGTTTTCATACAAATCCAACCATTATTTGATTTATGAAAGAATTTCCAAATTAATGTGTCTTTCACGGCCAAAAAAAGTGCATTGCGTAACAATTACGTTTGTTTACTTAATAAAATAGCAGCAATTTGGATATCGCAATGACGTAATAAAAAAAAACTTTCTACAACAATTTCGAACGTGTTAGAAATAATTAAAAAATTTTAAAAATATTTAAAAAATGCTTTGTTCTAACCTCTTAATGGTAATATGAACTTTTTGAGGATAGAACTTTGCTTTTATTTAGTTTGGGACTTTTTCCCTTCTGACTATGCTTTTTTTTTTCAGCGATTTTGTGGAGGTACCTATAGTAAAATCTAAAATAATAATTTCATATATATAATATTTAATATAATTTAAATTTATAGCCAGACATTTGAATATGCTTTCTGAATAAATAAAAATTTAAAAATTTAAATTTCTTTTAAAATAATTTTAATTTAATAAGAAAGAATGAAATTAAAATAACCAAACTAAGTTATTTTATACTATTTATTAATATTCTTATTACGTATTTTTCATATTATCAACTTATCACTAAGTTTAAGGCATGGTAAAAATATCTAATTTAATTTTTATAGTACTGCAGCTGTTATAATTATAAAAACATGTTCTGACTCTTATGGAACATCGTACTTACTCAAAAATGGAACGTAAATGAACATATTTACACACAAACAAATTTATTTTTAATTAATTTAAAATATTTCTGCTAAACGCTTTTTATTAAACTTTTCAATTTTAGATAGGCAATATGATACTCAGCTCTTAACTAAAAAGAAAACTTGCAATCAATTCTTTGGAGATTTCAAAAATATTTTTAAAAACTTATATTATTAAATTATTTAAGAATAAAAAAATTTTAAAAAATGAAAACAATTCTTTTAAAATTTTATTATTAATCGAAAAAAATTTTCTTCTTCAGAGTATAATGTCCTCAATAGTTGTTATTTATTCCAATAATTAACAGATTATCAAATTAAATTATGTCAGAGTTTTATTGCATTTTTTGTTTTACTCTTCGGAGAAGGTTTTCGGATAGTGAGTGCAAAGTTAAGATAAAAAAATAGGTGATTTATATTCTCCAATGAGTCCTGCGTTGAACTAATAAAATAAAAGTTAGCAACTAATTAAAATTTTTTAACATTTCATGGATTTACGTGAAGGGGGGGGGGGGTAACAGAGGTAAAAAAAATGTTTTTATCAAGATTTTTAAAAAATAATAATTTCAAAAGTAATTTCATTCATTTGTGAATGAATACTGAAAGTTTTATTAAAATCCAACAATTAATTGATTTTTGCGAGAATTTCCAAATTAATGTGTTTTTAACCTAAAAAGAGTGGCAAATGCAATTTATAAACATCTAAATTTTGTTCCTCTGTTATTTCATTCCAATTCACCTCTTGTAAATTCTTCAAATTAATACTTTGATTAAAGGGCAATACAAATGAAGGAAGACTTATACCTATGTTTCATTGACTATGCGAAGACATTCGACAAGATACGACACAAAGAATTGATGGAGATGCTCGGCAGCCTAGACATTTTCGGGAAAGACATAAGAGTAATCAAGAATCTCTACTGGCAGCAAACGGCCTGCATACGGACAGGTAACGATCTCAGTAGAATTACAAAGAAAGAGGCGTAAGACAAGGATGTGTCTTTTCACCGGATTTGTTCAACCTGTACAGCGAGAATATTTTGAGGGCCCTAGACGACACGCCAGGATTTGCTATTGGAGGCCACAACTTGAACAACATAAGGTATGCAGATGATACAGTGCTGATTGCAGACACGGAAAGGAAACTGCAGGACCTCCTAGAGAAGGTAGCGGTGGAGAGTGACAAAAAAGACTACAAATAAACTTTAAGAAAACTGAATGCATGGTCATCAGCAAAAGGTCCAACCCAAAATGCCAAATACAGGTGGGGAATACCAGAAAAAAGCAGGTGCAAAAATTTAAATATTTAGGAAGTGTTCTAACAGGAGATGGAAAGTGCGACACAGAGATCAGAAGGCGAATTGGCATGGCAAAGAATGCGTTCCAGAAGCCGAGCAAAGTACTAACACACAGGAAAATTGCACTAGAAACAAAGAAAAGAGTGCTGGATTGCTATGTAATGTCAGTTCTTCAATACGGCAGTGAGTGCTGGACAATATCATCGAAAATGAGAACAAAACTGGAAGCAGCGGAAATGTGGTTCTACAGAAGGATGCTGCGGATATCGTGGACTGAACATGCAAGCAACGATGAGGTGTTGGAAAGAATGGCAACCAAAAGGAAATTAATACCGAGCATCAGGAAGAGACAACTGAAGTTCCTGGGACACGCAATGAGGAAGGAGAGCTTGGAGAACCTGATACTGACTGGTCAGGTAGAGGGAAAGAGAGACAGAGGAAGGCAGCGGATAACATATTTGCAGGGTCTGGTCGGGTGGATAACGGAACGGGGGTTACCAGGAGTAACAGGAACAAACATACTAAGGGCCACAAGGGATACGGAGACGTGGAGGGCCATGATCGCCTACGTCCTGAAGGGACAGGGCACATAGAAGAAGAAGAAGAAGAAGAAGAAGTTTTAAAACAGACAACATTCATAGTTTTTTTTCGCATTCAAATAATTGACGGATAGAGATATTATTGATCACCAATTTATGAAATAAAAAGATATTTTTATCTTTCAAAAAAGATACACTTGAAAAATTCTAGGATATTTGGTAATTCAATTACATTTCTAAAATATTTTAATAGTAAAAAATGAAAAAAAAAGTAAAAATGTCTCTATTTCATTTATGATGTTAAACTGTTTATAAAAAAATCATTTTTTTGCAAAACTTTTTTTTGGGTTTACTTACTAACTAATTTTTTAAGGATTAAATAACCCTAAACTAATCATAAAAGAATTATTCTTAAGTTAAAATTCTAATTTTTTATTTCCAATTTTTTTTCTATAGATTAATATTGATAATAAACTTTCAAATTATCAAAAATAGGAAAAAATGTTTGGAAAATATTTTTTGAGGCATTTTGTGCTAAATATTTTTAAAATTAGGTTTTAAAATTCAAGTGTGGTGTGATTTAGGCCTTTATATTTCAAATAAATTCAAAACTTATTCAGAAATAATAGGTTTAAACAAAGTTTAAATCATCATTTTCAAGTTTAAATTTTCGGTAAAATAGTGACTTAACTTTTGCAACAAATAATTTCACGGAGTTTTCAAATAAAAAACATGAAAAATAAAACAAATTCTTTTAAAATTGACTAAAAAATAAATTTTGTAGTTTTTGTTAATACAAGAAAAAGAATAAAAAAGAATTTAATTCAGGAATATTTTTTCATGTTTAAAAATGATTTATAAAGTTGCAAGTATAGAAAAGTTAAGTAAGTTTTTACTTTCGTTTTCAAAGAATTTTTTAAACATTTCATTGAAAAGAAAATACTATTTTCTTAAATAAAATATCAATAAAATATTAATTCAAATATTTTTACAAAATATGTTTAACAACTTTTTCGGCTTCAGTTTAAGTTTTAAAACATTTCGAAAAAATACTTACGAACGAATAGCCATATTTAATTTTTTTTTCTAATTCAGATATTTTTAAGATAATTTTTATTTCAATTTTATTCAAAGAAATAAAAATAATATCTTATTTTATTGTATTAATTTAAAAGATATAAACAAATTGCTTTCATTCTTGTGCTACGGCAAAACTAATTTTTCAGCAAATTTTGATCTTATCGCCTGTTGAAATAAATGGTGATAAAATTTTAACTACTCACTTTGCTAAATGGACTTGGGGTAAAATTCTCCCTTTTAATGACATGTTTCCATTTATCAAATAAATGTTTATTTTTTGGAAACGAAAAACAATGAATTTTCGGTCCATTTTTATAATTCCCTTTGCAATTTGGTACCACATAAGGGGAAGGCATGTTTGGTTCTGGAAATAAGTCAACGCTAACGGACGCCGTGTAGTAAATAAAACAGAACTCTACTAAGTGTGACGTCGGCAAGTCAACTTTAATCATAGAACAGGCCTTGGTTAATATAGAGGAGGCCCTGGTTTTACGACATATTACTTTCCTCTGCTCATATTGGAATAAATTTATTACCTGCGTTCATATTAAAACAAACAACTTTTTTTTCAGTTGGTACTTTCGATTTATAAAAATTAATAATACGAGCCATCATAATTTCTTCTGTCAGATCTACAACAATTAATAATACCACTAAATTAATAATACCTCTAAATTAATAATACCACTAATATAATTATTTCTGTCCGCTGCTCATGGAATAGGGGGACCTCCGAATTGAAAATGTAATTAATTTTCGATAGCCAGACAACAAAGAAACTCTTTTTTTTTCTTTTCTTTTTTTTTAATCGTATCACCCCGAGCAAGGCGGTAACGCCACTGATGTGCATGGAGCAACGTAAGAGTGAAAAGATTGGAAAAGACAAAGCCGGAAACTACATCCTAAACAGGGAACAAGGGATGAGCCTTTGCACCTGTTCAATAGATGTGGGTGGAGTGTCAAATCATGTTGAAAATAAGGAAATTACCGATTTCTTCGAACTGACCATACCCAACCTTGAGTTTAGGTAAATGTCCATAAATACGAGGACCCAAAGCGACCAAACGGACCAGACTATACGGTTTTGTCCGCCTTATGATCAAACAAAACACAACTTAGGATAAGGCAGGATTTAAGTCGAAGTGATCAACTCATCGATAAAGCCAGGGAGATTGGGTAATTCGGATGACTGACCGGGGTGTGAGGCCACATGTATCTGCGAAAGTTAGTGTTTGAATAGATGAATAAATATTAAACTTTTTCAAAATAAACCTTTTCACTATTTTTCGATTGATTTATTTTAAATTATTTATTTAATATTCATTTTTTAAAAAGTAAATATTTTTTAATCTCGAAATAAATATTCTCCTTCTTTCTCTCTCTGATATATATATATATATATATATATATATATATATATATATATATATATAATTACTTATTACAAATAAGATGTAATAGTTTTTCAGTTATACAAGTCAATTACCGATCCAGCTCATTAGTTGACGGGAAAAGATATCCATATATTTTATTTTCAAGTATAACATTTTTTTTTTTTCATGAACAAAAAAGGTTATAACAAATAAAGAAAACTTACCCTACAGCGAAATTGATTATCGTTAAGAATTTGGCTATAAGATTATGATATTATTGTTCAGTTTTACATTTTTATTTTATTTTATTTATTTATTTATTTTTTTTTTTTTTGACGTTTCGTTTATTTGATATCAAAGAGAGCGAAATGGTCGAGTGTTTGATTTGCACTAATCAATGTTTTTTTCCTGTCTGTCTATTTTCTATTCTTTAAAAACTGAAATATAGTAATTGATGTCTATAATTATATTATAATTATTTTTCAATTATGTTTCCGAATGTCTTGTTTTATTTTAGGAGATAAAATGAGTTTTACCAATTTTCCTTTCGTTTCTTAACTATTTTGTCTCGAAGCGTTTTGTTGCATAACCAGTTATCGTCGATAAACCAATGTCCCCATTTTTTAGCCCTCGCTATCTTCACCGCATCACCATGTAGCCAATTATTATTTATTAACAAGGGGTCTGTGGCATCTCGCTTCTCTTTGGACATTTTGTACCACAATCCATCAGGGTATCTTTCCCATGGAAGAAATGAAAATTTTGTATCGAAGGGTTTTTTACGAAACAACCTTGTCAAGTACTCCTGTTCATTGTCTCTTACTTCAACGTCAATTTCCTTTTTACTGATTTTCGTTAAAAGATTCTGTGTTTGATAATTGAGCAATCCCCAGAATTTCTTCATCCTGCTTGTTGGGTTGAAAAACAAAAAACCACCGGCGGGTAAGTGTTCCCACCTACTTCTTGTTGTTAAAACAATGTCATTGTCTTTCAATTTATTTAGACACTCAGGTATCGGGTTCGAGATCCACAAGCAGTCCACCTCGAATAAGAGAAAACTTATGTTATCCAACAACAATTTATAGATAATATATGTACGTATAATAATCAGTTTAGTGTAGCCAACAAAAGAAAAGATCTGCAGTCCCCGAATATCGAATTCTTTAGGTAAGATGACCACATTAACTTCAGGCCAGTCCCTCTTCAGTTTATCGAAGCTTTCAGAGTCGGTAACGAAAAACAAGACTTGGCTATGTATATTCATCGTTTGTGTATTACACAGCCAACTATAGGCAAATGGAAGATAAGCATCGTTGAGTAATGTCATTAAAACCGGTGGCTTTCTTTTGTTAATTTTTCTGCTTATGACGACGGCCTCCTCTATATATTTTTCCAAAGATGTCACATTTTTTTTCTTCGGATAAAAGAAAGGAGACGTACTTACATTTTGATGCACCGCCTCATATTTAATTTTTTGTCTTAAATTCCTCTTCAGAAAGAAATGCTTATATTCAAACCACTTGTTTGTCTTTGATATATATACTATTATACATATTGTCATAAAAATCAACGACTGAAAAAAAAGATAGAATGTTTTGCGCATTGTAACAAGATAGAAATTAAAATGTCGATTAATAACGTCGATGAAAAACGATAATATCGACTCGACAAGTTGATTAAGCAACCAACATTTTATCAAAGTTCCAGTTTCACGGATATCTGAGCATAAATGAAATATCCCGAGCCAAACCAATTTTGAAACTTAATCACATGAGTTTCATTTCAAATCACTTGTGAGATATAGAGGAATTGCTTGCGTAAAAACTGAACTTCATAACATATAGTCAAACAAAAACCTCTCAGCTGCTGCACACCTTGGAAAAATTAAGTATTCTTAATTTTTTATTCAGTTTAAATGTTATCTACACAAATGTTACAGTGCCCACAATCTGTGTGTTAAATTTTTCAACGTCAGAAAATGAAAATCAACACACTAAAAATAAAAAGGATAAAAGCATATACTACGGAACACAAAATTACCAGAACATACCATATAATAAATTACATTATATATTATATATATAATAGTACTTCATAACAGGGACGGACTGAGAGTGTTGTAGGCTCTCGGGCAGAAAATACAATGGGCCCCCTCCCCTCGCTCTTTACAGTTAAATGCCACATGTAGAGGCTGTACAGCAGGTGACCGCTGCATATTGCCATAACTAAGTAAAGGCTTCAGTTTAAGATATATATGTATATATATGCGTAAAAATATTTGAAAACTTCAAGGTCATGAAGATGTTCATGGATACATGCTGATAGTAACAACAAAGCGTAATGACATGTCAAACAAAATTTCCATTTAATTACTACGAATTAACATGTAAACAATGTACTAAATTATAAAATTCATAATAGATACTAGAAACAGATACTGAAATGAGTTAACATACACTTTTTAAAATAAAGTTTTACATTTTAACACACCCTAATACATGATGTACTATGCTTTACAATAATATTGAGCCAACTCTGTGCAGGGCTCGGAAGTTTTCCCGTCTGTATCTATTCTGCACATATATAAATCTACCATCCGCCCGTGTATTGAATACTGGTGCCACATCTGGTCGGGTGCCCCTGCTATTCTCCTCGGGGTTCTTGACAAAATACAACGGAGAATCTGTAATGTAATCGATACCGACTTGGCAGACCGGCTGCAGTCACTCTCTCGCCGGCGTGACGTGGCTTCCCTGTGCCTCTACTATAAATACTTTCACGGCTTCTGCTCCGATGAACTTAGATCACTGCTGCCCCCTAGGTACGAATTTGAACGAGATACTAGATTAACAACTACGTCCCACCCTTTTACAGTGAAACCGATAAAATATAACCGCAATTTCTACTCCAACAGCTTCTTTTCTTGCACTTCCCGTCTGTAGAATTCCCTTCCACATACTTTCTTCTCCGACAGCTACAATCTCCAGGAGTTTAAATGTAAGGTCACTAGACACCTCCTAACACACCAACTCGCATCCATTCTGTCAAACACTCAACCCATCTACCCAAACCTCATCCTCGGTATCCTCCCCCGTCTATCACCCTCCTTATGATATTTCCTATATCTAACCACTCTTTCTCATCACTTTCCCCTATGTAACCCCCTGCGCAATAGTGGCGGTGGAATGCCTTGCTTGGGGTGAAATGATTTAAAAAAAGTTTCAAATATTAACGTTCACAGATTACAGTAACAACATTGTGCTCATTTCAGCAGAGAATTCTGCAATTATTTCAAATGTCTTTGTTTGATTTGATTTTCATTGCAATGTCTTTTTCAATAGGAATTAGTATAAGTGTCTCCAAGTTATTCTGGGTGAATGAAGACCTGTCTTGTTTTCAAGTCATATTTTAGAAGAATATCTTTCACACGTGCACTGTGTAACGCTTAGTGTTATAATGAATTTATAGGCTGCATATATATTTTCATATGCCTGTACTCTGATAACAACTTGAAAGCACAGGGTAAATAATTCTTACATGTTGTCTTGGCAAATGATTCAGCAACTTCTGTATACTCCTTCTGTATACTCCTTCTCTATGCTCCAAGCTGTCTGTCTCTGTAAGTGAATTTCGTAGCAGGGTGCGCATGCATTTTCCACTTGAGTTATCTGAAGATCGTTCCAGAATTATCCCCGATCCTAGCAATGTTATTCAAAATCTGTCCCAAGCCTGTGAAAGAAGGTAAGCGTTTATCTGTCCAAATTGAAAAATATATCGCTTCTTATTAAATTATGCAAGGCTTTTAGAAAATTATTTTTTGAGTTTTAGAGAAATATTTTTTGTTATTTTAAGGATGAATTTTCCGCACGTTCACACTTCATATCGCATAATTGTTTTCAGCGATTTTTCTTCAAATAACAGTAAAGAAAAATTCATGAATACAAAGTAAACAAGGGAAATCAAAAGTAAAGGTGCAACAGGCCTCAAAAATATTTCCACAGAATTCTCAAATAAAATAACTTGCATCAACTCACTTTCGTTTAGTAGGCCACAAATTACGTCACTTAGCGTGCTCCATACTTTATTTTTCTTTCCACAGCGAGTTGAAAAAATATTAGAGCGTTCTCAAATTTAAAATTGGAAAGTTTAGTAATATATTTCACCGCTTTTATTGGGCATATTAATAAAATTTACCAAATAAAATCTTTCGCAATTACCTCGCTTAGGAAAAAAGTTTCTCAAGGAACAAAACGTGCTGGTATAAATGTTCTCCGTTTGTATTTGTTTATATTATATATATTATGCAGATACAAATTACCAAATATAATCGCGACACTCGATTTCCCTAGAGGACGATTCTCAAGGAATAGAAGCGTTCATATACACATTCTCCATTTGTTTATAATATATAGATTATATAGATACACGTCACCAAATAAAATCTGCACATTTGCTTAGATCTAAAGGTCCTCAAAGAACAAAACGAACTGGTATACATATTGTCCATGTCTTTGCTACATGTATTATATAGATACAAGTTGACAAATAAATAGCCACACTTGCCTAACCTAAATATATGTCCTCAACGAACAAAAAGCGTGCTGATTTAAATATTATCCTTTTCTCTCTCTCTCTCTCTTATATATATATATATATATATATATATATATATATATATATATATATATATATATATATATATATATAAAGTATAATATATCTTTTCATGAACAAAATAGGTTATAACAAATAAAGAAAACTTACCCCAGAGCGAAGTGAATTATGGTTGTGATTGGACTATCGGATTATGATTTTATTTTTGTTCAGTCTTACATTTCTTTTTCTTTTTTTCTTTTTCCTTAATTTGACATCCAAAAGAGCGATACTTCTTATAATTTAATACACTCATTAAAAATGGCGAAATGGTTTAGTGACTGATTTACACTAATCAATTTTTTTGTCCTTACTTTCTTTCTATTTTCTAATCTTTAAAAAAATTGAAATGTAATAGTTGGTGTCTATAATTATATTATAATTATTTTTCAATTATGTTTCCGAGTGTCTTGTTTTATTTTAGGAGATAAAATGAGTTTTACCAATTTTCCTTTCGTTTCTTAACTATTTTGTCTCGAAGCGTTTTGTTGCATAACCAGTTATCGTCGATAAACCAATGTCCCCATTTTTTAGCCCTCGCTATCTTCACCTCATTACCATTTATCCAATTATTGTTTATTAATAAGGGGTATATGGCATCTCGCTTCTCTTTGGATATTTGGTAACACAATACATCAAGGTACCTTTCCCATGAAAGAAAATTTCATATTGAAAGGTTTTCTAAAAAACAACTTTGTCAAGTAGTCCTGTTCATTGTTTCTTTCAAAATTGTAATTATCTTTTTTAGTGATTTTCCTTAGAAGATTCTGTGTTTGATTATTGATCAATCCCCAGAATTTCTTCATCCTGTTTGTTGCGTTGAAAAACAAAAAAAAAAAAAAAAAAAAAAACAACGGGTAAGTGTTTCCTCTTACTTCTAGTTGTTAAAACAATGTCACTGTTTTTCAATTTATTTACACACTCAGGTATCGGGTTCGAGATCCACAAGCAGTCCACCTCAAATAGGAGAAAACATATGTTATCCAACAACTTATAGATAATATATGTACGTGTAATCATCAGCTTAATGTAGTCAACCAGAGAAAAGTACTGCCTTCCCTCGAATTCTTTAGGTAAGATGACCACATTAACTTCAGGCCAGTCCCTCTTCAGTTTATCGAAGCTTTCAGAGTCGGTAACGAAAAACAAGACTTGGCTATGTATATTCATCGTTTTTGTATTACACAGCCAACTATAAGCAAATGGAAGATAAGCATCGTTAAGTAATGTCATTAAAACCGGTGGCTTTCTTTTGTTAATTTTTCTGCTTATGACGACGGCATCCTCTATAGCTTTTTCCAAAGATGTGAGATTATTTTTCTTCGGTTAAAAGAAAGGAGACGTACTTACCTTTTGATGCACGGCCTCATATTTAATGTTTTGGCTTAAATTCCTCTTCAGAAAGAAATGCTTATATTCAAACCACTTGTTTGTTTTTTATATATATACTATTATATATATTGTCATAAAAATCAACGACTGAAAAAAAGATAGAATGTTTTGCGCATTGTAACAAGATAGAAATTAAAATGTCGATTAATAACGTCGATGAGAAACGATAATTTCTACTCTTTAGCGTTCCGTTTTAGCTTAATTGAAAGCTAAATGGATAATTTACTATTTCCAGTAAGCAAAATACTCTGATGTCTTTCAAACAGAAATTATATTCATTGGCTTCTAAAATACTGAGGATTTTATTTAATAGTATTTACATTATTCGGACAATTGTCCACATTCACCGGACACTACCTAACTTGAACTCCCACCACCTATACAATGTAAAGAAAAGGATAGTTCCGCTGCCTTCAACATCTAGCAAAAGTCATAAGCGGCGACCCAGACTCATACGAACAGGAAATGATCAGTATAAACAGTACCCTACAATGAAACAATTATATAGAGTACATGAGAACAACTCCAACATACATGGAAGGGAGGATAACTCTCAGAAAACAGCCTCGGTCTGTCTACCCTATGTGAAGGAGTTATCGGAGAAAATACAAAGGATCTGTGGTCCATATAACATCAGGACGATCTTCAGAAGTGGTGTTACACTTCGCAAGTACCTCTCCTGAGTAAGACCCCCCAACAGAGGAGACCATGACTAAGTACTGTGTGTACGCCATTCCATGTAGATGTGGAAAGAAATACAAAGGAGAGACAGGCCGCCCCCTTAAAGTAAGGCTACAAGAACATCGCAAGACCGTAACACGAGGGGATATACAAAAATCGGGCGTAGCTGACCACATGTGGAGGGAGTGGGGGAATCACCGCCCCCTCTAGAATGAAGGTGAAATAATAGATAGAGAACGCCACTGGAAACTACGTAAACTTAAGGAATCAGCACATATGCTAGGCTTCAAATATCTCCTAAGCCGACCAAGCATAGAGATGAACATAATATGGGCGCCAGTAATACGGATTGCCAGAGAAAATCATTCGTGAAAAAAAATTGCAGTGTGAGCTCTGGTAAAAAAATACAAGAGAAAATCATTAACATCAAAAAATTGCAATATGAACTCTGGTACAAAATAGTTACTGAACATTACGTTCATAAGTCCCCAAAATTATGTTATTCTTGTCCTTAAGGACACATGGCCCATTGAATATAGACGTTGGTTAGTTCCTGTGACATGACCCAAAGAGTTGTGAGTTCAATACCAGTCTACAACAGTGGTGAACAAGTAAATTGCAGGGTTAAAGGTAGATAACTCATTACTTTCAATTGAGGCTTTACGCAAGGAATGAAGATGATATACCCCAGTGCTTTTAATAAGGAGTTCAGTTCGAAATTCCTACAACGGCCGAAACGTCGTGCAAATGGAAACAAAGATTAGAACAATAGTCCGAATAATGTTAATACTGTAAATACTACCTCATCTCAAAAATATTCCAATTTTTTTTTTAATTGTCTATTTTTCGGTCATTTTTTGTGAGCGATCGGTACATTTGTAAACAAAAGTTGATATTCGGATTTAAAAATCTTGCAAAAATATAATATGCATCTCTAATTTGTTATTTTTGGAAAATTAGGAAATTTAAAGTTAAATTAATTTGACTTGAAACAAATATTACTTGTTTATGGCATGAAATTTAGAAGAAAACTATTTCTTAATCACAAAGGTCTGACTCGTTGACATTTCAAGTAGCCGATGACAGTACTTGTCAATCTGGAAGTATGGAAACCAAAAGATGACATAAACCAGTTTAATATTTTGTAAGGAAAACAACACTTGAAACATGTGAGTTTTTCTGATAAGTTTCCATAGTAAAAGAAAATGTGCAGTTTAACCAAATAAAAAAGAATTAGAAATTATTCTTCATATCTTAAATCTAAATGATTTTATTTTCGATTCGTAAATAAAGTGTATTTTTAATGAATGCATAACTGAAGACATTTAGTAAGCGAAAGAAATTTAAAAGATGTTTAAAACTTTAATTAACAAAGAAAAAAAGAAAACAATTCTTATAAAAATTCGTTATTCATCGAAATTTTTCCTTTAATATATGATATGCTAACATTGTATTATCGGAATTTGAATTTTCACATTGTGACAATTCAAAAAAATTGTTTTTGTTTGACTTCTCACCAAAGCTTTAGAGAAATTGCTGAAAGTTGGTCTTTGTGTGTGGTGGGCAGCGGCGGCAGTAATTTTGTCTTCTCTACCTCAGTTCGGCGCAACCACTCCTCCTCTGCAAAATCACTTCTTGTCTGCCTTTAATTCTAGTTGGCCGTTTCAAACTCCGTCTGCAAATCACTTCTTGTCTTACTTTAATTCTTTTCGGTCGGTCGGCGGCAGGCTTCTCTACAGTTGGCACGCAACGGCGTGGCATTTATCTCGACAGGTTTCTCTACGGTTGGCACCCAACGGCGTGGAAAATATATCTGTCTTTGTATATCTTCAGTCGGAAACTCTATGGGAGGCGGCCAACCCTACAGTGGGCGCTCAGTGTCTTAGCGCCTCAACTTCGTCGTTAACATCTCTGGGCCGAGAGCCGACTGGACTCTTTCTAGGCTCTGCCGGATCCGCCGGACCCTGCTCGTGGCCCCCTCGGGACCTTGTATTTATGCTCATCACCACATCACTGGGGGAGGATAACAAACATGCAAATCCAATCTCTGGCCAATGAAATTACTTTCGCCCACGTCCTTGGGCGGAGCCACCTTTCTCTCTGTTCTTTTTTCTTGGTTCAACCAATGAAGCAACTTTTATTTTGGTGATATTTCTTTTCGGCTTTTTCTTTTTGATGCCAAAAATATCTAGCTTTTATGTTCATAAATATTTTATTCTCATGGAATTATACCTTTTGCACTCATCATATAGTTCCTTTTATTTGGGACAATGCTTTCCGACAAACAAAAAATGTTTTGTTTAAAATTTTTACTTTTTCTGCACTGCAATTCAGGCTTGGAAATTTTAATTCCACTTCTCTCCTATAGTCAGAATTTAACTTTCGTTATCACTTATCAAATATTTCCTTTATTGGTGACATTCCTTTCCGATGATCAAAAATTATGTTTTGATTTTAAAAATTTTATTTTTATCTGCGGTGTATTTCTAACATCAATTGTATTTCTACCAGCCGCACCATCTCTGCCTGTCACAATAACCTACTTTGACCTCAAATAGCACACTCGCAAAATATGAACTCGTTCATATCTCTCGGCTTTGGGTTTTACGACCTTCCTCTGCTCATATTGGAATAAATTTACTTTCCTCTGCTCATCTTGGAATAAATTTATTACCTGCGTTCATATCAAGATTTAATTTAAACAAACAACTTTTTTATTCAGTTGGTACTTTTCGATTTATAAAAATTAATAATACGAGCCAACATAATTTCTTCTGTCTGGTCTGCAACAATTAATAATAACATTAATATAATTATTTCTGTCCGGTCATGCTAAAAATAGTGTTATACTGTGACCGCTACCCATGGAATAGAGGAACCTCCGAATTGAAAATGTAATAAATTTTCGATAGCTAGACAACAAAGGAACTCTTGTTGAAAATAAGGAAATTACAGATTTTTTTTTGAACCGGCCATACCCAACCTTGAGTTTAGGTAAATGTCCATAAATACGAGGACCCAAAGCGACCAGACTATACGGTTTTGCCCGTCTTATGATCAAACAAAACACAACTTGGGATAAGGGAGGATTTAAGTCGAAGTGATCAACTCATCGATAAAACCAGGGAGATTGGGTAATTCGGATGACTGACCGGGGTGTGAGGCCACATGTATCTGCGAAGGTTAGTGTTTGAATAGATGAATAAATATTAAACTTTTTCAAAATAAACCTTTTCACTATTTTTCGATTGATTTATTTTAAATAATTTGTTTTAATATTCATTTTTTAAAAGCACTTATTTTTTTAATCTCGAAATAAAACTTTTGACGGTAGCCATTGATGAATTTTGGATTTCAATACCAAAGCAATATCCGACCTTAGCTAAAAAGTCTTTATCAGTTGTATTACAATTGTCTACTTATTTAAATGAATTAGACGTCTCAATCCTAAATAACATCAAAAATGAGAAGCGAGAAAGACTTCGCTCAACTGAAGTAGAAATGAGGGTCTACTTATCGCAAATTCGACCAAACACTGAAGAAATAGCGAACAAACACCAGGCAAGGGCTTTTCACTAAATTAAGTGTACACATAATTGAATAGAAACATTGAAGCAAATTTCATGTTTGAGTGTGTATATGGTTTTAATTCGTAACATTTAAATGTATATCCTTTAAAGATTTTGCTAAGTGTGCTGTGAAGTTTGCACTTGCTCGTACGTGTCATCATTTATCCATCCTCACCCAGATGGTGCATAGGACAGCAACTTTTGTTGCTGTTTCTGTAACAAACTGTTTTTTACGGGACAGGGTTGTTAGCCCTGCACCCAACCCCCAAACCTGGAGGACCGCTCGTACGTGTGCTGTTGTTTAAAAGAGTTAAAAAAAACACGGTCTTAGTAGAATAAAAAAAAAGTAATATTTGAAATATATAATTCAATGATTTCCTTTTTATGTTGGTGAATTTCTTAAATTAAGAAAGATTTTTTTAATTAATTGAATTAATTTCCATTTATATATTGATCAGCTTATGAACTTTCTAGTCCTCCATCATATAATATGGCAAGCAGGGTACGCGTTCATATTGCTCGACATGGCGTTTCTTTTATTGTGTTATCTTGTGAGCATACTGTATACATTCCTGCAGCATTCGTCTAACACTGACGAGATCGAGGAATGAACTACAACGTGAAGTGATTAAGTAAACCCCAAGTATAACATTTTCTACACCAGTTTAATGGGACTACCTTCCAACTTTCCATGAGTAGAAATCAATCTTCTTTCAGTCAAATCTTAACCTCCTGCTCTTGTATGAAACGGGTGCCAATGCCTAAATTTCATTGCAGAACCTCACAATCCCATGGTAATTACCCATTATAACAAAATATGACCACTTAAACTGCCTCGGTGACGGATTCGGAACCTACATCAAGGACGGTTTTCCTTGTGGCAGGAACACGAAAAATAAGAACCCTAATCTATTACATATGCGTTTCCTCATGACACTTATTCATATTACCTAATAATTTTTTGCTCTCTATCGCTCTCAGGATAAAGGGTCATTAATCTTCGATCAAATATCAGAGAAGAATTTCGTCGGCCATCTTTCGCAAATGCGGTGATTTCAATGTTCAGCACAAACTATGTTCAGTCTTTCCGAAGAAAACCGATGTGGAAAGCGGATATTTTAGAGACTTTGCCATCGCCAATCAACTAACCAAAATCATTGAAGAACTCAACAGAGTCCACGACGCGAAGGGACAGCAGGCGAAACTCCTCAAACATTTTCTAACATCCTGCCCTGACAAATTCTCAGAAAAAGTGTTACTTTCATAGACACATCAGAACATTCACTTGTCAGGGTCTAGATTGATTCCAAACCAACGACATCGCCTAATTTGTCGTTCCATAGAACAGTTTTAAGCTATGCGAATGCAGACTGGGATAGCTTTCGGTCCTATATGATGCGTGTTTCTACCCCAACATTCTTTGAACATGCTGCTACCAAGAGTGCTTCCCTAATATCCAAATGGATCCTTTTAGGCAATGGAGTGTTTTATACCTCACAAAAATCCAGCAAACACCACACAATCAGACCTTGTTCACCCCTGAATGCGATGCAGCCATAGCTCATTGGAACTACTACTCCAATATCTACCGCAAAAAGGAGTGTAGTCTGGCCCATGCTTCTTTCAGGACCGCCCACAATCGCTGTTGGAGAGTTCTGGAAACGCCAACTGCAACTCAGCGCAAGGTGTCCGGGCCAACGCTGAAAAGAAACAAACTACATATCGAGAATTCTGAAAGATCACCAACTAAATTGAGGTAAACTAACTGTACCCGCTATTATAAATAGCCCAGAGATCATATCCCCCTCGGCAGGCGAGGTGAAGCTCTTTGCCTTGATCTTTACCTCAATATCAACGCCATCGTTTCCTAACGTCTTGCCGAACATAATTTCAGTAATGTACTTATTTCAGTAAGAGAAGTCTCTAGACTTATGAGAAGCCTCGACCCGAAAAAAAAACCACTGGGCTGACAAGATTCCAGTGGAATATCGCTCAAAAATTTTCCCCGATCCTAGCAATGTTATTTAACTGCTGTTTGAAAGAAAAATCCTTGTCAAGCCTGTGAAAGGTTAGCGTTTTTCTGTCCAGTTTGAAAAAAATATCGGTTCTTATTAAATTATGCAAGTTGTTGGGGCTTTTAGAAAAATATTTTTTGAGTTTTAGAGAAATATTTTTTGTTAGTTTAAGGATGAATTTTCCTCACGTTCACACTTCATATCGCATAATTGTTTTCAGCTATTTTTCTTCAAATAACAGTAAAGAAAAATTCATGAATACAAAGCAAACAAGGGAAATCAAAAGTAGAGGTGCAACAGGCCTCAAAAAATATTTCCACAGAATTCTCAAATAAAATAACTTGCATCAACTCACTTTCGTTTAGTAGGCCACAAATTACGTCACTTAGCGTGCTCCATACTTTATTTTTCTTTCCACAGCGAGTTGAAAAAATATTTTAGAGCGTTCTCAAATTTAAAATTGGAAAGCTTAGTAATATATTTCTCCGCTTTTATTGGGCATATTAATAAAATCTACCAAATAAAATCTTTCACAATTACCTTGCTTAGAAAAAAGTTTCTCAAGGAACAAAACGCGCTGGTATAAATGTTCTCCGTTTGTATTTGTTTATATTATATATAATTATGTAGATACAAGTTACCAAATATAATCTCGACACTCGATTTCTAGAAGAAGATTCTCAAGGAATAGAAGCGTTGATATAAACATTCTCCATTTGCTTATAATATATATATTATATAGATACCCGTTACCAAATAAAATCTGCACATTTGCTTAGATCTAAAGATCCTCAAAAACCAAAACGAACTGGTATACATATTGTCCATGTCTGCTTATATTACATGTATTATATAGATACAAGTTGACAAATAAATATCCAACTTGCCTAACCTAAATATCTGTCATCAACGAACAAAACGTGTTGCTTTAAATATTCTCCTTTCTTCTTTACTATATAGATAAATATATATATATATCATTATCAAAAATTAGATGTAATAGTTTTTCCGTTACACAAGTCAATTACCGAGTCACTCCACCAGTTGAGGGCAAAAGATATCAATATATATATATATATCAATATATATATATATATATATATCATATATATATATATATATATATATATATATATATATATATATATATATATATATATTATATATATATATATATATATATATATATATATATCATATATATATATATATATATATATATATATATATATATATATATATATATATATATATATATATATATATATATATATATATATATATATATATATATATATATATATATATATATATATATATATATATATATATATATATATATATATATATATATATATATATATATTATATATATATATATATAAGTGTAATATATTTTTTCATGAACAAAAAAGGTTATAACAACTGAAGGAAACTTACCCAAGAGCGAAGTGATTTATGGTTAGGATTTGACTATCGGATTATGATTTTATTTTTGTTCCATTTTATTTTTATTTTTATTTTTATTTTATTTTTTTATTTTTTTTTACTTTTCCTTAATTTGATATCCAACAGAGCGATATTTCGTTATCATAATTTAATACACTCATTAAATATGACGAAATGGTTTAGTGATTGATTTGCACTAATCAATTTTTTGTCCTTCCTTTCTTTCGATTTTCTAATCTTTAAAAAAATCAAATGTAATAGTTGGTGTCTATAATTATATTATAATTATTTTTCAATTATGTTTCCGAGTGTCTTGTTTTATTTTAGGAGATAAAATAAGAAGTTTTACCAATTTTCTTTTCTTTCCTTAACTATTTTGTCTCGAAGCGTTTTGTTGCATAACCAGTTATCGTCGATAAACCAATGTCCCCACTTTTTAGCCCTCGCTATCTTCGCCGCATTACCATGTAACCAATTATTGTTTATTATCAAGGGGTCTGTGGCATCTCGCTTCTCTTTGGACATTTGGTACCACAATCCATCAGGGTACCTTTCCCATGAAAGAAAGGAAAATTTTATATCGAAAGGTTTTCTAAAAATTAAATTTGTTAAGTACTCCTGTTCATTGTCTTCTTCAAAATAGTAATTATCTCTGTTACTGATTTTCCTCAGAAGTTTCTGTGTTTGATAATTGATCAATCCCCAGAATTTCTTCATCCTGATTGTTGCGTTGAAAAACAAAAAACCACCGGCGGGTAAGTGTTCCCACTTACTTTTTGTTGTTAAAACAATGTCATTGTCTTTCAATTTATTTAGACACTCAGGTATCGGGTTCGAGATCCACAAGCAGTCCACCTCGAATAAGAGAAAACTTATGTTATCCAACAACAACTTATAGATAATATATGTACGTGTAATCATCAGCTTAGTGTAGCCAACCGAAGAAAATACCTGCCTTCCCCGAATATCGAATTCTTTAGGTAAGATGACCACATTAACTTCAGGCCAGTCCCTCTTCAGTTTATCGAAGCTTTCAGAGTCGGTAACGAAAAACAAGACTTGGCTATGTATATTCATTGTTTTTGTATTACACAGCCAACTATAAGCAAATGGAAGATAAGCATCGTTGAGTAATGTCATTAAAACCGGTGGCTTTCTTTGGTTAATTTTTCTGCTTATGACGACGGCCTCCTCTATATATTTCTCCAAAGGTGTGAGATTATTTTTCTTCGGATAAAAGAAAAGAGACGTACTTACATTCTGGTGCACGGTTTCATATTTAATTTTTTGTCTTAAATTCCTCTTCACAATGAAATGCTTATATTCAAACCACTTGTGTGTTTTTGATATATATACTATTATACATATTGTCATAAAAATCAACGACTGAAGAAAAAGATAGAATGATTTGCGCATAGTAACAAGATAAAAATTTAAATGTCAATTAATAACGTCGTTGAGAAACGATAATTTATACTCGACAAGTTGATTAAGCAATCAACATTTTATCAAAGTTCCAGTTTCACGGATTTCCGAGCATAAATGGAATATCCTGAGCCAAACAGATTTAAAAAATTAACCACATGAGTTTCATTACAAAGGAGTTGTGAGATATAGAGCAACTACTTGCGTAAAAACTAAACTTCATAATTTATAGTCAAACAAAAACCTCACAGCTGCTGCACACCTTGGAAAAATAAAGTATTCATAATTTTTATTCAGTTTAAATGTTACCTACACAAAGGTTACAGTGCCCACGATGTGTCTCGTAAATTTTGCAACGGTAGGAAGTGAATATCAACACTACTAAATTAAGAAGGATAAAAGCATATACTACACATATATATGGAACACTATATTTTCAGAACATACCATATTATATTAAATTAGATTATATATTACATGTATGATAGTACTTAATAATAATATTTATAATTCTTTTCTTGATGTGCTTTCAGGCCGAAGATAATCGTGGGCCTCCGCATCTTCCTCTCCTTTTTCACTTTTAACACTCTTCCTCTAGGTAACTCCCCCAAACCCCGCTCCGCCATCCACTTGTTTCAGCCAATCAAGTATGTCTGGCGTTGCCTTCCCTTGTCTCTCTTTCTCGCTATTCATCCTGTGAGTATTAGATTCTTCAAGCCCTCTTTCCTCATTACGTGTCGCAGAAACATCAGCTGACTCTTCCGGATGTTAAGTATAAGTTTTCTTTTCGTTTACATCCTCTCCAAAAACTTGTTGTTCCTCACTAGTTCGGTCAATGATATCCTCAGCATCCTTCTGAAGAAGCACATTTCTGCTGCTTCGAGTTTCTTCTTCGTCTTTGACGAGATTTTCCAGGATTCGCTGCCATAAAAAACGACAGATATTGCATAACAGCCCAGCGCTTTTTTTTTTTTGTTGTTGTTGTTGTTTTCAACGAAATATTCCTGTCTCTCAATCTTCTACTTACCTTTTAAAAGACGTCAATGGCTGATCCAAGGCATCTTCGGATTTCGGTGTCGCACTTTCCGTCTACTTTAAGAATTCTTCTCAGGTATTTAAATATTTGCACCTGTTTGATTTCAGTATACCCGACTTGTACTTGGCATTTTGGGATTCTCTTTTTTGCTGATGATCATGCATTCAGTTTTCTTGAAGTTTATGTTTAATATTTTCTTCACACTTTTCCATTGCTACCTTCTGTAGGATTTCCTGTATTTTCCTTTTCGTGTCTGCTATCAGCACTGTGTAATCTGCGTATCTTACATTGTTGTCAATGTAATCGCCAATGTCAAATCCTGGCAGGACTTCTAGCTCTCTCAGAATTGTTTCACTCTACCGTGTAAATATAGCCGGTGAGACGACACATCTTTGTCTTATACTCGTTTCTATTTTTGTATATCTGCTGAATTTATTTACGGTCCTTATGCAGGTGGTTTGCTTTCAGTATAGGTTCTTGATTATTATAATGCCTTTCCCGTATGTGTTAAGGTTGCTGAGCATCTCTGTCAAGTCTTTGTGGTGTACTTCATAATAATACTTATAATAATATTTTTATATTTGTATAATAAAGGAATATTTAATTTGGTAAAAAAACAATACGAAAAAAATAGTTTAAAAAGATGTTTGAGGTAACATTTGATTTAGGTACCGCAAATCCATTTTCGATACCTAAGATTTAAATTCAATTTTTTAAAAATGAAAAAAACTTTTCTTTTAAATTTTCATTTTAGCTTATTTGAAAGCTAAATGATTAAATTTACTATTTCCAGTAAGCAAAATACTCTGGTGTGTTTCAAACAGAAATTATATTCATTGAAATCTAAAATGTTGAGGGCTTTTTTTTTTTAATAGTATTTACATTATTCGAACTATTGTCCTCATTCACCGGACAATATCTCAACTTCAACTCCCACCAATGTGAAGAAAGGGACAGCACGCTGCTTTCAGCATCAAGCAAAAGTCATATGCGGCGACCCAGACTCATACAAAGAAGAAATGGTCAGTTTAAGCTGTACCCTACAACGAAACAATTATATCGGGTACATGACAACAACTCCAACATCCATGGAAGTAAGGGTGCATGAGAATAACAACTCTCAGAAAACAGTCTACCCTATGTAAAGGGGTTATCGGAGAAAATACGAAGGATCTGTGTTCCAGGACATCAGGACGATCTTCAGAAATGGTTCTACACTTCGCAGGTACCTCTCCCGAATAAGACCCCTAACAGAGGAGGACATGACTAAGTACTGTGTGTACGCCATTCCATGTAGATGTGGAAATAAATATAAAAGGAGAGACAGGCCGCCCCCTTAAAGTAAGGCTACAAGAACATCGCAAGACCGTAACACGAGGGGATATACAAAAATCAGACGTAGCTGACCACATATGGAGGGAGAAAGAGAATCATCGCCCCCTATGGGATGATAGTGAAATAATAGAGTACGACACTGGAAACTACGTAAACTTAAGGAATCATCACATATGCTAGGCTTCAAAAATCTCCTAAGCAGACTAAGCATAGAGATGAACACAATATGGGAACCAGTAATAAAAATCATTAAATCATTAGTGTCAAAAATTACAATATGAGATCTAGTAAAAAATACATGAAAAATCATTAACGTAAAAAAATACATTAAAAAGTCATTAACATAAAAAATACTAGAGAAAATCATTAACATCAAAAAATTGCAATATGAACTGTGGTAAAAAAAGGGTTCTGAACATTAGGTTTATAAGTCCCAAAAATTCTGTTATTCTTGTCCACATGGCCCAGTGAATATAGACGTTGGTTAGTTCCTGTGACTTGACCCAAAGAGTTGTGAGTTCAATACCAGGCTACAGCAGTGGTGAACAAGTAACTTGCAGGGTTAGAGGTAGATAACTCATGATTTCTAATCGAGGCTTTACGCAAGGAATGAAGATGATATACCCCAGTGTTTTTAATAAGGAGTTCGGTTCGAAATTCCTACAACGGCCGAAACGTCGTACAAATGGAAACAAAGATTAGAACAATAGTCCGAATAATGTTCATACTGTAAATACTACCTCATCTCAAAAATAATCAGACAATTTTTTTTTAATTGTCTATTTTTCGGTCATTTTTGTGAGCGATCAACAAAAGTTGATATTCGGATTTAAAAATCTTGCAAAAATATAATATGCATCTCTAATTTGTTATTTTTGGAAAATTAGGAAATTTAAAGTTAAATTAATTTGACTTGAAACAAATATTACTTGTTTATGGCATGAAATTTAGAAGAAAAGTATTTCTTAATCACAAAGGTCTGACTCGTTGACATTTCAAGTAGCCGATGACAGTACTTGTTATCAATCTGGAAGTATGGAGACCACAAGTTGACATGACCCAGTTTAATATTTTGTAAGGAAACAACACTTGAAACATGTGAGTTTTTAATGAAAAGTCTCTTATAAGTTTCCATAGTAAAAGAAAATGAGCAGTTTAACAAAATAAAAAAAAATAGAAATTATTTTTCAAATTCTAATTCTAAATGATTTTATTTTCGATTTGTAAATAAAGTGTATTTTTAATGAATGCATAACCAAAAACATTTAGTAAGTGGAAGAAATTTAAAAGATGCTTATAACTTTAATTAACAAAAAAAAGAGAAAACAATTCTTATAAAAATTCGTTATTCATCGAAATTTTTTCTTCAAAATATAATATTCTAATATTATATTATTTATAAAATCAATTAAAATTTTATCTACATAAAAATAGCGTAGTTGTAATGCATTTTTGATTTTACTATTCGGAGCAGATTTTTGGAAAAATGGGCTCGTAATTAAAAAAATTACATGATTTACATTCCCCGATGAGTTCTGCATTTAACTAATTGTTGTAGATTCTTGTTGAGAAACCACACAAAATAATAAATAACAAAAACAGATATGGAGATAGAAAATGTAAGTTGTATTGAACAAAAATTGGAACACGGGTTAGTCAATTCAGGAATACTGTTAGTAGAAATCAATATATACAGTCTTGTAGTGAAGAAATATGTCCGGTTAATGTGTCGATATTTAAAACAACTCCAACTTACTATGCATTAACTTACGGGCCAACTCACTCCTTACTAACTCTTTTTGACAACCACTCACGGGGTAACAAATGGAATAAATTTTCTAAAACTAATAATTGCATAAATAAATGCATTCAGTTGTGAAGAAGTCTTGAAAGTTTCATTAAAATCAGACAATTAGTTGATTTTCGCAAGAATTTTCAAATTAATGTGTCTTTCAACCCCCAAAAATGACTTGCGTAATATTACGTTTTACTTAATAGTCACATGACGTAACCCGAACGTGAATCGCTGACGGAAAACAAAAAAAGAAATTTCAACTGAAATTTTGAACGTGTTAGAAAAGAATTAAAAATTTCAAAAAATAATAACAAAATTTGATCTTTCATTTTACTAAAAGCTTAAACATTTTTATGATAAAATTTTGTTTTTATTAACTTTGAGTCCTTTTAACATCATGCTATGCTGTTTTTTTCGGCAATTGCGAGAAGGTACTTAATTTGATTTATATGTATACACAACAAAGACAGGCGATATGAGTTAAATTTAAGAAGCAATAAATTTATTGTTAACATAACAATATAGAAGCAATAAATTTATTGTTAACATAATACGATGAATGAATTATATAAATTATGTGCGTTCTGTGCGAAATGACAATCAATAACACGTATGTAAAGCAATAAATGTAAATAAAATATTCATTTTTACAATAAAAATTTTAATAAATTCTCCAGAAAAGAAAGCTGCATCTAGAAAAGGAAAAAATACGTCACTGAATAATTTTTAAAGAATTGGTACAATTTTCGAAGCAAAGTTCGTGGTAACAGCGAAGAATAGGATAATCACACCATCCAATGTCTTTACCTAGATGTGGGAGATGTTCTTTTTAATTCTCATCTGGTGGTTATCAAATTTTCTTCTGCATTGATTTTCTCTCTGGACTGGAGCGACCTGGGTTTCAGCAGCAGATGTTCGTCGACAACTTCAATTAAATCTATTTTTATATCCTACAGGTAACCCACTTCTCGGAATTTGGAGGGTAACCTTTTTATTGGTTCTGGATTGAAAAACAAATGCAGCTATTTTTCGCAAATGAAAAAGTGTCAAACATATTTTTGAAATTCAAAAATTAAGCAATAGCCCTATGCAGCGCCTGCTTTCTCTCAGAAAAGCAGATGCTACATACTCAAACAGCTTAAATGTCTTATATTTTCCCTTCAAACAAACATGCAAAAACCCAATAGTTTTGTTGAGAGGCGGTTTCAGTTTTACGTAGAGAGATAAATAAAACAAGAAAAACAACACCTCTCTTGCAAACTAAGCTTAGTAGTGATTGTGGTGGGGACTGAGTGTCCCACAATTGGCGAAGAAGTCAACCGTGAATTAGAAAATAAAGACCCTTTTCTTTCTTAGAAGGTGCGATCGCCCGTGGATTAGAGATCAGGGATCCTTTTACTTGCGTCTTTGGTATAAAAGTCGTAAAACTTAAGAGATAGATAAAAAGGGCGCCAGACTTTTTGGCCGTACAATTTAGATCTTGCCAAAAGATAAAACAGAATCGAAAGAAATGAATAATTATTTCCGGCTTTCTCTGAAAAAAAAAAAGAAGAGGAAAAAAAATCAGACATACACACTTTTGGTTTCAGTAACTTCAAATGTGAATATTATTTTTTTTTTTTTATTATTATTTTTTATAATCGTTTCATCCCGAGCAAGGCATTCCACTGCCGCTATTGCGCAGGGGGTTACATAGGGGGAGGGGAGTAATGAGAAAGGATGGTTAGATATAGGAAATGTCAGAAGGAGGGTGATAGACGAGTAAGGATACCGAGAATGAGGGTTGGGTCGATGGGAAGTGTGTTTGAGAGAATGGATGCGAGTTAGTGTGTTAGGAGGTGTCTATTGACCTTACATTTAAACTCCTGGAGATTGTAGCTGTCGGGAAAGCAGGCATGTGGAAGGGAATTCCACAGGCGGGAAGCGCGATAAAAGAAGCTGTTGGAGTAAAAATCACGGTTATATCTTATCTGTTTTACTGTAAAAGGGTGGGACCTAGTTGCTAATCTAGTATCTCGTGTAAATTCGTACCTAGGCGGCACCAATGATCTAAGTTCATCGGAGCAGAAGCCGTGAAAGTATTTCTAGAAGAGGAATAGGGAAGCCACGTCACGCCGGTGAGAGAGTGGTTGCAGTCGGTCTACCAATTCATTATCGATCACGTTACAGATTCTCCATTGTATTTTGCTTCTATTTAAAGCAATCGTCTCTCCGGAAAAATATTTATCTTTTGACTTGACGCATGATGAAAATCTCATACAAGTAAGAACATTGTTTTATCTGCAATCTATTTAAAACAAATATACGGAAGTAAGATAAGGTTGATTTTTAACATTGTCTTGTTTGTAATCGTATCTGAGTGAACATTCGATGGTAAGTTAAGGCTGACAAACATAATCTTTTCGACCTGCATATTTCTTTATCTCAAACGCAGATGTAATATGTTTATATGTATTGTATACACTGCATAACACAGAATACATTCCTTTTCCGCTACCAAATATCACTCCTTAGAATTGTATCTATATTAAAAAGATTTGTTTTTATTATTCAAATGATTGTTTGTCCCTTCATTTTGTTGTTGCTGAATCATTCTTTATTTTCTCGCTTATTCCGCTATCCGTTATCGATATCAGTAATATTACTAACAGAAACTTAACCAAGTCGGTCACAATATAATTTATTTTCTTTCCGTTACAATCTGAGTTCAAGTCCGGGACTTCAATGAGATTGAAGGTCGTCCCTTTAAGAAAAAATCAGGAGCTGGTTAAAGATTCGTAACAGCATATAAAATTTATATTGAATGAGAGACCTTATGCAAGTAAATGTCGAATAAACCATTGAATAAATCAGAACAGGCACCTCCACTCATTTTCAATACCTAAATTTAAATTGAATTTTTAAAAACAAAAAAAAATACCTTGAAAGTTTAATTATAGATTAATTGAAAGCCAAGAGATAACATTTATTAATTTCAGTAAGCAAAAATACCCGGGTGTATTTCAACATAAAACTGCATTTATTGGAATCTAAATTTTTTCAGATTTTACAAAAAATAACTTTTCCGTTCATTTTTCATTGATCGACACATTTTATAAACAGAAGCCAATTCTCAATTTTAAAATATCTTCCAAAATTAACAAATACATCGCTCAGACGTTATTTTATTTAAATTAGCAAATATAAACATACCTTAATCTGATTTAAAACAAGTATTACTTTCTTACTACCTGCAATTTACTATAAAGGCGTTTCTTAATTACGGTACCTTTGTTATCAAAAGTTATCATCAGAAGCGATAACTGACATGGCAGACGGAAGACGTCAAAAACTGCCAAGTATGGAAGATGAATTTGTCATAATTTTATGTAACTTAATAGTACGCTTCGTCTTTTGGTTTTTAATTATATAGTTGTTCTGGAGAGATATTGTTGTAGAGGAATATCCTGGTCCTACGCCGCAATGGGTATGGCCCGGGTCATAAAAGACCACGACGGGAATCAAACTAGAGTAGAGTATGAGAAGAAGAGAGCGAGCGACTGACTATACTAGACTCTACGTCATTACATGGGAGTGACGGAAGCTTTCTTTTCATGACGGATGCATACATCCTATACAAAGACAGTGCCTTCATAAGTGTTATTCGTGTACATGTATTTGGTTTATTGTACTAACGTATAATAAATCTCTATTTATATATACTCAGTGTTAAGAGTATTTCTTACACTATTCTTTTCTCTGTTTATCCCCCCCTCCAGGATACAACAATAGTAAAATTTAACATAATATTTTCATAAATTATCTAATATTTTATAGAATTTTAGTTCGTTTCGTTTAAATTTGATGTTTTGTGAAAAATAAAAACGAAATAAAAGTATTTTTACAATTTAATAAGAGAGAATGAAATTATATAATATGTAATAGACAAGACAGAACTTACAACATTGAGAAGAGGGGCTTAGATCGCAATAATTGCTGAAGTAATCTGTCTGAATATTACTCGAATGACACTCGAATGTTGGTATTTATTTCCGTATACATACAAAGATTTGGCACGAGGCCAAGAATGGGATGTGAGAAGGCTGGACTTCATCTGTTTTACATTAACTTGGCTAGTGTCATTCGCCGACGCTAGCAGACTATACAATATCCCTTGCACCAAAACGTTGCATTCTTACTTACCATTTTTACTACAAACACCATAATGCCTCAAAGACTCTGTGAAGATCTAACTAAACCCATATCTACAAGTTGTCTGGTGTGGAGGATAACACATTTAAAGCTGAAAATCCCGATGCATATTTATACAATGAATAATACTATTTACAAAAACTAAACAAAACAGATGTTAGCAACAAAAAAGCCCCCACAATCTTTAATCGTTTAGCGGATGAAATTTTAGCGAAGCTCGTAAAAATCAAACAGTCATACACACAATCACACACTCATCCAAATACAACAACAAATACGAAATAAACACCCTCAAAAACGAAAATAGCCCCGCATCTACCAGGAAACTAACATATCTAGTCACCTAACGGGAAATAGATTATGGAATTAAACTTAAGAAAGTGAGGACAAAAAAAAACATAAAAATGAGGCCAATGACTATACATACCCTAGCTAAGTTTAAACATGGCCAAAAAAATCTATCCTACTTTCAGGTGAGGTTGACTATGTTTACTACAGGATCCCCGATATCCTAATGCCTAACCGGCATCTAAATGCCACTCAAAGTCAGCTCCTTTCACCAGACAGATGCGTGCAAGTCCCCACTTTTTGCTAAATTCCGATGGAGGAAGTCGCTGCATTTCCGTCCTGAAGCTTAAAGAACAAAATAAGACGGGAAGGAAATAAATTCTCGTCCCCATAGAATTCCTTCTGTCGCGTCGTCCATATCACAACTCTTATAACACCTAGTAAGCATACGAACACATAGTGCTTAGCCCTAGTCAAAGATGGCACCACATGGCTACAAACAGAAGGGACCTCAAGAACAAACAACCTTCCGCGCAACATACGAACCATGAAGTCTTCAAACCATTTGCACAACAGTTCCACAATCTTGCAGTGGAAAAAAGCGTGAGACAAAGTCTCGACCACCGACACACAGCAGCGGACACAGTTTGGAGAACTACCCAACCCCACTGAAGAAAGCTACTTGCCGAACCTAAGAGCCTTTCGCATGACCAGCCAGGTGAATAATGACTCGTTATGAGTGAGGCATTTCATCCCGGGCCCTAGTGAGGGTGTCCGTTCAAGATGATCTGATCGACGAGCTCGGTCTGACGAAGCAAGAGCCTCTCGCTTCGTCAGACCGAGCTCGTCGATCAGATCATCCTGAACGGACACCCTCACTAGCACCCGATATAATGCCCGAAGAGACAACGCCTGGAGGTTAGAGAGGCCATCCGTCGCCTGTAAAAGATATTTGAGTGCTACCTGACATTCACGATAGAAGGTGCATTCGCCTCGAGGTAAACGGCTGGTCCCCCTCCTCACACGAATGCACACTTCTTAATGATGGGAAGTTGTTGCAGGCGTCTTCCTTCTAGAATTCGCCATTCCCATCCGCTTGCGATCCCGTTCTGTCTAGGCAATGCGAAGTGTATGTTGAAGAATCAGGAATCAGAATTCCCAGACCGCTCTCACAATGGTGGAGCTAACAGATCTCGTGACACACCTTAGGAGCCTTGCCTTCTCTGCACAGGAAAGAGAACTATACTCTGACTATTGTCATTAATATGGTATACGGGAGTGGAAGGACAGAGAGTCAGTAAAGGAGAATCGGGTAGATGTGTGAAAAACATACTTCCACTCTCCCCTTTAAAGAAAGATTCCACCGAGACGACAGATGAACAGCGGCCTCGGCCTTCTCTTGCATCTCCAACCGATTCATTTCCAAATGAAGGTGAGAACCAAAACAGACGCCGGGAATCTTGACCGGCCCATTTGTCCAGAGGAAAGGCCCGGGAAGAGAAACTCTCTTCCACGCCCTCAACCGCAAGCCATGAGGCTTATCGCGGTTGATATGGCCCCTATCACCGTCTTGTACCCCTCTGATTTCTTTGCTGTCTTCGTCAATCTCGGCTCTGCTCGACACAAGAGCCGAAACGTCATCAGAATAGATAGAATACTTGGCCGAGGTCGTAGCACCACTTATGGAGATCCTGCGTAGGACCGAATTCACCTTAAACTTGTGAAGGAAAGATTCCAAGTCAAAAACATAAAGCAAAGGCGAAAGCGGACGACCTTGATGAATAGAGTGATTCAATTGGAAAGGCTTCGATTGTACTCACTCCCACAAGCGCACCAAGGACCCATACAGAAGTAGTGTCTAAGTGCGAAAGTACAACCCAAAATTAGCTGCTGAGATTACAGACTCCAAAAAACGATGGTCAGCCCTATCGAATGCCTTGGACTGATCTAAATTGATGAGTACGGCTTCAGTGTCGACTTTCTCGATGATCAAGCATACCAAATGACGTTTGTCCTGAACAGTCCTACTCTTCACAACACAAGTTTGCTTAGGGCCAGTCAGACTAGGGAGAACAGCCTACAAACGGTTGTTTAGGACTTTGGCTAAAATCTTTAACTCTGTAATTAATATCGTCAAAGGTCTCTGTCGTCCTTGTTTTTGCGCAGCGACATGATCACACCCTTGTAAACCGTTAGGGTATAGACCCCTGCTTCATCTAGTTATTGAAAATCAGTGCCAGCAATAAAACAAGAACGGGCGACTGCCACAAGTACAGTTCGTGAGGAAGACCATCTAATTTCGGAGACTTGTTCCGACCAATCAGCTTCGGTGCATCCCAGATCTCAGACTCTGTCACGGAACTCTTACACCCAGCTGCTTCAGCCGCCTGGAGAGAGTGTTAGTCGGCTAAATAGGCGTCGAACTGAGCAATGCTCAGACCGTGCTCCCTACTCAACTGTTTCTGAAAGTAGTCACGAGAAGCCTCGACTATTCCAGCGTTTGTAGTCACGGTTCGCTTACCCGGCAATGTGACGCACGCTATATGCCTTTTGACAGCATTTTTCAGTTCTATTGCACGCACCTCAAGAGTCATATTCGTTGCCTCAGGAGACATTCTATTTAACCTATCTCTAACCTACAATAGGTTGATCCTTCTAGATACGCAAGGAGGACTGCTCCGCCCTAGCTATGGCTACGTCCCCACATTGCCCGATCAACATTTGCTTCTATTGCCGTTTGTGCTGCTAAAGAATCCCACCACTTATTCCCAACCACAACTGCCATCAATTCGCGCTGTATCACTAGTTTCACCTGGTCCTGGAAATCTTGTTCATCAACCAATGTACAATTTAATTTTCAGTAGCCATCCAATTTAACCTTAGTTTTTCACGACCCCGGATGAGTCTATGATCAGAGGAAACTATAGAATGAGAGAAGGAAGAAGTTGCTGTGCCCGCTAACCATGGAATAGGAGAACCTCTGAATTGAAAATGTAATTAATTTTCGATAGCCAGATGATAAAGAAACTCTTGTTGAAAATATGAAAATTACAGATTTTTTCGAACTGATCATACTCCACTTTGTATTCAGGTGAATGTCCATAAATACCAGGGCACAAAACGGTCAAACGGACCAGACTATAATATTTTGCCCGCCTTATGATCAAACAAAACACAAAGTGGGATAAGGCAGGATTTAGATAGAAGGGATCAACTTATCGATAATGCTGCAGAGGTTGGGTAATTTAGACAACTGACCGGGGTGCGAGGCGACATGTATGTGCGGAAGTTAGTATTTGAATAGATGAATAAATATTCAACTTTTTCAAAATAAACCTTTTCACTATTTTTTGATTGATTTATTTTAAATAATTTGTTTTAATATTCATTTTTTAAAAAGTACATAATTTTTTTGATCTCAAAATAAAACTTTTGAAGGTACCCATTGATATATTTTGGATTTCAATACCAAAGCAATATCCAACCTTAGCTAAAAAGTCTTTATCAGTTTTATTACAATTGTATATGTATTTAAATGAATGAGGTTTCTCAGCCCTAAATAACATCAAAAATAAGAAGAGAGAAAGACTATGCTCAACTGGAAAAGAAATGAGGGTCGGCCTATCGCACATTCGAACCAACATTGAAGAAATTGTGAACACCAGGCACAGATCATAAAGATAAATAAAGTCTACACATTGTTGAATAGAAACATTGGAACAAATTTCATATTTGTGTGTGTATGGTTTTATTTCGTAACATTTAAATGTATATCCTTTAAAATTTTTGCTAAGTGTGTTGTGAAGTTGCACTTGCTCGTAATTGTGCTATTTTTTAAAATAGTTAAGAAGCACGACATTGGTAGAATCCAACCAAAAATAATATTTTAAAAATATAATTCTATGATTTCTTTTTATGTTGGAATGGTGAATTTCTGAAACTTAGAAAGATTATTTTTAACTTTTTTTTTAAACATAGAAATAAATGTCAGATATTGAACATCTTAATTTTTTTTCAATAGATCATTTTTCTTAGAATTAACATGTACTTTTATGGCACTAACAATCTTCCAAAATGACATCATTTCAAATTATAAGAGTGCTAAGAAATTGATATCTGATTTTTTAAGATAAAAAATTATAGCAAGTACAATAACTTCAGCAATATTGAATAATGTGAGGATTTCATTTTCATTTATATATTGATCAGCCTATGAACTTTCTAGTCCTCCATCGTATAATATGGCAAGCAGGGTACGCGTTCATATTGCTCGACGTGGCGTTTCATTTATTGTGTTATCTTGTGAACATACTGTATACATTCCTGCAGCATTCGTCTAACACTGACCCGATCGAGGAATGAACTACAACGTGAAGTGATTAAGTAAACCCTAGGTATAACAGTGTAATGGGTCTACCTTCCAACTTTTCATAAATGGAAATCCATCTTCTTTCAGTCAAAACTTGACCGCCTGTTACTGTCTGAAACGGGAGTCAATGCCTCAATTCCATTGCAGAAGCTCACAGTCACATTATAACAAAATACTAACACTTAAATTGCCTCGATGATGGATTCGGTACCTATATCAAGGACGGGTTTCCCTGTGGCAGGGATACGAAAAACAAGAACCCTAATCTATCATATATGTGTTTCCGCATGGCATTTATTCATATTACCTAATTCTTCTTTGCTCTCTATCGCCCTCAGTATGAAGGGTCATTAATCTTCGATCAGAGAGGAATTTCGTCGGCCATCTTTCACAAATGCGGTGACTTCATTCTTCAGCACAAACAATGTTTAGTCTTTCCGAAGAAAACCGATGGGAAAAGAGGATATTTTAGAGACTTCGCCATCGAAGCCAAATCATTGAAGAACTCAACCGAGTCCAGGAGATGAAAGGGACAACAGGCAAAACTTATGAAACTTTTTCTAACATCCTGCCCTGAGAAATTCTCAGAAAATGAAAGCAGACTTTGACAGCTTTCGGTTTTATAAGATGGGAGTTCCTCTCCCACATTCTTTAGAAATGCTCCCTAATCTCCGAATGGATCCTTTTAGACAATGGAGTGTTTTATACGTAAAAAAAATCCAGCAAAAATCACACAATCAGACCTTGTTAACTCCTGAATGGAATGCAGCCATAGCTCATTGGAACTACTACTTCAATATCTACCGCAAAGAGGAGTGTAGTGCTTCTTTCAGAACCGCCCACAATCGCTGTTAGAGAGTTCTGAAAAACGCAAAGTGCAGCTAAGCACAAGGTGTCCAGGACAACGCCGAAAAGAAACACATTTCAACTAAATTGAGGTAAAGTAACTGTGCCTACTATTATAAACAGCCCAGAGATCATATCCCCCTCGACAGGCAAGGTGAAGCTCTTTGACTTAATCTTTACCTTAGTCTCAACGATATCACCGTCCGATTTCTAACGCTTCGCCGAACGCAACTTCAGTAACATACTTATTTCAGTAAGGGAAGTCTCTAGATATATGAGAAGCCTCGACCCGAACAAAAAGGCCTCTGGGCAAACAGAATTCCAATGGAATATCGCTCCAGAATTATCCCCGATCCTAGCAAAGTTATTTAATTGCTGTTTGAGGGAGAAGTTTTTCGAAGCCTATGAAAGAAGGTGTGCGTTTTCCTGTCTAATTTGAAAATAATATCGCTTCTCATTAAATTATGCAAGCTGTTAAAGCTTTTAGAAAAATATTTTTTGAGTTTTAGAGAATTATTTTTGTTAATTTAAGGATGAATTTTCCTTACGTTTACACTTGATATCGCATAATTGTTTTCAGCGATTTTTCTTCGAATAACAGAAAAGAAAAATTCATGAATACAAAGCAAACAAGGGAAATCAAAAGTAGAGGTGCAACAGGCCTCAAAAAATATTTCCACAGAATTCTCAAATAAAATAACTTGCATCAACTTACTTTCGTTTAGTAGGCCACAAATTACGTCACTTGGCGTGCTCCATACTTTATTTTTCTTTCCACAGCGAGTTGAAAAATATTTTAGAGCGTTCTCAAATTTAAAATTGGAAAGCTTAGTAATATATTTCTCTTCTTTTATTGGACATATTAATAAAATTTACCAAATAAAATCTTTCACAATTATCTCGCTTAGGAAAAAAGGTTCTCAAGGAACAAAACTCGCTGCTATAAATGTTCTCCGTTTGTCTTTGTTTATATTATATATATTATGCAGATACAAATTACTAAATATAATCTCGGCACTCGCTTTCCCTAGAGGAAGATTCTCAAAGAATAAAAGCGTTGATATAAACATTCTCCATTTGCTTATAATGTATATATTATATAGATACACGTTACCAAATAAAATCTGCACATTTGCCTCGATCTCAAGGTCCCCAAAGAACAAAACACAATAGTATACATGTTGTCCCTGTCACTGCTTATATTACATGCATTATATAGATACAAGTTGGCAAATAAATAGCCACACTTGCCTAACCTAAATATCTGTCCTCAACGAACAAAACGTGTTGATTTAATATTCTCCATTATTTTCTTTTATATATATATATATAATTAGTTATAAAAAATAAGATGTGATAGTTTTTCAGTTATACAAGCCAATTACCGAATCAGCCCACTAGTTGAGGGCAAAAAATATCAATATATGTATAAGTATTTATAAGTATAGTATTTTTTTTTCATGAACAAAATGGTTATAACAAATAACTTCCCCATAGCGAAGTGGATTATGGTTAGGATTTGGCTATTTTATTTTTGTTCAGTTTTACGTTTTTTTGTTTGTTTTTTTTTGTTTTTTTGACGTTTCCTTAATTTGATATCCAAGAGAGCGATATTTCGTTATCATAATTTAATACACTCATTAAATATGTCGAAATGATTTTGTGATTGATTTGCACTAATCAATGTTTTTTGTCCTTACTTTCTGTCTATTTTCTATTCTTTAAAAACTGAAATATAGTAATTGATGTCTATAATTATATTATAATTATTTTTCAATTATGTTTCCGAGTGTCTTGTTTTATTTTAGGAGATAAAATGTGTTTTACCAATTTTCCTTTCGTTTCTTAACAATTTTGTCTCGAAGCGTTTTGTTGCATAACCAGTTATCGTCGATAAACCAATGTCTCCACTTGTTAGGCCTCGCTATCTTCTTCTCATTTCCATTTATCCAATTATTGTTTATTATCAAGGGGTCTGTGGCATCTCGCTTCTCTATGGACATGCGGTACCATAAACATCAGGGTACCTTTCCCATGGAAGAAAGGAAAATTTTATATCGAAAGGTTTTCTAGAAAACAACTTTGTCAAGTAGTCCTGTTCATTGTCTTTTTCTAAATCGTAATTATTCTTTTTACTGATTTTTGTTAAAAGATTCTGTGTTTGATTATTGATCAATCCCCAGAATTTCTTCATCCTGATTGTTGTGTTGAAAAACAAAAAACCACCGGCGGGTAAGTGTTTCCCCTTACATCTTGTTGTTAAAACAATGTCATTGTCTTTCAATTTATTTAGACACTCAGGTATCGGGTTCGAGATTCACAAGCAGTCCACCTTGAATAAGAGAAAACTTATGTTATCCAACAACAACTTATAGATAACATATGTATGTGTAATCATCAGCTTAGTGTAGCCAACCCGAGAAAAGGACTGCTTTCCCCGAATATCGAATTCTTTAGGTAAGATGACCACATTAACTTCAGGCCAGTCCCTCTTCAGTTTATCGAAGCTTTCAGAGTCGGTAACGAAAAACAAGACTTGGCTATGTATATTCATCGTTTTTGTATTACACAGTCAACTATAGGCAAATGGAAGATAAGCATCGTTGAGCAATGTCATTAAAACCGGTGGCTTTCTTTTGTTAATTTTTCTGCTTATTACGACGGCCTCTTTTATAGCTCTCTCCAAAGATGTGAGATTATTTTTCTTCGGATAAAAGAAAGGAGACGTACTTACATTTTGGTGCACGGTCTCATATTTAATTTTTTGTCTTAAATTCCTCTTCAGAAAGAAGTAATCGACAAGGTGATTAAGCAATCATCATTTTCGCAAAGTTAACTTTCACCGACGACGGAGCATAGATGGAACACCTCGAGTCAAACAAACTTAAAAATTAATCACATGAATTTCATTACAAATCAGTTGTGAGATATAGAGAAACTGCTTGCGTAAAAACTGAATTTCATAATTTGTAGTCTCTCAGCTGCTGCACACCTTGAAAAAATAAAGTATTGTTAATGTGCGTCGTAAATTTTGCAACGGCAGGAAGTGAATATCAACACTCTAAAAATAAGAAAGATAAAAGCATATACTGTGACACTATCTTCCACAGGTATACTTTCCCTTCTCCCGCGGGGATACTTTCCTTTGGTTGGTTTAAAACAACGGAGAGAGAAATTTATACTGGCAATGTTATTAATGTTTTATGGCGCCACGCAATGTTAGCTTAAAAAAATAATAATGATCTTAGTACCATCAAGTAATCCTGGAAATATAAAAATCTAATTATTTTGGAAAAATATACATTTCTCGTCTTTCATGTTTGTATAAATTTCGCTCCTTTCATGTTCATATAAATTTCCCTTCTTTTGGAGTTGAAATGTCGATTTCGCTAATCTAAAAACGCGAAGACAAAACAAGTGTCAGAGTAATTTGATAAGGTCACCCGAAGGCCATGGCCGCTGGTGAACACAGCAGTCCATAATAACCCGAGGTGAATCGAGGTACGATGTGAGTTGGCATAATCTCATTGGTCGAGCTAAAACTTTCCGTAAATCGAGTGGGCGGAGACCGATTTCATTGGCCGAAGACTGTGAGCCGGCCGGATCCCCAGAAAGGATCGAAATTGGTTATATAAAAATAGATGCTCGACACGAAAAAGTCAGTTGGGTGACAGTTTGAGTCGGAGTTTTTGAAGAGATTTTTGGGCAGAGAGCAGCCGCCAGCACCACCACATTTTCCGTCAGCGCCTCCGATTCGGCACATTTCGTCAGATTCTGTCAAGAACCCGAAAGAACTTCACTGTTTTAGAAGTTACATAGAAAACTTGACGACACTGACTATAGAGAATACGTGCAAAGACTTTAGTGAAATTTTGAAGAGATCTCAACGTTAACGAAAGTTAAACAAGACGTTTTTATTAAGGATTAGAAGCTACGAAGCTTTTGGCAAACTTTCTCTCTCCGTTGTAAATATCATTTTCGACGATTGGATATCATTTTCGACAACTGTATTTTTGAGAAAAGAAAGACATTGTTTTTTTTTGTTTGTTTTGTTTTTGTTTTTTTTTTATAAAGACATTCTTCGTAACTCTCCAGGCGTGTCCGACTTCGTTCATTTATTTATTTTTTTTTTTTTTTGTGCCGTAATTTTTTTTCAAACCAAAAGTGTACACCAGTGTCCGGACTGACTAAAAGGGACGACTATTAAGATTGCAAGACGAGACCTCTGGGATCTAATCACAACGTGGGACAGTGGCTCGTTGTTGCAAAAGACGTCCTGTAAGACGTCAGCTTTTGTGGCGACGTTATCGGACGAGATCGTCACGACCAGCAACAGCAACCATACCAACGGTACAACCGGGTGGCAGTGTCACAACTGGGAACGTCACGACCGTCGGAGAGGACGAGCGTCACATTAGACAGACGGCCAGCCGTTTCGACCGGGATCTGGCCTGAGGGCAGCCGTCACGCGTGCAGTGTTACATACTACGGAACACTATATTGCCAGAACATGCCATATTAGATTAAATTACATTATATATTATATATAATAGTACTTAATAATAATATTCTTCCTCTTGATGTGCTTTCAGGCCGAAGACAATCATGGGTCCCCACATCTTTCTATCCCTTGTCACTTTAAAACTCTTCCTCTAGGTATCTCCTCCAAACCCCGCTCCACCAACCACCTGCTCAAACCAATCAAGTATGTCAATGGTTGCTTTCCCTTGTCTCTCTTTCCTTCTATTCGTCCTGTTCTTCAAGCCCTCCTTCCTCTTTATGTGTCCCACAGACTTTAGCTGTCTCTCCCTGGTGTTAAGTATAAAATTTTTTTTCGTTTGCATCCTCTCCAAAACCTTGTCGTTGCTCACATTTTCGGTCCATGGTATCCTCAGCATTCTTCTGTAGAATCACATTACTGTTGATTCTAGTCTCTTCTTCATCTTTGATGAGATTTATCAACATTCGCTGCCATAAAGGACGATAGATATTGCATAGCAGTCCAGCACTTTTTTGTTTGTTTGTTTGTTTTCAACGAAATATTCCTGTCTCTCAATACTCTACTTAGCTTTTGGGTATGCCAGGGCATCTTCGGATTTCGGTGTCGCACTTTCCGTCTACTTTAAGAATTCTTCTCAGGTATTTAAATTTTTGCACCTGTTTGATTTTAGTATACCCGACCTGTACTTGACATTTTGGGGTTCTCTTTTTTGCTGATGATCATGCATTAGTTTTCTTGAAGTTTATGTTTAATCTTTCCTTCACACTTTTCCATTGTTACCTTCTGTAGGATTTCCTGTATTTTCCTTTTCGTGTCTGCTATCAGCATTGTGTCATCTACGTATCTTATATTGTTGTCAATGTGGTCGCCAATGTCAAATCCTGGCAGGATTTCTAGCTCTCTCAAAATTGTTTCACTCTACCGTGTAAATATAGCCGGTGAGAAGACACATCCTTGTCTTACACTCGTTTCTATTTTTGTGTATCTGCTGAATTTATTTACGGTCCTTATGCAGGTGGTTTGCTGCTAGTATAGGTTCTTGATTATTATAATGTCTTTCCCGTATGTGTTAAGGTTGCCGAGCATCTCTGTCAAGTCTTTGTGGAGTACTTCATAATAATACTTATAATAATATTTTTATATTTCTATAATAAAGAAATATTTAATTTGGTGAAAAAAAAAACACCATGAAAAAATGTTTCAGGTATCATTTGATTTAGGTTTCTCCAATCCATTTTCGATACTTAAGTTTTAAATTGAACTTTTTAAAAATCAAAAACTTTTTCTTTAAATTTTCATTTTAGCTTAAAAAGCTGAATCATTAAATTTACTATTTCCAGTAAGTAAAATAATCTGGTGCATTTCAAACAGAAATTATATTCATTGGAATCTAAAATTTTGAGATTTTTTTTTTTTTAATTTGCAATGTTTCGGTCATTTTTTTTTTTTTTAATCACCCATAGGCACATTTGTAAACAATAGTTAATATTCGGGTTTTAAAATCTGTCAAAAATAAAATATGCATATCTCACTTATTATTTTTGGAAAATTCGCAAATTTAATGTTAAATTGATTTGATTTGAAACAAATATTACTTGTTTATGGCATGAAATTTAGAATAAAAGTACTTCTTAATCACAAAGGTATGACTTGCAGATCTTTTAAATAGGTGATGACATCGCTTGTCATCTATCAATCTGGAAGTATGGTGACCAAAAGTAAACCTAATCCAGTTTAACATTTCGGAAGGAGAACAACCCTCGAAATATATAACCTTTTAATGATGAGTCTTTTATAAGTTTCCATAGTAAAAGAAATTGTGCAGTTTAACATAATAAAAAAATTTTGAAATTATTTTAAAAATCTTATTTTTAAATGATTTGTATTAAGCTTTTAAATTTTCAAGTTTCTAAATATGTAAAAACAATAAATGTAAATGAAATATTCTTTTTTGCAATATGTTAATAAATTCTCCAGAAAAGAAAGTTGTATTTAGAAAAGGAAAAAATACGTCACTGAATAATTGATGAAAATTTCCGAAGCAAAGTTTTTGTTATCAGCGAAGAATAGAGCAATCACACCAGTTTCCTAGATATGGGAACCACTTGGATGTTTATTTGAATTCTCGTCTGGTGGTTGTCAAATTTCTTTTGCATTGTTTTTCTCTCTGGTTTGGAGTAACCTTGGTTTCAGCAGCAGATATTTGTCGACAACTTCAATTAAATCCATGACGCCCTTTTATATCCTACAGGTAGGTTCCAAACCCACTTCTCGGAATTTGGAGGGTAACCTTTTGATTGGTTCTGGATTGAAAAACAAACTCAGCTATTTTCAACAAATGGAAAAGTGTCAAACATATTTTTGAAATTCAAAAATTAAGCAATAGCCCTATGCAGCGTCTGCTTTCTCTCAGAAAAGCAGATGCTCAAGCAGCTTAAATTTCTTATAATTTCCCCTCAGACAATTATGCAAAAACCAAAAGGTTCTGTTGAAGAGAGGGTCATTTTTACGTAGAGATAAATAAAACAAGAAAAACAACTTCCCCCTTACACACTAAGCTGAGTAGTAGTAGTGGCAGAGACTGGGTGATCGACGATGGGCGAAGAAGGCAAAAGACACGATCATCCGTGAATTACAAAGTGAAGACCCTTTTGTTTCTTAGAAGGTGCGGTCGCCTGTGGATTAGAGATCAGAGACACTTTTACTTGTGTGATTGGTACAAAAGTCATAAAACTTAAGAGAGAAATGGAAAAGACGCCAAACCTTTTAGTCACACAATTTGGGTTTTGCAAAAGAGATGAAACATAATCGAAAGAAATGATTAATTGGTTCCAGCTTCCTGTGAGAAAAAAGAAAAGGATAGAAACTAGACATACAAACTTTTAGCTCAGTAATTTCAAATCCTAATATTGTCTTCTATTTAAAGCAATCATCTCTCCGGAAAAATATTTATCTTTTCACTTGAAGTATGATGAAAAAAATCTCATACAATTAAGAACATTGTTTTATTTGCAATCTGTTTAAAACGAACATTCGGTAGTAAGGTGTTTGAAATTTTGGTAGAAAATCTTGTTTTGATTTGAGTTAGCGGGTAGCCAAAACGTAGGTACTTCTTGTCATTTTTCGATAACTAAATTTAAATTTAAATTTTTAAAATAAATAAGTTATCTTTAAGCTTTAAAATTAGCTTTAATTGAAAGCCAAGGGATTAAATTTAGTGATTCCAGTTGTAGTGGACGAAGCGTCCACTTACTAATTTAGATTTATGAGTCGACTCGACGTAACATGAGGTCATGATTTAAAGCAGGATTTAAGAAAGAACAAAAAGGCGAAAGTACCCAGAAAAACAATGTATTGACAAAGGTTACATGGGGTTGAGAGAGCATGCATAAGAAAGTGAAAAGGAAAGAGTCATTCCCCTTCGTCTGTTCGTAGAAACAAAATAAGATGTATGAAGTTTTTTCTCTAGCTGAAAGAAAGGTTTGTAACAATTGTTAAGATTATCGTAAAGAGTTCAAAGCTCAAATCCTTGATGAAGAAAGTCAGACAGAAGACAAAGTTCTGTGTCTGTGTGTGCGTTGAGTAGAGAGAGAGAGAGAGGCTTACATGCGAATGTAGTAATCTTAGGCAGTCTGTGGATTTCTACTGACGAAGGTTGGAAAAATTGTAAATTTATATGTAGAAAGTTATTTCATGTAAAGTCCTGTTTGAATGAAAGTTAATGTGCATAGTGTTAATGTCGGGGAAGAAAAATAAAAGAAATTTGCGCCACTAATTGCTACCCGCAATTAGTGCGCGTGTGTTTGTGTGAGTTAGGGAGACATGTCTGCTCTTGTCCCGGGACGAAATCCTAACTGGTGTACCACGTGATGTTTTTCGCTTTTATTAGCATCGTTTTGGCGGGAACCAGTCATCACGTGGAACGCCGAGTGACCATGCGTGTGTGTGTGTGTGTGTGTGGGTGTCAATGTATGAAACCCCACACAGTAAACAAAATACTCTGGTGAATTTTAAAACGAAATTATATTGATCAGAATCAAATATTTTTTTAGGTTTTAAAAAAAAGTTTTTAAAATTTTAAATTTTCCGTCATTTTTTTTGTAAACAGAAACCAATTCTCGATTTTAAAAAATCTTACAAAAATAAAATACACCTCGATGACACATTATTTTATTTAAATTTAAACTTACCTTAAGTTGAATTGAACTAGAACTACTTGCTTACTGCCTGAAATGTTTCAAAAAATGCAATAAAACTCTGATATTATTTAATTTGATAAGCTTGTAATTGCTTGAATAAATAATAAAAATTAAGGACATTATAATCCGAAGAATTCTTCTTTTTTTTTTTCGATTCATAATGAAATTTTAAAAGAATCGTTTTCATTTTTTTTTTTTAATTATAATAATTTATAAAGTTTCCAAAATATTTTAAAATACGTCAAAGATTTCTTACGGTTAGATTTTTAAGTTAGTCATTGAAGATTATATTATCTATCGAACTGAAAAGTATAATCAAAATCGTTTGGCTATCATATTTTTAAAATAATATTAATTCTGTGTGTGTGTGTGTGTGTGTGTGTGTGTGTGTGTGTGTGTGTGTGTGTGTGTCTTTGAAGTTTTATTTTTTGTGGTAATTTCAATGTGCAAATTAAAAGATCAGAGCTTCCTCCTTTACCTGAAAAAAAAACTGTACAATTTTGTCACATATGAACGTCATACACTTTTATCTCTAATCAAGAACCTGTCAACACATTCTTGATATACGGCAAATATGTCAAAAAGTTCAAATCTGTGATTAAGAAATAGTTTTATTCTAAATTTCACGCTATAAATAAGTAATACTTGTTTAAATCAGATTTATTTAATATGTGCTAATTTTCCAAAAAAATTGTCATTTTTTTTAACCCGAGAATTTACTTTTGTTTACAAATATGTCGATCACTCAAAAATGGCGGCAAAATTCAAAAATTGAAAAAAAATCTAAAACTTTCATATTCCAATCAATATAATTACTGTTTCAAATAAATCAGAGTATTTTGTTTACTGGAAATAGTAAATTTAATGATTTAGTTTTCAATTAAAACTAAAAGTTTCAAGAAAATCTTTTCATTTTTAAAACTTCAGTTTAAAAGTTAAATATCGAAAATGACAGGACTCCACTGGACGTATCTAATTTGATGTAATTATTTCCAAACCTGAATCAGCGATAAATTAATGGCCTGGAATGTATTGCTTTTTGTATATCCGAAAGAATAGTGAGTAGTTTATGATATTCCACTTGAGATCTTCCTATGTTTTTATAAACATTGTTTGATATTTCTGATCCTACGTTCCCATATACTGGCCATCCAAACTGAATATAGAATTTTTGTGAGGTGCTTAATACTAAAGTTAGAACATCTGCCTAAAATTTCGTTTGAGTCAAGAAATGTTTTAATCAGTCTATGATAAAAGACTTAGCCATATCGCTATAAACGTAACTGAGAATCTCATAAATGTTAGAGAATCTTACAAAAGGTTTGCACAAACGCTCGACCACTCATTTCCTTTAAAAGTTCAATATGAATTGTTCTTACCTTCATACAATTGAAAGTGAAAATATGCTTCTTATTTCAACTCTTTTAATTTTTAATCATTAAATGTCCTCTAAATTTATTCTTGCACGAGAAAATGGTGAAGTCAAGTTTATTCTATGTTTAGGAAGATTAGTTATTTTTGATATTGCTTTATCGTCGAGGTGGATACAGTACACAGAGAAAGTACGTTGCGGTATTATTCAGCATAATATCCGGTGCTAGACGGATATACACAGAACAGTACAATAGTTACAATAACAGGAGAGACAGAACTTACAACACGGAGAAGAGGGTCTTTTGTTGTTGTTTTGTTTTATAGCGTGTTGCCCCAAGCAAGGCATTTTACTGCTACTGTTGAGCAGGGGGTTACACAGGCAGTAAGTTATGAGAAAGAGTTAAAGGTTACAGGGGTGTCAGGAAGAAGGTAGGAGAAGTATGAGAATACTGATGAGAGTGGAGTGGACGAAGATAGAGCATGAGAGAGAGAGAGAGAGAGAGGATGCAAGTTAGTGAGATAGGGATGACTATTGACTTTACATTTGATTTCTTGAAGATTGTAGGTGTCGGAAAAGCAAGTAAACGGAAGGGAATTCCACAGGCGGAAAGTGCGAGAGAAGAAGCTGATAGAGTAGAATTTGCGTTTACAATTTATTGGTTTCATAGTAAAAGGGTGAGAACTAGTTGCTAATATTGTGGCTCGAGTAAATTCATGTATGGAGGGTACCAGTGAGCTAAGTTCATCTGAGCAGAAGCCGTGAAGGTACTTGTAGAAGAGGCACAGGGAAGACACATTGCGCCGGTGAGAAAGTGACTGTATCCGAGCTGCTAAGTCAGACTCGAATGACACTCGAATATTTATTTTTGTATACATACAAAAGATTTGGCACAAGACCAAGAATGGGGATGGGAGAGGCTGGGTTTCATCTGTCTGACATCAACTTAGCTATCCTCATTCGCCGACGTAAGCAGACTATACAATATCCCTTTGCACCAAAACATCGCATTTCTACTTACCATTCTTACTACAGACATCACAATGCCTCAAAGACTCTGTGAAGATCTAACTAAATTCATATGTACAATTTGTCTGGGTGGTAGATAACAAATTTAAAATTGAAAACCTCGATGAATACTTATACAATGAATAATACGATCTACAAAACTAAACAAAATCTTTAATCATGACAGAAACATTAGTTAGCTGGATGAAATTTTAGCGGGGCTTGTAAAAATTAAACATTAATACACATAATCACGCACTCATCCAAACACAACAACAAATACGAATAAACACACTCGAAAACAAAAATTGCCCCGCATCTACCAGGGAACTAGCATATCTAGTCACCTAAAGGGGAATGGGTTGGGGAATTAAACTTAAAAAAACGAGGGGAAAAAAATGAAATCAATGACCATACACACCTTAGCTAAATTTAAACATAGCAAAAACAAAACAGAAAAACAAACCTAAAGTATCCTACTTTTGGGTGAGTTTAACTATGTTTGCTACAGGATCCCCAATATCCTAATGCTTAATCGGCATTAAAATGCCACTTCAAGTCAGCTCTTTTCACTCGACAGATTTGCACAAGATTTACCCACCTTTTGCCAAATTCTGATGGAGGGAGTCGTCGCCTTTCCGTTCTGACCTAGACTTTAAGCTGATGCTTAAAGAACAAAATCAGTTGGGAAGAAGAAAACTTCTTGTCCCCATACAACTCCTTCTGTCGGATCGTCCATATCACGATTCTCATAAACCTAGTAAGCAACGAACACATAATGCTCAACCCCAGTCAACGATGATACCACATTACTACAAACAAAAGCGATCTCAATGACAAAGAACCTTCCGCGCAATATACTTTTTTTTAATCGTATCACCCCGAGCCAGGCGGTAACGCCACTGGTGTGCAGGGGGCTACGTAATAGTGAAAAGATTGGAAAAGAGAAAGCCGGAAAACACATCCTAAACAGGGAACAAGGGATGAGCCTCTTAACCTGTTCAATAGACGTGGGTGGAGTGTGAACCGGATGATAGATAGATCTATCTACTCCAATTGAACGATGAAGTCTTCAAGCCACTTCCTCAACGGTATCACGCTTTTGCAGTGGAAGAAGGCGTGAGACTCAGCACAGCGGGCGCAGTTTGGTGAACTACCCTAACTCGCCGAAGAAAGCTTTTCGCATCACCAGCTAGGTGAGTGATGCCTCGTTATCAGTAAGTCATTTCATCCCAGGCGCCATACAGAGTGAGCTTTTGTCAGACCGAGCTCGTCGATCAGATCGTCTTGAACAGAACCCCTCACTAGCATCTGATATAATGCCCGAAGAGACAACACTTGGACGTTAGAGAGGCCATCCGTCGCCCGTAAAAGATACTTGAGTGCTTCCCGACATTCACGATAGAAGGAGCATTCGCCTCAAGGTAAACGGCTGGCCTCCTCCTCGAACGAATGCATACTTCTTAGGGACGGGTAGTTGTTGTGGGCGTCTTCCTTCTAGAATTCGCCATTCCCATCCGCGTACGAACACATTCGTTCTAGGAAGGCAATGCGGAGTGTATGTTGAAGAATCTCAACGCTAGGCATTCCCAGGCCACCCTCAGAAGGGTAGAGATAACAGATCTCGTGACACACCTTGGGATCCTTGCCTTCTCGCCACAGAAATGAGAACAAGACCCTGACTAATGTCATTAATATGATAAACGGAAGTGGAAGCACAGAGAATCGGGTAGATGTGTGAAAATCATACTTCCGACTTCCCCTTTAAGGAAATATTCCTCCGAGATCACAGATGAAATGCGGTCTCGGCCTTCTCTTGTACCTCCGACCAATTCATTTCCAACTAGAGGTCAGGACCTAACCAGACGCCGAGAATCTTGACCGGTCCGTTCATCCAAAGGAAAGGCTCGGGAAGAGAAACTACCTTTCATGCACCCAACCACAAGCCAATAGACTTATCGCGGTTGATCTTGGCCCCTATTAACGTCTTGTACCCTCTGATTTCTTTACTGACTTCATCAATCTCGACTCTGCTCAACACGAGCCGAAATATCATCAGCATAGACAGAGAATACCTGTCCGAGGTGGTAGCACCAGGTAAGGATATTTTGTGTCGGACCGGATTCGACTTGCGAAAGAACAGTTCCAACGCAAGAACGTAAAGCAAAGGCGAAAGCAGACAACCTTAATGAATATAGCGATTCAATAAGAAAGGCCCCGATCGTACTCCATTCACACTTACCAGCGCATCAGGGACGCGTACAGACGTCTGGTCCAAGTGCGAAACTACGGCCCAAAACTAGTTGCCGAAAGACAGACTCCAAAAAACGATGGTCAACTCTATCGAATGCCTTGGACTGATCTAAATTTATCAGCGCAGCTTCAGTGTCGACTTCTCGATGATCAAGCGCACTAAATGAAGTTTGTCCTGAATAGTCCTACAATCAGATTACTAAGGAGGACAGCCTGCAAACGAACCTTGTCTAAAATCTTAAACTCTGTATTTAACCTCGTCAAAGTTATCAAACATTGTACAGTTTAATTACCATTAGCCAGCCAATTTAACCTTAGTCTCATCTTAGTTTACACTACCCCGGACGAGCCTATGATCCGAGTATAGAATGAAAACTTGAACGACCTAAGAGCCCTACATCAACTCAATATCCTAACTCAACAAAGATTTGAAGAATTTTAAAAATATTTTCGAAACTTTATAAATTATTATAATTGAAAAAGAAATAATGAAAACAATTCTTGTTAAACATTCAATATTCATCGAATTTTTTTCTTCAGACTATAATATCCTTCATATATATATATATATATATATATATATATATATTAGGACCATGAATAATTTCACGCTGATTTTTCATGAAAAGTAATTTTTTATTTACAAAAATGAGTAAGAAACATGTCACTGAAAATATTGTCCATCGCTAGCCACGATTTTCTCTTTCTGGTGGAATATGAATTCCACGTTAGAAAAACGAGACGTCTTTTGATGTTAACCACGCGTCAACCCATTTTTTGGGATGTTCATAAGAATGAAAGTGCTGCTTAACCAAACCATGTACCAACTAATACACGAACGGGGCAATGTCTGGTAAATACGTAGCCTAGCGTTGTCATGTTGCGAAATGTATTTGTCGTGTTTTTGCTCATATTCTTTTCAATACTCGACTCAAACGCATCAATTGCAGTCGATAGCGATCTCCCGTGATGCTTTTAGTTGGTTTGAATAATAAACTACATCCAGTTAATTCCACCAAATTCAGAGCAGAAGCTTCGAAACATGGATATTCGGTTTTGCTGCCAATGTGTTGGAGTGTTAGACTAAACTATTAATTGGAGTAGATAGACTAAACTATCGCCCGGTTCACACTCCACCCACATCTATTGAACAGGTGAAGAAGCTCATCTCTTGTTCCCTGTTTAGGATGTGGTTTCCGGCTTTCTCTTTTCCAATCTTTTCACTCCTTTTTTTTTTTCAATTGAAGTAGATACACTAAACTATCGCCCGGTTCACACTCTACCCACATCTGTTGAACAGGTGAAGAGGCTCATCCCTTGTTCCCTGTTTAGGATGTGGTTTCCGGCTTTCTCTTTTCCAATCTTTTCACTCTTTTCGTTTTTTTTTTTTTTTCAGTTGGAGTAGATATACTGTTTAGTATATCGCCCGGTTCACACTCCACCTACGTCTATTGAACAGGTGAAGAGGCTCGTCCCTTGTTCCCTATTTAGGATGTGGTTTCCAGTTTTCTCTTTTCTAAATCTTTTCACTCTTACGTAGCTCCCTGCACATCAGTGGCGTTACCACCTTGCTCGGGGTGATATGATTAAAAAAAAATGTTGACACCTCACGAACTTCTACGCTCAGGGTTATCGTAGCGCATCCACTTCTCATCGCCAGTCACGATACAATGCAAAAAATATTTTCTTTTCTGTCGTTGAAGTAGCTATTCACACGTGACAAGACACCGATAGACATCTCTCGGCTTTTACTCAGACGGTAATCAGTGTCTTTGCTTTTTAATTATTCTTAATGCTTTCAAGCGCTTCGAAACTGTTGCGTAATCAACTCCTAATGATTCTGCAAGTTCAGCTTGCGCCTGACATGGGTATTCATTAAGCAATGCTTCCAATTATTCGTCTTCAAACTTTTTCAGTACCCCCAGAGCGTTCTTTATCTTCAACATCAAAGTCATTGTGTTTAAAGCGTCTTAACTAATCTCTGCAAGTTGTTTCCGACAGTGCATGGTCACCGTAAGTCTCAACAAAAATTCTGTGTGCTTCAGCTGCAGAATGTTTTTGAATAAAGTAATGCAGCAAAATTCCCCATAAAAACACTTTCTTTGGCACGGAATTCGACACGTTCAGCGCTATAAAAAACAAAATTGTTTACACTTCGGTGAAATAATATACACTGAATTTCAAGCTTGCTTAATGTATTTCCTTATAGATGCGGGAACGACATCTATTGAAAAACAGCGAGATCTTATCCAAGGTTCTAATATATATATATTTATATTTATGTTTTATTCGGGGCAGATTTTTTGAAAAAAAAAGGCTACTGTTTGAAAAAAAAACTAGTTGATTTACATTCCCCAGGGAGTCTTACATTTGACTAATAAAACAGAATTTCGCAACTGTATTCAATTCGCTACCCGGATGAACGGGAATTCACAGTCTCAATAAGAGACTTGGATCCACCAGAAAAAAAATTTGGTGAAAGCCAGGGTTGTCCTCGGCACACTTCATCGGATTTCGAAGAAACAGAGATATGGGCTGCTTGTAAAGATTATGAGAAACCCTTGAGCTTTGGTGCCAGGAATGGCAACAAACGGATTTCTCAGAAGAGAACACATCCACTTACCGATAGTTCAAAGGTCGAGCAAGTCACTCGTAGACTACGAAAACGCAGTAGAATTAAATCCAGTTCGAGCGAGAACGAGGAAAAACCTTATGCTTCTGGCAATCCGCTACGGCCTTGCAGACAGCCAAAATACCTTCTCAATTCAATTAAGTAATTGAAGAAGAATGTGGTATGCTTCATTTCCCCCATTAATGGATCTATCCTGAATACATATATTCAGAATAATTCTGCTTGTATTCAAGGTCAGTTAAAGTTCAAATCTTGTCAACCTTTCTATAACACTATTTTTAGTACCAAAAAAAAGAAGAGAAAGAGAGAAGAGACGGAAAGGAAATAATAATTGAATATGTTTTTTTTTCTTTCTTTCTTCGCTAGAGCTTGGTGAGAGATATGTTTAGACCACCCAAGGAACAGGGCGTGGAGAATTTTATGACCTCTAGGGACAGCCGCCTCTTGTTGAGAAAGTGAGACAAAATTCCCAGAAATAGCGTGTCCTAATTTTTTATGGAATTTTGCGACGCTGAGAATTAATGGAGAAACATATGATTTTCTTTTCGACCGAAGTTAAATAATTTCTAATAACAATTGAAATGATAAAAACACAGATGCGAAACGACCACACACCGAACGGAACACTAATAAGGAAAGAGGAAGACCAGGTTGATCAGGTGACTAAAAGGAGGATTCCTTATTTGTCATTTGAAAATACTAAGTGTACCCAATGTGTGTCACAAGCACCCTGAGAATCAATATAAGCAGATGAGTTGATGGATTTTCAGACAGTTGAGAGCGTAAATCGTGTTGTCACAAGACTGCCTGCCTAAGAAAAAACTCTGACATTAGCCTAGTGCCAGATCAACCAACTTAGATAAAGAGCTGCATCCTGTAGAAGATGTGGGCTGGAATTATAGTTGTCTGTATGCAAGAGTGATAAACTGTAACCAAATACTGTACCGAACAGAACGTATGTATATAAACTAGTTGTTAATTTTACAATTTATTTTCTGTGTCCTCAGCTCTGTCTGGATTGTCAATTCAGCGGATTTTAGGCGACTTTCTATCCAAACTGGCTTCGTGATCAAACAAGACTAGCGTGGGAGAGCCCGGTTTTGAACGTAGTGTGCGTTGTGGTGCAGTGGTATCGGCACGGAACGAGAAATCGGGGAGCCAAGTTCGAATTCTAGTTGAATTCATTGCATTCACTTATTTGGGAAAGGTATTAATATGTTTCTTGTTTCCAGTTATGAGTTACAATACGTGATACACGCTTGGGCGATCATGTCTCGAAAAAGACATGACTGACTGGTCAGAAGATTATTCCGCAATAGGTTGCCATTGTTTACAGCGGTAGACAGGTTGCCAGCCAAGACTAAAGAACCCAATCTGACCTATTAATAAGTAATATGTGATGTACTGAATATGCATACACCTTGGTTCTCCTCACAGTAATATGATTGGCTGGTGATAGGTCTACAGCTATTAACTACGCCTACGCCTCAGCATACTGCATACGACTACGACGAGTACCGTTCATTAGGGCTACCTGCTAGATTGTCTTACAGGGGGGATGTGATGTAATGAATATGTGATGTAATAAATATGCATACACCTTGGTTCCCTCTCACAGTAATATGATTGGCTGGTGTCAACCATAAATATAGACTAAGGCGAGGACGTTTATAGGTCTACGCTGATAGGTTTACGGCTATTGATCTACGGCTATTGATTACGCCTACGTCTCAGCATACTGCATACGACTACGATGAGTACCGTTCATTATGGCTACTTGCTAAATTGTCCTACTCTGTTACATTTGCTAAAACCGCTGAGCTACTTCGAATAATATATATATCCCTTTCCGGGACGGGACATATCAGTGGGCCACGAAGAATTCTGAACAACTTCACAAGACTAAAAAAAAAATACAGTTGACAACACTTACTAACGAAGAACGTTAGAAAGACTCGTTCGACACTTACAGAAAGTAAGTTTTTCCTCATTTTTTTTTGTTTGTTTGAACGATTATTAACGAGGAACGATTATTAACGAGGAACGATAGAAAAGGAAAAACTTGGGCAAGGCTTAGAGAAAGTAAGAAAGTGCCCCTCCTCTTGTTTGGACCGAGAAGAATTTATTGTATACATAAATTGGAGCAAAAAGTTTTTGGATACGTTGGCATAATGGAATAAATTGCGGAATTAACTAAGGTGCTACAAGTCACTTTACAGCAACAACAACAACTCATACAGCAACAATTCCAACAACAACAACAACAACAACAATTTATACAGCAACAAGAAATGTTTGAAAAGTTATTCAAACAACAGGCAAAAGATGATAAATTACTTTTAGAAGACGTATTATCAAAGACTACAAAAGAACCGGGTTCTAGATTTTTTTCTGTGGAAGGAATTTCAAATTCACTCATTGAATTTAAATACGACTCCGACAGTAGTTTAACGTTTTCGGCTTATTTTCTTAGATTTGAAACAGTATTTAGGAAAAGATGTAAACAATGTTTAGATGAGGAAAAAAACATTCTATTGTTGTAGTAGTTAGGAACAGAAGAAAATACAAAATACGCTAATTTAATCCTCCCAAAAAAATCAGAAGAAATTACATTCAGCGAAACAGTAGAAATTTTGTCGAAAATTTTCGATAAAAGAGATAGTCTATTTCATACACGATACAAGTGTCTAAATATCGTAAAGCAAGATGATGATGATTTTGTCACATATGCAGGTATGGTTAATGCACAGTGTGAGGCGTTTAAATTAAAGGAATTGTCAAGCGACATGTTCAAGTGTCTAATTTCTGTGCAGGGGCTAACGACGCCGAAGGACAAAGAAATTAGATCAAGAATCCTTATTATCGTGGAACAGGATCCGAAGATTACGCTACAAAAAGTAACAGAAGAATGTCAGCGACTTATAAACATAAAAAAAGATAATACTCGGATTGAGTAGAAGAGCATTTCGCGAGTACAAACTGTAAGACAACAAAAGTGGATACAGAATAAAGAAAGAAAAAAATGATATGCAGTTCATGTTGAGTACAGCATATAAAGAAGGATTGTTTCTTTAGGGATAAAATATGTTTTAATTGTGGGCGTGTAGGTCATAGAAGTTCTCATTGTCGGGCAAAAGTAAAAATCAAAATCGCAAACAAAGATGAACGTAGTTTGGTCGAAAAACAAAATCGAGGAGGGTAAAAGAAGAAAATACCTCAATGTAAAAATAAAGGGGCAGGCCGTAAAATTATTACTTGATTCAGGAAATGATATCTCGGTAATAAACTAGCAAACATAGAAAAAATCGGTTAACACAGACAAAATTGCTAGGGGAGTGTCAGGAAAAAGACTTAAGTTTAAAAGGTGAATTAAAATGTAACATTTCGTTCATGGGGAAAATTCACAAATCAAAAGTATATGCGCTCCTGGTTCAGTAAACTTCTTTGGTTTAGATATGGGAATTACCGGCAAATGCTTTCTGTAACAAAGTTAACGTCATAAAGAACGATAAGACGAAGAAAATAGAAAGATTTATTACAGATTTGAAAAGCGAATTCCCTCGCGTATTTTCAGAAGGACTAGGTCTGTGCACAAAAACAGAAGTCAACTTCGAATTGAAAGAAAATGTAAAACTAATTTTTTTTACCAAAAAGAAAAGTACCATTTTTGGCACTAGACACAATAAAGGAGGAATTAGAAAGGTTGCAGAAAAGTGGCGTAATTTCAGAAATCGATTACTCGGTTTGGCCGTCTCTAACCTATATATAAAAAAGAAAAATCGAAAAATCAGAGTGTGTGCTGATTTTTCGACAGGTTTAAATGACTGTTTGAAAGACCATGCGTATACTCTACCGTCTCTTGAGGATATATTCACTAAACTAAACGGAGGTAGAGTGTTTTCAAAGTTGGACTTGTCGGAGGCTTACCTTCAGGTTAAAGTCAGTGAAGAATGTTCGAAGTACCTGACAATAAACAAGCATAAAATCGACTTCCGTTTAGATTGAAGGTAGCTCCAAGCCTATTCTAGCAGATAATGGACACAATGTTGGCTGGTATGGAGTATGCAATCGCATATTTAGATGATATTTTGATTAAAAGTGAAAACGAGGCCCAACACAAAACGCATATTAGAGCAGTATTTCAGAGAATTGAGGAACACGGGTTCACGTTGAGTGCTGAAAAATGCGAGTCCTTCTTGAAGAAGATAAAATATTTAGGGCAGATCATTGACAGTAAAGGAAGAAAACCGGCCTCAGAAAGGGCTGAGGCTATAAAAATATGCCAGCACCTGATAATGTGGCTAAACTCCAGGTGTTCTTGGGATTAGTAAGTTACTATAGCATTCATATCTCTAAAAATGTATGATATGAGAGCTCATTTAAATAAGTTGGTGAAAAAAGGTACAAAGTTGATATGGTCGAAAGAATGCGAACGTGCTTTTAAAAAAATAAAAAGCTGTCTATTAGCAAACCTATCGTTAGTGCATTTCTACCTGAAGATAAAAATTATCGTAGCCGCAGATGCCAGTAATGAGGGACTAGGGGGTGTATTGCTTCATAAATTCGAGGACGGATCTACGAAGCCAATAGCACATGCTTCGAAAACGTTACTGCCCGCTGAACGAAGTTACAGTCAATTTGAAAAAGAGAGTTTAGCAATAATCTACGCTGTTAAAGAAATTCACAGGTTTCTATATGGAAGAGAGTTTATTCTGCAAACAGACCACAAACAGTTGTTATCAATATTTGGAAAAAGAAAGGTATACCAACTCACACGGCAAATCGACTACAGCGTTGGGGTGTAATTCTATTAAATCATAATTTCAAAATAGAATATGTGCCTTCAAAGAAGCTGGGTCATGCCGATGGGTTATCAAGATTGTTACCTGAATATACAGAACCACTAGAAGAAACAGTAAGAGCGGCGCTAAGGGATGAAAGTGAATTGTTGGGACTGTTATGCAACACTATTAGAGAACTACCGGTTACGCTAGAAGATGTGAAAAAATCGGCGGAGAACAATGATTTCATTAAAAAAAATGAAAAAGCAAGTTTGATTGGTCGAGAAAACTAAAAAAGTAGTTTGTTACCGTTTTCAATCTGTGAACAGGTATTTCTATACGCAGAAAGAGTTGTAATGCCGGCTACTCTGCAAAAGAAAATTCTGAAAGAGTTTCCCACTGGCCATCCAGGGATTTCAAGAATGAAATCTCTAATGAGAAGCTATATCTATTGGCCGAGTATAAACCAAGATATAGAAAACTTGGTGAAACAGAGGATGTCAACTGGCAGCAAGGGATTCACCGATAAAGATTCAACTATGGCCAAAGACAGATGTCCCATGAACTCGATTGCATATCGACTATGCAAGGCCCATAAATGAATCTTATTACCTAATTATTGTGGTCAGTTTCACAAAGCGGCCAGAAATTGTTAAGTGCAGACATCCGACTGCAGCAAATACAATAAACGCACATAATGAAAATTTTAGTCGATTTGATTTCCCTAAAACTTTAGTCAGCGACAACGAAACGCAGTTTACGGGAAGATAATTCAAGGAACTCTGTTCAACATTATTTATTGATCCTGTGACAACGCCAGTATATCATCCAAGATCGAATGGACAGGCGGAAAAATTCGTGGACACATTTAAACGAGCGTTAAAGAAAAGTCAAGGCGTTGACACGAATGAAAGAAGTATTCAGAAATTTTTGGCAGTATATAGGATCACGCCAAACCCAAATACGACGTCAGGATTATCGATAGCAGAGTTAATGTTTGCGAGGAAAATACGCTCAGTCTTCGACATGCTGTTGCCTAGTCTGGCGAAGAAAACTGCTAAAAGGGAAAACCAGATGAGTAAAGCGTATAAGCCAGGTGACAAAGTTTTTTTCAAAAACTTTAGTGCTGGAAAAATGTATTTGGAAGAAGGAATGATAACCAAAAGAATTGAAAGGGGAAAAAATTTCGGTGCAAAAGACATTGGAATCAATTGAGGCCCAGACACACTACAGACGTTACGGAGAATACCGAAGAAATTCCAGTGGAAGTCCTGTATGACACATTTGAAATTCCCGTGTCAGCAAGTCAACATTCGCCAATGGAGGTATTCCCGACCTTAAAGGCAGAGGTACCAGTGTGTCAAACGCCACCACGCAGGGAGGATTGAGGTAAAAATAACTTAGGAAAAGAGTCAATCGATTACGTCCAAATCCCAAAAAAGAGAAAATATTGCAGCTAAATTGCTCGGGGGGGGTGATGTACTGAATATGTGATGTAATAAATATGCATACATCTTGGTTCCCTCTCACAGTAATATGATTGGCTGGTGTCAGCCATAAATATAGACTAAGGTGAGGACGTTTATAGGTCTACGCTGATAGGTCTACGGCTATTGACTACGCCTACGTCTCAGCATACGACTACGATGAGTACCGTTCATTACGGCTACTTGCTAAATTGTCCTACTCGGTTAAATTTGCCAAAACCGCTTAGCTACTTCGAATAATACATATATCCCATTCCGGGACATATCAATTTAACTCATAACTGGAAGGAAGAGTCGGATTAATACCTTTCCCAAGGGTATTTGTGCGTTAGTGAATGCAAGGAATTCAACTGGAATTCCGTGTTGATATCCATTGCACCACAACGCACATCCTAACAGAACTGTATAATATCCAAACTAGGCGTTCGACTATTGATGTTTGAATCCCTGAGCTGGGTAGTACAGAATCAGATTTTGTGGAAGCAAAGTGAGCAGTAATTGTGCTATATTTCAAAATAATATAACGAGATATCACGAGATCGAGAAGGGGGCTTCATTTCAAGAATCCTTTTGGGATACTCACATCAACATTGATTCCATTTTGAATATTAACATTTAATTGAATGATATTTATAATCTGGAGTGATATTTATAATCTAAATGTTAAGAAAAGAAAATGAAATATTAAAATATAATTATTTTAATGTTATTTCTATTACCTAAGTTGTCCATTATGAAGTTAACATTTGAAGTCAGATTTTGAAATTGACTTCTGTCAGTTAAAAAAGCATAAGTAAATTTTAAGTTCCCGGTTCTAACTGCAGGATTGTCCTACGAGACATTAGCTTAGTGGAATATCGCGTTGGCGTAGTAATTATGAGTTTGTAGGGGCCTCGGTGATGTTTTTCAAACTGACCTTGCGCCAAACACAACTGAAGACCCTACAATTTAAAATATCAGAAGGTTGGATGTTGGAATGTGGAAGAATAAAATATTTTGTTTTGTATGTTAAAGTAAAATTTTATTAACTAAACAAAATAACAAATTTGTAAAAATTAAAAGGTTCAAAGAGAAAATGTAAGTAGTTAAATGTTCCAGAGCTTATAGTTGCTAGTAGCAAAATATGTGTATGTAGAAGGTTTAGCAGGTTACTAATAAAGTCTTTGTAGCATTCCTTTTTTATGGCCGGCGAAAAAGTAAAAAAAAAAGGGTGAAACAATAAAGGAAATTGTACCTATCGAACGTTAATATTTAGGAGTCAGTTGAAGTATCTTGTTGTTATTGTTGTTGTTGTTGTTGTTGTTGTTGTCGTCGTCTTCTTTTTTGTTGACCGCGAGAATGTTGAAGGTGGAGAAAAAGAGGTAAAAGAAATGAGCATGAGTGATGAAGAAGAACGAATGTGTGACGCGACGTTTATATGTCCGGATCTTGCTTGAAGTTTCTTTTGTTACACTTTAGCATGTCTTCTCTGTGCTGCTCCCATTTGATTGACTGATTCTGACTTTCCTTCCTTCTTCCTTTATACCGATTCACCATTTGACACTGGATTGCTAACTTTTCTCTCAGTTTTACAAATAGGTTACTTTCATTGGTTAGAAAATAAATTTAACATCTGATCGCGAAATTCAGTTTCATCCTTTTCTTTCAGTATGGGGTCAATCCTTTTTCTATTTGTCAAAATTAAATTTCACATTTGACTGTGAATTTTTGCTTTGGTCTGGGTTTTTTTCCAAAATGTTTTAGTCATTCTTATCCGATTTTTCGAGTGTGCAATTTTACTTTTTGCATTTCAGTTAATTGTTAGATGATATAGGATTTGTATTCTAAAAAGCCATTAAATTTCCTTTTAACCATGTCAATCCAAGAAAATGTAATAATGCCACTAAGATTGAAAAGGGTTTAGAGACAGTGGAAGAAAAGGAGAAAACGCTTGTTTGGAGATCAGAATAAATAATATTTATTTATTCTGATCTCCAAACAAGCCGGATATAAGAGACCCTGATATAAAAGAAACCCGGATATAAGATAGATTTTATCTGGTCACAAATTAGAGCTTGCGGTAATGTATATAAAATAGACCAAACCCAGATACAAGAGAAACCCTAATATAAAATAATTGTATCCGGTCTCTACAACTCTCTTATATCCGGGTTACACTGTAAATAAAAAAAATAAAATTCAGTAAGACAGAAGATGACAATTGTTGTATTCATATTCTTAAAGCTTGTAGAAGTGCGTTGTGGTGCAGTGGATATCGGCTCGGAACGAGAAATAGGAGATTCGAGTTCAAGTTGAATTCGTTACATTCACTTACACGCAAATACCCTTGGGAAAAGTATGGATCCGTTACTTTTTCCAACCAGCTATGGGTTAAGCTATGGGTTATAGGTTATTGTATCCTATAATCCCCCCACACACACACACCGGAAGATTGTTAAATATTGAAAATATTTCTCAATATGTTCATGCATTTTCGTACGTATCCAAATGATTATGGTCGTTTAAAGCATGAAATAAACAATAAATTTGTTCTCGTTGTTTAAGATCAGACTTGTTAGTCATGGTTTACCATTATTATGTGTGTTTGTTGCAATCAGTCGTTGTCTAGTGAAGAATCACTTTTTTTCTGGGTTGTGGCTTGTATGCGGTCGTTAATTTTAAGTAGTATGTGTGAGTTTGTTTATAAAGTGCTGTGTTGTCTCTCGTAGGCTGAAAAGAAGAAGAGCCGAAAACTTGAGATGTGCGTGATTAGAGGTTTCGACGAAAGTGTACGCCATCAGAGTGCTGTTTATTTTCGAATGAGTTATTTTAGAATGTAGCATGCTCTGGAAAATTCTTAGTTGTTCCAGTGGTTGATATGGCTGTCAAAATCTAATTGATTCTAATGCTCCACGTTGAGTTGATTTTTCATTTGAAAGGGCTCGTTTGTTTAGATGTGTGTGGATTTATCTTGGTGTTAGAAGACATTAACAGCTGGAAAAAAACTTTGATTTGCGAAGTTGTTTAGTTGATTGATGCTGGTGTGTTGATACCGCATGTTTTGAAAGAACTTTAGAAAATATTTGGATTTAATGTCGATTTGTTTTGGAGGTGCCAGTTATCTCCAGTATCAATAAATCGAACTTGCAGATGTCTTAATTGTTCTCGTTAAATGGTGAAAAACGTCAGTGAGTCAACGTTACTGTCATCCTTTTTCTGGAAAGCCTGAGAGAGATGACAGTTGTGCTTTCTAGTATACTATTATTAAACTGTGCAATGTTCTATGCGTGATCGCTATTTTATTTAGTGGTGGTTGAGTGTTAAATGTTGTGGTCAACATTTTGTAGAGATCAGAATTCCTCTGCGTGTTCTTCACGTGCTCGCCATTCATGTAGTGAGAAAGTTGAAAAAATACTGTAGGAGCTAGGGACATTGAAAGTAGTTCTTGCCAATAAAAAGGTCTCTCGCTTGTGTATATAAATGTTGAATTCATTTTAACGAGAGAAAATAACATGCTATTTTTGTGTGTATAGAGTAACCAAATTGTGATTATCAGAATTCTTCTGTGTTCTTTGCGGTGTCGCCATTCAGGTAGGGTTCAGAATTCTACAACGTGTTCCTTGCGGGGTAATTATTCATGTATTAATCTACAGTAATATTAAGAAAAGAAAATGAAATATTAAAATATAATTATTTTAAGATTTATTTCTATTACCTAATTTGTCTATTATGATTTTAACATTTTAAGTCAGATTTTGAAATTGACCTCTGTCAGTCAATGTGTTAAGAAAGCACAAGTAAGTTTTAAGGCAAACGTAATATTACGCAAGTCACTTTTTACCGGTAAAAAATACATTAAATTGGAAATTCTTGCAAAAATCAAATAATGGCCGGATTATGATGAAAATTTCAAGACTTATTCATAATTGAAATAATAATAATTTGGAAATAATTATTTTTAGAAAATCTTGGTAAAAATATTTTTTTTATATGTTACACCCACTACCACCACCAATTAATTTCCAGAAATGTCTAGAAATTCGCGAGAGTTTCTTCGTAAATCAAATATTATTTAAATTTAGAAGTCTTTTTTTTTCTAAATTAGCTCATTTTTAGAAAATCTGCTCCGAATTGCAAAAACAAAAATGCAATAAAACTATGACATTTTTATTTAGATAAATTTTTAATTGGTTTTATAAATATAAATTAAGAATATCATAGTCTGGAAATCATTTTTTTTTTTTCAATGAATAATGAATTTTTACAAGAATTGTTTTCATTTTCATTATTTTTCATTATGATAATCTATAAAGTTTCAAAAATCTTTTAGAATTTCCTTCTTCATTGTTAACTAGGTTGTTAAATTAATGCATGAAGATTATATTTACTATCGAAAATTGAAAAGCCTAATTCAAATAATCAAGCCAATGGATTTTTAAAATAATTAAAACATTTGAATTGTGCGCATGCTAATTACCCGTATTTTATTCGTACGGGTAGCCGTATGTGATATTTATCATTAAAAGGTCACGTGATTCAAGGGTCGTCCCCCTTACGGGAAAAATACCCTATAATGAACATTTGTATTCAGTGACCAATTCTTTTCATTTCCACTTATTTCTGAATCTCCCAACAACAGGCCTCCCAAATCCCGCTTTCAAAATTTAGAGTAATTTACTTCCTAGTTTCATCATCTTTAAATTAATTGTGAATGTGGGTACCTTACAGAAATTGAAAAAAGCTTTCCTTTTTCTATTTTTATAACACGTGTTTGGTCTGTTTTTGTTGTACATTTCAATATATTATTTTAATTTTTATTTATTCAGAAAGCATATTCGAACGTATGGCTATAAAACTAAACTAACTAAAATTCTATAAAATATTATACAATTGCTGAAAATATTGTTATAATTTTAATTTTAATGTGTAGTCAAAAACCAAAAATCGAAACATACGATTCAGCTACAATACATACAATGATGTCTTGCTTGATCGCCATACTTAGCGTTTTAACGGCTTCTGTTTGTCATTAAATCATTTGTTACCTCAAATGACCCTGATAAGAGGATTACCGTGATTAAGAAACTCTTTTATCATACATTTCAGACAGTAAGAAAGTATGGGATACATATTTTTTTTATTAAAATAAGCATCAAGAAAACACAATAGAACATTCTAGAGAAATTGGATCAAAACGGCAGTAGAATTTAGATTACATTTTTATATTTCTCAACCAATCAGCTAAAAACTTAGAATAAGAACATTCTAGAAAAATAGGCTTGGAAGTAAATTAACACAAAAATATTTAGGCCCCAAAACAAAAATGTAAAATAATAAATCTGATTGGTCAGTAAATGTTTTCACACCCTAATGTTAGGAAGATTAGTTGATCCCCTATTAATGTATATAATACACACAGTTAGAAAAAAAGGTCAGTCACCAAGCAGGCCATTAAGTCCGCATGCCACCGTATACTTTGCCGGCCATGTCATTTCTTCCATGCCAAAAGTTCGTGACCTCGCTCCAAGGACCTTAAAAAGAATAAACCGACGAACTTGCTTTCAGCAACGCGACACGCTGTCGCCAACTGAAACGCACCAAATGTAAGTAGGAAAGGCTTATTTACAGACTCTGCGAATGTACACTTATACACGTTTTTGGACAAAAATTAACTTCTTGCCAAGTTTATATTTCTCAAAAAGGCAATTTTCGAATCATGTATTTTGTTGGTTTCTACATACCATTTTATTTGTCACATAATAAATTGTTTGTTGTTGAATGTCCGTTGTAATTTATTCCTTCACTTTGCGCGATTCCAAAATAGAGTGTTGTATTTGTGGGGGAAATAATCAACATACAACCCAGCAAATACCAAATCCCCCACAAAAGTAATATTTGTTTCAAATCAGATTAATTTTAATAAAATAAGGCTTCTGCAAGTTATATTTTATTTTTGCAAGATGTATTTTAAAACCGAGAATTAGCTACTGGTTATAAAATGTATGGATTGTAATTTTTTTTAAAACTAAAAACTTTTCAATTCCAATCAATATAATTTCGGTTTGAAATACACCATAGTGTTTTGCTTACTGGAATTAGTAAATTTAATTTCTTAGCTTTCAATTAAACCTAAAATGAAAGCTTCAAGAAAACTTTTTTATTTTTAAAGCTTCAATTTAAATTTAGGTATCGAAAATGGAGGTACCTACATCACACATAAACAAATCCTTTGAAAAGAAATAAAATTGTTCATGCTAGATGTCCAAACCATGGCTTTTCAACCTGTCAACAACACGTGTTCGTCACTAACAGCAGAATAGAATTATTTGTGTGGAAGTTATAAATCAAGGCAACCTTTCGGTGGCCATTATAATATTGACATTTCAAGCCAGATTATCAAATCTCTCGGTGAATATGTTAAGAATGCACAAGTAGTTTTTAAGGCTACAAGTTTTAAATGCAGGATTGTGACCCTGGGACAATCCTGCACTTAGAACTTGTAGCCTTAAAAATTATTTCACCTAGTGAAATAAAGCGTTGGCATAGTAATTGTAAGTTCAGTCCTTGTGCCGAGTAGTACAGTTGTCTTAATAATAGCAACTTTAATTAATAACACATAAACGACGCATTTGAAATGCAACAGAATTGTCCACTTTCCAAACTAGGTGTCCGAATGGTGATTTTTGAATTAATAATATTGACCTGCAGTTTAAATTATTTTCTTTAGCTTAACATCACTTTAAAAAATAATACCTGTTATATCCAATCAACACGGAATCAGCGGATAGGGCTCAATATTTATTCACTATGACCTGCAACGTTTTTCTACATGAAGAAAGAACACTTTATTGATTAGTGACAGAACCAATAATAGGGATTCATTCGCCATATAAAATATTTCCACCCCTTTAGGTAAGTATTATTGCTTCCAAGTTTCTTACACATATGGCATAATCCTTCAGGTATGAGGGCTTACTGTGCTACCTGCGGGGGTATCTGGTCGCCGGCTTTCCTTACAGTTAAGGCTTTGTGAGAGAGTACTGCTGCTTGTTGAAGGGCGAGCAGTTACCTTTGGTGTTTCACTGGAGTCTGCACTTACTAGAGTTTGTACTTACTGGTACTTGTTTGAGTTGGACTCTCTGTGTCGACTGTGGGTCCTGGGTTTTTGAGATTTGAATCATTACCTACTAAGGTTCAACTCAGGATCGGATGTTAAAATTAGGGCCAGTGCAATACACGCACATAGTGCAGACAAAATAACTCACTCTTTTATTTAATTTAAGCGATTCTTGCTATTTTACCATTACGCTTAGACTTTATGATCCATGTTCAATAACCATTTTATTTAAACAAAGTTAACACATCAATATGACCTATTAGTGTCTGATACTCCAAGTTTTCTTTCAGATGTGTGGGTGATGTAAACACATAGAAGCTCGAAGAGCTGAAATCGGGATAGGATGCTAAAATTAGCACCCGTGCAATAGACGCAGATAGTGTACACAAACACCTCACTCTATAATTCACCAATATTACATGAGTTACCAAAGTTCAATTTTTCCTTCATTCTTTTTACAGAGACTCTTAAGAACATTCCTTGAATTCGTATTTTCTTTTAAGAATTATCTTCAAAATCTTCTTTACATGAAAAGAAAATTTTCCTGATAAAATAAAAAAGATGTCTATCTTATTTCGTTTCGCTTTTTGTCTGTCTATTTTCTCAACTAATTCAACACTTTTAGTTTTTGTTCGTCAACACAACACCATCCCAACTTCATAGGATGACGCTTAACCTAAATAAAAACATACCTTTCAAATTAACGTGATACGAATATTTTCCCAGTTGCGGTTAAGTTCTACAAAGTCAAAAATAAAGATGGACACTTGAAGAAGAGAAGCAACTGGACGACAGTATTAGATTCAACGGGTTTAATGCACAGAAAAGGGAGTCTGCACAATAGGTAATAAAAAGGCTTGCAAATATAATTTATATTAGCGTTAGTGTTAGAAGAGTACCCATTGAACAAGTGGTATTAGTGGCTTTGTGGCTACTTTATTCCATTAAAGTTGGAAAGAATGGCTCCAATACAGTCACTAAGTCGTCACTAAGGCTGTTAGTTGCTAATATGTCCCGGGAAGGGATATATATATATATATATATATATATATATATATATATATATATATATATATATATATATACTAGCAGTATAGCCTAGCGTTGCTCGGGTGTAATAAAAACTTTAAAACTAATCCATGGTCCTGGAGCTCAGACTCTTTGGACGTTGGCACGAAAGCAATAGTTGTTTACAGTTAAAGCGAAAATGTAGACTGAAAGAAAAATGAATGAATGTAAGTCAAATTTTGATTTCCCGGTATCGATATCAAATAAGTTTTTTTCGTTGTCAACTGAATTTTGAAGGCTAAATAATTCCTCTGAGTAAATAGTATCATGGCTGAGACTAAGAACTACAATTATACCTACTTAGAGCCAAACCCAAAGCAAAAACTAAAATAAAAGGGCTGAAAAAATACAGACATACAGGCGGATAAACAGACAGACACACAAACATCTTGCCTTCATATATATATATATATATATATTAGCGATTTTCTGCACTATTGTAAGAACTGCAACTTTGAAACTCCTGAATATCATTTCTTATGTCTTTGTCTATGAGTGTATCAAATTTGATTTAAATCGGACCACTCCTTCTATAACCCGATTTTTTTTATTATCGATTTTCGATATTTATTGGGGGTACCTTGACACAAAACCTAGCTAAGAACACTCGCAGACGCTTATAGTACACCAGTGTAAATTTTCAAGAAAATTGGCTCAGCCGTTTCGGAGTCTATAGGTAACGGATACACACACACACAGACACAGACACACACACACACACAAAGACAAAGTTCTATTTATAAATAAGTTTAGATAGATTATTCGAAGTAGCTAAGTGGTTTTGGCAAATGTAACCGGGTAGGGCAATTTAGCAAGTAGCCGTAATGGACTGGTACTTATCGTAGTCGTATGCAGTATGCTTAGGCATAGGCTTATGCAATAATAGGCATAGTCAATAGACGTTCCAATAGACGTGGTCCTAGACATCCCCACCTTTGTCTATATTTATGGCTGACACCAGCTAATCATATTACTGTGAGAGGGAACCAAGTGTACGCATATTCATTACATCAGTTGCAAAAGAGGAGGCTTTTAGGATTGAGTCTACCGCGAGGCCCTAAAAAGAGATCCTGATTGGACATAAGTTACGATTAAGTAAGGGTTTCATGTTCAAGGTTGAGCTTTGAATGATAAAGGGTTAACTCTCTTTACTATCCCATAGTTCAGAGTGTGCCAAAATGCATTTAAAGTTAGTTCTGATCAGGAAAAGTTGGGCAACTTCTCGTTTTTAAAGGAAGTCGAGTTGAATATTAAAAATCTAAGTCATCATTTCGCAATATAACTAAAACCAGGATAACAAAACAGGTATTGATAGCTTGCAAACATAATGCAGAGACCTTAGCATATGTTACTTTTGCTATTTATTTATTTAGCTTGAATCTGTTGTATGCAACCACCCATACTGCCATCAAAAACAGGTCGAATACGTCATTTTTGTTGGCAGTATGGGTGGTTGCATACGGCAGGTGGTCGCTCACTAAAGGCTCATGACCTATCTACGCCAGGAACATATATTCCATTCACCAGAATGTTCATATTAGAATTTTGCCATGTAATCTGGTAATAAATAAATGAGAACATCACTTTGAAAAAAATTATTCAGTATAATTAATTTTAGGTCAGTCAGTTAAGTGCCATGCGCGATACACGCTTTTGGGCGATCATGTCTCGAAAGAGACATGACTTACTGGGCAGAAGATTATCCCGCAGTAGGTTGCCATTGCTTTCTGCGGTAGACTGGTTGCCGACCAAGGCTATAGAACCCAATCTGTCCTATTATTTTACCCATAACTGGAGGGAAGAGACGGATTAATACCTTTCCCAATGGTATTTGCGCGTAAGTGAATGCAAGGAACTCAACTGGAATTCGAACTCAGCTCCCCGATTTCTCGTTCCGAGCCGATATCCACTGCGCCACAACGCACATCCTTTTAGGTACTTCCACTAAATTGCTGAAAAAACAGCATAATATGAAGAAAAAATGTCCCAAACTTAACAAAAACGAACTTTTTCCATCAAAATGTTTATATTATTATTCAGAAGAAAGATCAAAATATTTTTTAATTATTTTCTAAAACTTTTAATTTTTTCTAACACATTCGAAATTTTGGTAAGATCTTGTTTATATTTTCGTTAGCGAGTAGCCAAATTGTTACGAGAGTTTACAATGGAAAATGTAATGTAACTCAGTATTATTCTGGTGACAAACACATTACCTTGGAAATTCTTGCAAAAATCAAATAATTGTCGGATTTTAATGAAACTTTCAGGACTTATTCACAAATTAATGAAATTATTTTTGAAATCATTATTGTTAAAAAACCTTGATAAAAATAATTATTTTACATCTGTTACCCACTCCCCACATAAATTCATTAAATTTTAAGAAATTAAATTTTGTAAGTAAAATTGGTTTTGTTAGATTAACACAGGACTCATGTAGATCATCTATTATTTTTTCAACCATTTGCTCCCCCCATTCCAAAAATCAGCTCCCAATAGTAAAATAAAAAATGCAATAAAACTATGACAGTATTTAATTAAATAAACTTTTAATTGATTTAATAAAAAATATAGATTAAGGACATTATAGTCTGAAGAAAAAAAATTCGATTAATAATGAAATTTTAAAAAGGGTTGTTTTCATATTTTAATTTTGATAATTTAATAAGTTTCACAAATATTTTTAAAACATTTCAAAGGCTTCAAGACGTTAGATTGTCAAGTTATTAAATGTCGGCTATATTTACCAATCGAAAATTGAAAAGTTAAAAATACAAATAATCGAGCCATAGTATTTCGAAATAATTTTTAATGTTTTTCTTTTGTGTGTATTTGATGTTTGTCTTTTTTTTTTGTATGGTAATTTCTGTGTTAAAAGATCATGTGTTTCACGGTTTCTTCCCCTTACAAGAAAAAATTTGGACAATTTATTAATTTTCGTCGTCATACACTTGCATTATCTCGCATCTGTCGAGCTGTCAACACATGTCAAATACAGGAAAAAAGTTAGAAAGTTCAACACTGTTTAAGAAATAGTTTCCTTCTAAATTTCATGTTATAAATAAGTAATACTTAAGAGTTTATTCAGTAAAACTGAATTTTCAAAAATAAAAAAGTTTTCTTGAAACTTTAATTTTTTAATTAATTTTTTTAATTGAAAGCTAAAAGATTAAATTTACTATTTTCAGTAAGCAAAATACTCTGGTGTATTTCAAACGAAAATTACATTGAATGGAATGTAAAATTTTGAAATTTTAAAACCATTTTCATTTTTGCGTTTTTTTCATTTTTAAGCGATCGACACATTTGTAAACAAAAGTCAATGGTCAGTTTTAAAATCTTGCAAAAATAAAATATACATCTGTAACACGTTATTTTTGGAAGATTAGCAAATTTAATGTTAAATTAATCTGATATACACAAGTATTACTTGTTTATAGCATGAAATTTCGGATAAAAGTATTTCTTAATCACAGAGGTGTCAAGTGATTGATGTATGAAGTGAATGATGACATCCAGGCTACGTGTGAAGTGACTGACGACAGCTAAGTATAGTTAACCAGAAATGACATAATTGCCCAGATTTTTTCCTGTAAGAGAAAGAAACACTGAAAGACTTAACCCTTTAATATAACATAGAAAATAACATACTTAAAAAAAATTTCCTATACACAAAAAAAAAAAGAAATTAAAAATTATTTTTTAAATTTCCCGGCTTGATGATTAGTAGCAAAATTTTCGATTAGTAAATATAGTCTTCACTTAATAACTTAATAACCTAAACGCAACAAGGCTTTGTAGTATTTTTTGTGTGCGAAATTTTATACATTATTATAATTAAAAAAGTAAAAATGAAAACAATTCTTGTAAAGATTGATTATTCATCGAATTTTTTTCTTCGCACTAAAATGTCCTAATATATATATATATTTTACAAGAAAGTGGAAGAACATGTACATTAAAACCCACTGTTCAAGCATTTATTTTTATAAAGAGTGCTCGATACAGAGTAGAGCTTAATATTGTAATTTTGTTATTACAATGGTTTATAAAAGCATAATATCACTACACAAAAATTTTCATGTTTCATAACAATACTGTTCTTATTCAGGTGATACATTAAAATAAATGTTGAAAATGATTTATTTTTAAAATATAAGATGAATTCATGGTTATTTATAAAATTAGGGAGTGGAAGCTGGAGAAAATGCTTAAGGTGTGTCAATATTGTTCAGTCAAAAATGAGAATTATGTAGCCATGGAGTTTTAATATTTGGGTTATGAAAGGGGGCAGAATGGCTTGGATCTAGACATGTCATTTTTTAATTTTGTCTGGATAAGATATATAATGGTACCTTAGATTTTTTAAATGGGTAGACAATAAATTACTAACATTGAGGTCAGATTGTAGGGTTTTTTTATTGAACAATAGATTTTTTTACTATTATCTATGAGTAAAGGGGCTGGAATGTTTAGGTCAGAATTAGGATTAAATAATTATGGTATATTTAGTTATATTGTATTAAGAACAACAATTAAGTATTGTGTAGGTCATTTATTTTAGTAAAATAATTTTTATTTTTCTTTATTATGTTGGAGTATAAGTCATAAATGAAACAGTAATTATTTAAATTTTAAAGAAAATTATTTTGTATGAGTAAAGTACATAATGGGACCAAACAATACTAAAATAGGGAAATTATTTTTAATGGCAAGTTTGATTTTTTTAAACTACTTCATGAGTAAAGAGGCTGGAATGTTTATGTTAGAATTAGGATTAAATAAGTATGGCATATTAACGTATAATGAAGTTAAAAAAAACTATGGGTCATTTATTTTTTTATTAATCTTTAAATTATATTAGACCATAAGATATAAATGAAACATTGTAGTTTTTTTTATAAATTAAAATAGAATTATTTTGTCTGGGTAAGATACATTGTAGAAATATACATTATTTAAATGGGCAGACAACACTCTTTAACAGGAGGATGAACTTCAGGGTTTTTTTTAGTTTTTTTAATTAGATTTAGTACTACCTCATGAGTAAAGGGGGTGGAATGTATAGTTTAGAATCAGGATTTTAATAATTATGGTATACTAAGGTATATGATAGTTTAAAAAACAAATTAAGTATTGTGTGGGTCATTTATTTTGGCAAAATAATTTTAAAGTGATATTGGAACATAAGCTATCAATGAACCATTGTAATTAATTAAATTTTTAAAATTTTTTTTAAAAGGGCTGGAATTTTTTAGGTTGGAATTAGAACTGAATAATTTTAGTATACTAAGGTAGTTAAGAAATCTAACTAGTGTTTTGTGGGCCATTTATTTTAGTAAATTAATTTTTAATTTTTGTTATATTGGAGCACAAGTTATAAATGAAACATTATGAGTAATTAAATTTTAATGAAAAATATTTTCATTGTTTGCATAAAACAGTCAATTCATCTCTGTGGTTCAATAGTTTCCTATTTTTAGAGAATCTTAAAATCTGAAGCTTTTCAATTAGGCACAAAGGGTAGATGTCGTAGAATGACTTGCAGATTCTTGTTTTTTCCAGAATTTTCCATTTTACTTTTGGGGTTTTGTTTGTATCCTTTAACTTTCAAAAATAAACAAAAAGGGGTGTTTGATTTCAGTATGTATTGTTTTTAAAATAAGTTAGGTGCAAATACCAATTTTGTTTAAAAGTGTTCTTAGTAGATTCAATGTAAACTTTTTAAATAGTTGGGTTTTCATTTGATGTTACATTACATTAGTACACAATAAAATTTGTTAGACACTTGTTTTCCAGTGGGCAATTGTTAGGATTTCAACAATTACATAAGTTTGTATTATTGTTGTCTTTATTATTATGATAGTTATTGTTACTTTGGTTTATGTGCTGATTTAAGATATTAGTGTTATAATTTGTAATGATTTTTTTCTAGATTATTTGTACAACTATAACTTAATTTAAGGGTATTTTTATTAAAAATTTTACTTAAAGGGTTATTAATAGGGAAATGTTTCTTAATTAAATTAGGGAACTTCAGCTCTAACTTGGTCTTATCCATTTGGTTGAAAGTGGGTGTATACCAAATGATTTTTCTATTTTTATTTTTCCTGATATAGATAATTTTTTTTGTATTTGATATCCTGGTTTTAGTAGACACTATTTTTAGGGTATTATTATAAAAACCTTTATGTTTATAAAATATTTCTTCACTAGAAGAGTTTTTACTAATTATATATTCTATGGAGAAGGGTATGTTTGATAATACTTGTTGGGGTATTAGGCTTTGGATTAATGTATAATGGATATTCATTAGGTTTTATGTATAATTAATAAGTATCATTTACTAAGCTTAGTGTTACTTCAAAGAAGTTTACTACTTTTAAATTAATGTTGATTATTACTTTTAGATTTAAACTTTTGAATTCTCTGTGGATGAGTTTTCTTATTTTATCTGTTTTAAAATGTGTAGAATTTTGTACGATCATAAGTCCATCATCCCTATATAACCCTATGTCATGAGTGTTTATGCCATGGTGTGTGGTGAGATTGTATAGTGCAAATAAACCAATGAGATCGGAAGACCTCACAGAGTCTAATGTACACATTGTAATGTCAAATTAGTTATCAGAGTTATTTTTTATTCATTGTTCTTGAGTGTGGATAAGGATAGATGTCTTGGTGGCCATTATAATATCATATTCATCCTTAGTTAAATTTGAATAAAATGTGGCGAATTCCAGTGACAAGGTGAAAAGGTCATTTTGAAATTGACGGATAATAGTCAACTATGTTAAATTGGATTAAAAAATAGTTGTTATTCTTTATATTGCAAAACTAATTTATATTAGTTGTATCAGCTGACTGGAGTAATCCAAGTTTCTGTTTGATTTGATTATTAATTCGTTCTAGAATAATTTTACTGATTTTTCCAATTTCAGGCCTAAATTGGGTTAATGATTTTAATGGGCAGATTTGTCTCAAAATCAGGTTTGTGATCTTTTAAAGTTTTGTAAGCTTCTTTAATACAAAGTTTAGTAACTTTTTCACTGATTTTGAGTTTTTCAGTAATAGTTTTACGAGTGGTATTTATCTTTTCAACTAAATTAAGTGAGTTATTTTTTTTTTCTTTTTAATCATATCACCCCGAGCAAGGCGGTGACACCACTGATGTGCAGGAGGCTACGTAAGAGTGAAAAGATTGGAAATGAGAAAGCCGGAAACCACATCCTAAACAGAGAATAAGGGATGAGCCTCTACACCTGTTCAATAGACATGGGTGGAGTGTCAAACCAGGAGATAATTTAGCCTATCTACTCCAATTGAAAAAAAGAAAAAAGAAAAAAGTGAAAAGATTGTAAAAGAGAAAGCCGGAGACCACATCCTAAACAGGGAACAAGGGATGAGCCTCTACACCTGTTCAATAGACGTGAGTGGAGTGTCAAACAGGGAGATAGGGAAGATAGAAAAAACATGAAATGGAGCCAAAACAACACGCCACGACCTGCCTTAGGTCTTCCTGCAGACTTGGTTGGTAGTGCGACCATAGCAGAAATCGAAATATGATGAAAAATGACATAATAATAATGTCAGTTATTGTATTTACTCTTTAACAAATGACTAGTAGATTATGCAGAACAAGCAAAAAAAATTATGAACGTCAAGAAAAGGGACCAAAGGGACCAAAGGGACCAATAAACTGCATATATTGAAATGTCATTCTTCAAAGAAACATAACAAATTGCAGTTATGAGAAGGAGAAAATGTGAATTATAAGAAAAACGCAGCAAATTTGATCAGAATAAGTATAAAAATAGAGACTATTGAGTAGGAACCGCAATTCACTTGGAACTGGGCAAATGAGATGGATTTGTTTACACAGAAGAAAGGTTACGTTGTTTTGGAATTCTAATGGATCACTAAGTAGTAGACAGTTTGGATCTCGTCTTTTTAGTGCAATGAACACATGATAACTGAAAGAAAAGAAAAAGTTGAATAAATCACAAGACCTTGCCAGAGAATAAAATATATTAAAGTTGAAGGAGACAGTAGTACTTATAATTACTGGAATAACTGAAGCGGTCTTGAATGTCGTTAAAAAGAATTCTTCCAATATTTGCTTTTTATAATATTTTGTTAATTTTTTTTTTTATTAAAGTTTTTGTTAATTTTTTTATTAAAGTTGTGTAATCTGTAGTTGTAACTATCTAAATAACCATGAATTCAACTTATATTTAAAAAATAAATCATTTTCACCATTTATTTTAACATGTAGTGGACGAAGCATCCACTTACTAATTTAGATTTATGAGTCGACTCGACGCAACCTTGGTCATATCTTAAAGCAGGATTTAAGAAAGAACAAAAAGGCGAAAGTAACTAGAAAAACAATGTATTGACAAAGGTTACATGGGGTTGAGAGAGCATGCATAAGAAAGTGAAAAGGAAAGAGTCATTCCCCTTCGTCTGTCTCGTAGAAACAAAATAAGATGCATGAAGTTTTTTCTCTAGCTGAAAGAAAGGTTTGTAACAATTGTTAAGATTATCGTAAAGAGTTCAAAGTTCAAATCCTTGATGAAGAAAGTCAGACAGAAGACAAAGTTCGGTGTCTGTGTGTGCGTTGAGTAGAGAGAGAGAGAGACTTACATGTGAATGTAGCAGTCTTAGTCAGTCTGTGGATTTCTACTGACGAAGGTTGGAAAAATGTGAATTTATGTGTGGAAAGTTAATGTGCATAGTGTTAATGTCGGTGAGAAGAAAAATAAGAAAAATAAAAAATATTTGCGCCACTAATTGCTACCCGCAATTAGTGCGCGTGTGTTTGTGTGAGTTAGGGAGACATGTCTGCTCTTGTCCCGGGACGAAATCCTAACTGGTGTACCACGTGATGTTTTCCGCTTTTATTAGCATCGTTTTGGCGGGAACCAGTCATCACGTGGATGCCGAGTGACCATGCGTGTGTGTGTGTGTGTGTGTGTGTGGGTGTCAATGTATGAAACCCCACAAACATATCACCTGAAGAAGAACAGTATTGTTCTGAAACATGAAAATTTTTGCGTAGTGATATTATGCCTTTATAAACCATTGTAATAACAAAATTACAATATATATATATATATATATATATATATATATATATATATATACACTAGCTCTACCCAGCCATGCATTGCTGTTTCTCATTGACGTCTTTCAGCCACTCTCAGCCTGCCGCGTTCATTCTGTTGAGAACAAAGCAGATCTGAAGCTGCAGAACGCGATTGCTGTTCTCGCAATCATGCATCCTCAAGTCTTGCTGCACATCACTCCGCTACTTCCTCAGCACATATCTAAACCATTCTTTGCCTTCTTCGCTCGTTCGCTGATGCTTGTTCTTCCTCATTTTGATTTGCAATTACGCGTTGCACTTCTTCTGCTTTGTGAGTACGATAACCTATGTTTGATCTTCTGCAAGACATTCTCATTGTGAATTGAAGCAGATCTTTTGCACTGAGATTAGGAATCTGAAAAAAAATGGCCAAAATAGCCATTTCAAAATTCTAAGTTTCTCCCTCTTCATTTTTGACTGTATAGGACGAACAAAAAGAAATTTGTATTTTTCCACTAATTTTGAAAAGGAAGTATTTCTGAATAAAGCCAAAACAACAAAAAAAGGGACTTAACCCTTCATGTTTACTAAAAAGTTAAAAAGAAAAGCAAAAAAAAATGAGGGCTTGATTTTACTGTGAACTTGTATGACGAAGTGGGCACCCCCAGAAAAATGTTAAATTAATAAATTTTTCGGAATTTTTGTTTTACATGAAAATTTAGTATCTTATTGATAATAATTCGTCAAAAAAAAATGAAAAGAAAACTAGAGTAGAGAGAGTCTGTCGTTTAGGCACGACAAGAAAAGAAATAAAAATGGCTTAGGTTAAAAAAAAAAAAAGAAATTTATTTACTAAATTAACGAAATAAATGGGATATCGATGTGGTGAACACGGTCCTAGACGAAGCAAGAGGTTTAGGGTTGCCTGCGTCTTTTGTGGCTGCAGAGTTGGCGCTTGACGAGGAAAGCAACATGGCGGTGAGGCTTTGAATGGCTGTGCGCGTGCGCAGGAGAACCTAAAAGGAGGCACACGCGTACGCAAATCGTGGACGGCACGAGAGAGAAAAATAGAGCCTCAAGTTGACTGCGGGTAAAAGGAAGGCGGGCAGTAGAAGGAGACGGACAAGATAAATACAGACGACAACAACAAGGAGAAAAAAAAAAGACAAATACAAACTTAAAACAAGAACGAGATCTCTGTCCCTGCACATAACACAAAAAAACAAATACAATCGATAATAAATTCATTGAAAAAAAATGAATGGAAAAATTTTGTTTTTTAAAAATGGAAGGGAATTCTGTTGTTTACGCCCGCCAAAATAGACATAATAATAAAAAAAAGACTTAGATATAACAACAAAAAAAAAAAATTATTTAACTAAACCAACGACATGTCACATAAGGATCGATAATAATTCGTTGAAAAAAATGAATAGAAATATTTAAAAAAAAAAAAGGAATGGATTTCTGTTGTTTACACCCGCCAAAATAAAAATAATAATTAAAAAAAAAAGGCTTCGTTTACCTTATGTGAAGTTTTCTTGTTTTTATGAAGAAATACCATATTTGTCGGTAAACGTGTCCGTATTGAAAATGAAAGTTTTTTGTTCGGCTTTAAAAAAATGAATATAAAACTTTTTTTTAGAGGGAAGGAATTCCTGTTCTTTATGCTCTCCAAAATAGAAATAATAATAAAAAAGGCTTCGTTTACCTTATATGTGAAGTTTTCCTATGTTTTCTATGAAATAACAAAGTTATCTTTTAAATGCGTCCGTATTGAATTGTGAAAGTTTTTTGGTTCGACTCTCATCGACTCTAATCGATTTTGCAAAATATATATTTTTTTATTGTTTTTTTTTAAAAATCATATCACCCCAAGCAAGGCGGTAACGCCACTGATGTGCAGGGGGCTACATAAGAGTGAGAAGATTAGAAAAGAGAAAACCGGAAACCACATCCTGAACAGGGAACAAGGGATGAGCCTCTTCACCTGTTCAATAGATGTGGGTGGAGTGTGAACCAGGCGATAGTTTAGTCTATCTACTCCAATTGAAAAAAAAACAAAAAAACAAAAAAACAAAAACAAAGCGAGAAGATTAGAAAAGAGAAAAACCGGAAACCGCATCCTAAACAGGAAACAAGGGATGAGCCTCTTCACCTGTTCAATAGATGTGGGTGGAGTGTGAACCGGGTGATAGTTTAGTGGCTTGAAAACTCTGTCACTGATCTTGCTGGTGTCCACACCATGTATTTTTCAATAACCCAATCTCTTACACAAGTGATAGATTTCCCCACACGTTTCTACAATAACCCAAATGGAAGGGACTCACTACTAGACCTCTACTTCACTTCCAACCCAGACTCTAGCAGCTCTGCCCTCTCGGAAACTCTGACCACGCCGTAGTTTCCGTCAACATCTCATTCCACTCCCACTCAACCCAAGAAACCCAGACTAGCAGAATATCAATTATTGTAATATTTTTTTAATATTATTAGGTATATGAAAGCACGCTCGTATTCGATTAAAATGCTATAGTAAAATTTCAAAACTATTGGAGAGTCTGTCGTTTAGGCCCGACAAAAAAAAGAAATAAAAAAAATGTCTTAGGTTGAAAATCAAAAGAAATTTATTTACTAAACCAACGAAATAAATGGAATATCAATAATAATTCGTTGAAAAAAATGAATAGAAATATTTTTTAAATGGAATGGATTTCTGTTGCTTACGTCCACCAAAATAAAAGTAATAATTTTAAAAAAGGCTTCGTTTACCTTAAATGTGGAGTTTTCTTATGTTTTTATTATGAAATAGAAATACCATATTTGTCGGTAAACGCGTCAGTATTGAAAATGAAAGTTTTTCTTCGGCTCTAAAAAAAATAGAAAACTTTTTTCTTTTTTTTTTTAAGAGAAGGGATTTCTGTTGTTTACGCCCGCCAAAATAAAAATAATAAGAAGAAAAAAGGCTTCGTTTACCTCAAATGTGGATTTTCCTATGTTTTCTATGAAATAACAAAGTTGTCTGTTAAGGCGTTCGTATTCAAATGAAAGTTTTTGGGTTCGGCTCTCATCGGCTGTAATCGACTTTGCAAAATATATATTTTTCAATATTGTAATGTTTTTTAATATAAGGTAAAAAAAACACACTCGCACAGTCTTCTAGATTAACGGATAGTAACAAACGGACAAGTATATATATATATATATATATATATATATATATATATATATATATATATATATATATATAAATGCATTTAAAAATCAATTAAAAGCCTAAATTAAAAGTAAATAATTAAAAGTAAATAATAATGAATGTCATGGTTTTATTGCATTTTTTATTTTGCTATTCGTAGCAGATTTTCGGAAAAACGGCCAACTATTTGAAAAAAATAATACATGATTTTTTAAACAAAATTTAATTACTTAAAATTTCATGATTACTTGAAGGGTAGGGTAACATGTAAAAAAATAAATATTTTCACCAAGATTTTCTAAAAATAATAATTAAAAAAAATGTCATTCATTTGTAAATAAGTTCTAAAAATTCCATTAAAATCTGACAATTATTTGACTTTTGCAAGAATTTCTAAATTAATGTTTTTCACCGGAAAAAAATGAATTACGTATACATTTTGACATTATCCAGTGTAAACTCTGCTAACAATTTGACGAAAAACACGGCTAGATTTTTAAACAAAATTTCGAACATGTTAGAAAAAAATTGAAAAATATTAAAAAATACTTTGATTTTTCCTCTTGATAACATTTGATGGAAAAACTAAGTTTTTATTAGGTTTGACTTTGAGGCCCTTTTTCTCCATCTGTTTTATTTTTGTTTCGTTTTGTTTTGTTTTTTAGTTAGTTTGTTTTTTTTTGTTTTGTTTTTTTTCAGCGAATTAGTAAGTAGAGATACCTAGTGTAAAAAAAAAATGACAAAAACAAAAGTTCTAGCAAGTTTAGGAATATATTTGTTTATACCGAACTAATCAATTCTCATTAATATCTTTCTTTTTTATTATGTTTTTACGTTGTTAAATTCAATCAATAAAAGTAAAATTTCTATCGAAATCAAAATTTAATTTCAAATTCAATATATTGATTATAAAACGTAACAGTAAATGTCATAAATTTGTGTAGACAGCCAGGAAGCTGTCGAAAGTATGTATTGTTAAAGAATCTCTAAATTTGCACGAATTATAAATTGAGCTTCTTTTTATTTTTTTTTATTTTTTGTTTATAGGAAAACCTGTTTGAATTAGGCGGCCTTTACTGCGCGGCTACCAAAAGCGTCAAAGTGATTTTCTAAATAAAGCATAAATATGGCATAAGGCTGAAAGTATGAAGCACCTAGTAAGGATCGAACTCACAACTCTTTTAATATGGTGAAACAAGCTTGTTAGCCAAGAATTCAATTTGTTTTAAATGAGAAAAATGAATTACTATCACAAACAAACCGAACGCGTAAAGGGAGACAATTAGTTTTAACTAAAGTTATTTCCCTTGTTCTAAATTTTAAACACGTCTTACTACGTTTTTTTTTTACTAATGACTATCATGAAATAATGTTTACTCATTGGTTATGTCAGACTGAATAAAGTTTCATCACAATAAACATCAATCCTAGTTTTAATCAATTTTACAAAAGTAATGTCATTTTTTTTTCAATAAAGAAAAAAATATCATTTCATATCTAAACGATTTTTAATGTCAGTCGGTCATATGTGATACACGCTTTGGGCGATCATGTCTCGAAAGAGACATGACTAACCGGGTAGAAGATTATCCGCAATAGGTTACCATTGCTTTCTGCGGTAGACTAGTTGCCAGCCAAGGCTATAGAACCCAATCTGTCCTATTATTTAACCTATAACTGTAGGGAAGAAACGGATTACCTTTCCCAAGGGTATTTGTGCGTAAGTGAATGCAAGGAATTCGAACTCGGCTCCACCGATTTGTCGGTCCGAGTAGATATCCACTGAACCACAACATACGTAATGGTCTCAAACTTTTTTTATACTACAGACTGGCTTCATGTCGGGCAATCTTTCTGCGGACTAGTAATTCTACATATGTGCAAGTGCACTCCAGTGAAGAAAGCAATAATCAAAAGAGTAACTTATTCAAGGGGTAGAAAAGGTGTATAATCTTTTGGGCTGTATTGGCCCTTTTTTTTTTTTTTTTAAAGATGCAATGTATTTTACAGTTTAATATATGAATGTATGTATTGAATTTTAAATCTCTGCTCTTTTCTTTTAGTAACAATAGTTGAAGTGATAATTAGTTTTTATTACAAAGAGTTATGTAATCATCAGAAAGTTTTGCTTAGGTACCGTCACTAGTTCACTGAAAAAAGAAAAACAGTATATATGAAGAAAAAAGGCCCTAAACTTAATAAAAACTAGGTTTTTTCTATCAAAATGCTTAAGATCAAACTGCTTAAAATCAAAGTATTTTCTAATTATTATTTTTAAAATTGAGAAAACTTTTTTTTAATCTCAAATGTTTAGATTCCAATCAATGTAATTTCTGTTAGAAATACACCAGTGTATTTTGCTTACTAGAAATAGTAAATTTAATCATTTAGGTTTCAATTAAAACTAATATAAAAGCTTCAAGAATTTTTTATATTTTTAAGAATTAAATTTAAAATTTTGATATCGAAAATGAGTGGAGGTACCTATGTAGGTATTTCCACTCATTTTTTATATCTAACTTTTAAATTGAACTTTAAAAATAAAACATTTTTCTTGAAACTTTTGTTTTAGCTTTAATTGAAGGCTAAATGATTAAATTTACTATTTCCTGTAAGTAAAATACTCTGGTGTATTTCAAACAGAAATTATATGGATTGGAATTTAAAATTTTTCAATTTTAAGAAATTTTTCAACTTTAAGAAATTATTCAATTTTCGGCCATTTTTGAGCGAGCGACACATTTGTAAATAAAAATTAATTCTTCATTTTAAAAATCTCGCAAAACTAAAATAAACATCTGTAACACTTTATTTTAGAAAATTAGCAAATTTAAAGTTGAATTAATCTGATTATACAAATATTACTTGTTTATAGCATGAAATTTAAAATAAAAGTATTTCTTAATGAACTGAGTAAATTGCTGATGACAGCCAGATGGTTGAATGAAATTGACAAAATTGTCCTTTTTTTTTTCTTTTTTCTTGTAAGCGGAAGAAACTGTGAAATATAAGATCTTTTAATATAACAGATTTTCTATGTTATATTTAAAAAATGTATTAACTAAATCCAAGTTATTAGCAACTGAATTATAATAAAACCTGTGCCGAACTAGTTCGGATGAAGGTTATATTTTCAGGGTAGATATCAATTTAAACAATTTCAAGTCTTGTCTTTCTCTTTTTTTACTCACTTTGGTATGAATTAAAATAAATCTGAATGAATGAATGAATGAATGACAATAATAATAATAATCGCCCTATTTTTGCACATAACCAAAAGAATTGTAAGGGAGATAATTCAATGCTAACTGTTTTCCGGTTCATGATTTTCTTTCGGTGATCCAAATGGCAACCTACCGTGGGAAAATCATCTGCCCAGTCAATTATGTCTCTTTTTGGGACATGGTCGCTCAAGTATGTATCCCGTATGGCATGTAACTGACTTGACTGATCGAACTGGTCACATTTTTTCAATAATTTTGATTGTAACATATTCGGCCAGACCGTCAGACAAATCCAGACAATTGAAATATGTCGGCAACATCATTTGTTTTGTTTTTGTAAATCCATTTTATAGGATTTCCCATCAAAAATGGTATAGTTGACAACTATCAATTGAAAAAATACGAAGTTGGTGATGACTATGTTATGCAGAACCTGTAATCTGAGGAATCAGCACAACAAAGAGGACGGTTCAAGAGGCAATGAAAGAAATAAAAACCTACATTTTTTTTCAGAGTCACAGAATATTCCTAGATTTCTTTTCTCTACTGTACATAACATTTTTTTATATATTGTTTGGGGTATTGAATGATAATTAAATAAAATAATAAGTGTAAACAATTATTTAATTAAAAATGTGAAGTACTACAAAGTATATAACAAAATAAATCATGATAACGATTATTAATAATAAAGAATAATATGAAAAAAAGATATTAAAATATATAAATAAATAATGAATAAAATGCCATAACATTTAATAAATTATTGAGTTATCACTATCATGGTATTTCATTTCATTATTATGTTAGTTATTAAATTTTAAAATTAATTTAATAAAATTTTATATTGTTTTAGATTATATTTTTTCATAAAGAATCTTCAATAGTAAAGCTATAAAGCTAAAGTAATTAAAATTCAAAATAAAATTATTAAGATTAATTTGCTAGTCATAAATAAAATTAGATAATTGCTGAAAATATTACTTTAGCCTTACCATCTTATATATTGAATAGATAATATTATACATGATATACTAAATATTAGATAATTGCTGAAAATATTACTTTAGCCTTACCATCTTATATATTGAATAGATAATATTATACATGATATACTAAATATTAGATAATTGCTGAAAATATTACTTTAGCCTTACCATCTTATATATTGAATAGATAATATTATACATGATATACTAAATATTAGATAATTGCTGAAAATATTACTTTAGCCTTACCATCTTATATATTAAATATTAGATAATATTATACATTATGTATTAAATATTAGATAATTGCTGAAAATATTACTTTAGCCTTACCATCTTATATATTAAATATTAGATAATATTATACATTATGTATTAAATATTAGATAATTGCTGAAAATATTACTTTAGACTTACCATCTTCAATGATATGGCTAAAGTAATTAAAATTCAATAAAATATTAGATAATTGCTGAAAATATTAGGTTGATTTTTTTTAAATTACTAGATAGTTCAAATTCAAAAACCAAACATTCACTTAGGTTTCATAAATTTATGTCAATTCTGGTCAACTATACTTTGCTTGTGAACATATCTGTCATCAATCACTTCACATGTCTGAAAGATAAAACTTCTGTGATTAAGAAATACTTTTATTCTAAATTTCATATTATAAACAAGTATTACTTGTTTCAAATCAGATTAATTTATTTTGCTAATTTTTTACAAACAATGTGCCACAGATGTATATATTTTATTTTCACAAGATTTTTAAAACCGAGAATTAACTTTTGTTTACAAACCTGTCAAAATTTGAAAAATAGCCACAGAAATGAAAATTATCAAAAATATTAGATTTCAATTAATATAATTTCTGTTTGATATACATCAGTGTATTTTGGTTACTGGAAATAGCAAATTTGCTTATTTAGCTTTCAATTAAAGCAAAAATAAAAGCTTCAAGAAAACTTTTCATTTATTAAAATTCACTTTAAAACATAAGTTTTTAAAATGAGTGGAGGTACTTAATATATATAAAGCCTAGTAATTTCTATCTGATGCTATTATTAAAGCAACAGGGCGAGAGTGGTGAAATTCGAAGTGAAATGAACCCTTGGTGGTGATGGTGGTAGTCATCATTTTTTTTGTTGTCGTCGGTGGTGTTTCTCTCTCTCTCTCTCTCTCTCTCTTTCAGTATGTCCATGTTGACATCAAACACTAATGTGCTTAGAGTCTGTTTGAATTTGGGTATATATAGTTTTAGTCATTGAACTATGACCCTTATCAAATTTTCTTAACACCTAAAAAATAGATGGATTAATACCTTTCCCAAGAGTATTTGCGTGTAAGTAAATGCAACGAATTCAAACTCAGTCCTAGGTACCAAATAGAGTATTTCTTCAATTATCCATAACTCGCTTGGTTAAGTGCCATACATAATACACGCTTGGACGAGCATATCTTAAGAGAGACATGCCTTACTGAGCAAAAGATTTTCCCGCAGTAGGTTGCCATTACTTTCTGCAGTAGACTGGTTGCTAACCAAGACTACAGAACCCAATCTGTCCTGTTATTTGACCCATAGCTAGAAGGAAGAGATGGATTAATACCTTTCCCAAGGATATTTGCACGTAAATGAATACAACAAATTCAACTGGAATTCGAACTCGGTTCTCCAATTTCTCATTCCAAGCTGATATCCACTGCACCACAACACACATCGCATGTGACTTGATTTGAGTACTTATCCACGTTTATTGACCGGTCAAGACAGTCCAATGGGAGCAGGGATCTGATAAGGACCTCATCACAATATGAGGGAGAAATTTCAAGACACCAAACTTGTCATCATGTTTCATCAACAATACATTTGTTCTTGCTTTCCTTCCTAATTTCCTTTCTTTGTCTTCAATCACACACCGTCAAAGAAACAACAACAACAACAATAGCAAGACATTTTCAAATGACTTCAAAATAATTTAATGCCAATAAGTACCATTTTCCTTTATTGCTTTACTTTCATTTTCACTTTCTTGCTAGCCATAAAAATGGAAAGGAACATTGACTTCATTACTATCCTGTTAATGCACACAATACTTTACAACTACGAACTCTTGATTTCTTTAACTCAACAATACACTTTCTCCTTTTGAACATTTATAGTTAGTAATTTCATTTCTTACAAATTTGATGTTATTCTGTTCTGTTAATAAAATCCCACTTATTTTTTCAACCATCTGATGATATTTTTAAATGTTGAGATTGTCGGCTATGTTTGTGAAGTGGCCTTGTACCCGACAAGGCCAACCGCCCCCACACTGTATTTGTTGATGACGGTGTAACAGTAGCACATAACAAGTGCTGTATTCCCGTTTACTATTATCATGTAATTTGTTGGCTATTTTGGTGAGTATTTTGAATTCCTAATCATTGGGAAGTGATATTATGATTTGACGTGTGTGAACATATAGTTTTTATCTATTCATAGTTTCTTCAATATAGCTTGGAACAATGTTTGTATTTTGCACAATAGTTGTGAAGGGTTCATTTTTCTTATTTTTAAGTTGTTGAAAAAGACGTATATTTTTTTTTCTTCTGATTTTCTAATTCTGAATTTTTTAATGTATCATAAGGTTTACGATCAGGCATGTTGTCAAGTAGATCAACCACCTCACAGGCCACGTTGATAGGTAATTTTTTGACAACATTGGCATAATGAGAATTTTACGTTATTTTCTTGGTGCAAAAAATGGCTGAGAGAACCAAGTTTGAATCTTTGTAAGATTATACATGAATAAATTCAATATAGATTCTTTTAGTCATTTTGTTGTCATTTTGTTAAAGAATTGGCGGTTGTATTTTTTCTTAAAGTCACTAAAAATCTTTTGTGTGGTTGCTTTTGCATAATAAATCACCAGCTTTTCTGTTCCTTTTTTTTAATTATTTATGCTTATGCGCATTGTGGTGCATTGGGTAGCGGCTTGGAACGAGAAATCGGGGAGCCAAGTTCGAATTCCAGCTGAATTCATTGCCTTCACTTACGTGCAAATACCCTTGGGAAAGGTGTTAATCCATCTCTTCCTTCCAGTTATAGGTTAAATAACAGGACAGATTGGATTCTATAGCCTTGGTCGGCAACCAGTCTACCGCAGAAAGCAATAGCAACCTACTGCGGGATAATCTTCTGCCCAGTCAGTCTTTCGAGACATGATCGCTCAAGCGTGTATCACGTATGGCCCTTAACTAATTGATTGATGCTTGCTTCAAATATCAGGTTTGTGGATGTTCAGTAGAAGGTTGCATAAAAGACAAAAGGGTCTCGTTTGTATAAATAAGTGTAAACTTATTTAATGAGCAGAATGACATCAATTCTTGTTGTTTTAAAGTAACACATGTTGGAAAGTCTTGTATAAAGTTTTTCTTTTGAATGTGTATTTAAGAGCTCACATTCACTTAAGGTTAGATGAAATGGATTTGTGAAGAAAAGGCAAAAATGATGTCGCTGATGTGTATGAAGTCTTTATTCGTCTTTCTTTTTTGAAGAAAAGACAAATCTGATGTCACTGTGTCTTTTTTTTTTGTTGCTGACAAATCAATGAGGAAAGGGGAGAAACAATTAGTGCGATGTGAAGCAGGGAGTGAGAGAGAGTGTAAAAAAGCCATGTCATCTAGATGATAGATGAGATTGACAACCAGTGTCTCTCTGAAAAGAAAGGCAATATCACGCGTATTTATGATTATAAAAAATAGGATCGGCTCAAATTTATTATTTTTTTTTTTTGCTTCTGACAGGCCAATGAATAAGAGGTTATATTTATTTTGTTTTTGCAAATGTCAGCACATGGTAAAATTTTCTGAGCTGACAGTCCTTTGAAAAGAGCTCTTCTATTGGTGAATGTATAAATGTATACTTTTTTTTATTGGCTCTTGAAAAGGTGGAGGTGTGCATAAACTTGGATTTTCTGTGCAATCAAATTTTACAAAATCCAGCAATATGTTTATTTTTTTTCAATTTCAATTTATCATTGCATTTTAAAGCGTTAAACATTGCTGAGGAGGGAAGGTAACTGAAAAGCAATATCATGGGAAAAATGTCTTTTTAACAAGTCTTACTGCGGGTATATTTGCTGAATTAAGTTAACATTGTAATTAAACTTTTGATGCATTTTCTCCTAAAATTTGCAGTGTTAGTTTCTTTTGCAGTTGATTGATTTTATTTAATCTATACAACTTTAGTGAAATACCAAAGAATGCCCCACAAAGATTAATTTAAAAAATATCTATGACTTTACTTGGAGAATAAATCAATAAAAAAAAAAATTAACAAGAAACTTCAGTTGGTATTTAACCACATTTGTATGAATAAATATTGCAGCTTTGTGGGCAGATGTGTTGAATGAAGATACCAGTGAAATTCAAAAAAACAAAATAAGTAAAAAAAAAAAAAGGATAAATAATAGTGAGTGAAGTCAGCAGCAATATTCAAATCGGAAAATTACTTCAAGGGAGATAATTATTAAATGACTATTCGTTTTTGTCTATTTTACTTTTTCACATATAGATAAAAAACATGCAGAGACAGACAGATAGATATGAACAAACAGATATTAACAAATAGGTAGGTATGAACAGACAGAAATTAACAGATAAATAGATACACATGAACAGATAACTAGCTTGGTTATTTGCTAACCCTCCTGTGACAAATTTTTCCTGGTTGCATGTGAATTTGTATTCAGCAGTGAGAGTTTAAAATAGTACTAATTTGCGAGGAAAAAAATTGGGTTTTCTAGTTAACAAAGAAGTTGTTTTTTGTTGAGAGAGATTTTTTTCAATAGTTTCCACAGGAAGAACGATAGATCTGAATGTAAAAATAACAGAACAAGCCTTGTCTTCTGCAGCAAGGGTTATGTGTAGCTTTCTTTTGGGTAGGTGTCTTGAAGGGGGATTTTTCCACTAGTTCCCATGGCAGGAACAAGAAATCTGAATTGAGCAGAAAGACCACATCTTCAGCAGCAAGGGTTGTGTGTAGCCCTCCAATCTGGGCACAAAAGTAGAGGCCACTGAAAATGAAAAATGAAAGAGGCCAAATAGGACTCAGTTATGTCTTTTATGACCTCTTAAACTCCTGGTTGTGCCCTGATGATTATTTCTGCTAATGCAACTGCTGAATTACGCAAAGTAAGGAAGCCCCCATATGACATAATAGCCAACAAGCAAGATGGTTTTTATGCTTTGCCAGTGTTTTAGTCTGACAGAAAAAAAAAGATACAAATCTGTAAAAAATCCCCTTAAAACATTTTGATTACAATAGTCGTTAAAAATGAATATAAAGAAGGTTAGGCCCATGATTGCTTCTATTTTGGGACACATATTGATTTATTGTTCTGAGTAAAGATTAATAGAACAAGTTTCACCAAAAAAAGCCAACTCACTTGTTACAGAACATAAATATTTTCACTCTGCTCCGCTCTTTCAAAGAAGAGTTGACATTTATCTCATGTTTCTTGTTTAGGATTGGTTTTCTAGTTTTTTCTAAACTTTTCTTTAACTCTTCACTAATAATTATCCTTTCTTATGCTGATGCAACTCATCACAGTAGCACGCTACCTTGAGTGGCTCTTGGACCTTGTATTTGGTGAACATTTGTAATATACACACACACACACATATATATATATATATATAATTTTAGAATTTTGGTCCCATTCATAATGTAAATACAGTAACAAACAGATCCCTAACTTCTCAGTTATCATTTCTAAATAAAAACAAATTACAGATAAGTTGAAATAATGAGGAAAATAGGGTTCAGATAATTTGATACTCACAGGACAGATTGATGAGCAAGATGAAAATGATGCATAACCTTCCTAGCGAGGTTGAGTAAATGGATGGTAGAAAAGGGTTTAGGAGCGCTAACAAGAAGAAAAAAATTAATAAGAGCTACAAAGAACAGGAAATTGTGGAGAACCATGATTGCCACATCCTGAGGGGACACAGCACATAAGGAAGAATACCTTGAGCAAGTAGGCTTGTTGGAATCCATTCGTCTCTAGGTCAAACCACAGCTGATGCCCACCAACTTTGATGGCTAGTCATGGCCAAGGGGATGTGTCTGCTGATTCCATTGAAAGAACTGTCCACCCTGGCTGCATGCATATCTGTAGAACCCAGTCTATGCCACTGACCTTACATGAAGGTTCATCTGCTCTTTGAAATGAGGAAAGATGGCTTGGAAAATCTGTTACTCACAGGATAGATTGAAGGGAAGAGGGACAGAAGAAAACAAAGCAGAACATACTTAGTGAACTTGAGTAAATGGATGACAGAGCAGGGTTTAGGAGGAATAACAAAAAGACAAAGTTTATTAAGAGCTACAAGGAACAGGAAGCTGTAGAGAGCCATGATTGCCTACGTTCTGAATGATGAGCATGGCACATAAAGAAGAATATTTTGAGCAAATAGACTTAGTGGAACCCATTACTCTCAAAGTCAAACCACAGTTGATGTTTTCCAACTTGATGGCTGGCCTTTGTTAAGGGGATATGGCTGTTGATTCCATAGAAGGAACAGTCCTCCCTGGCCGTTAACTTCAGTTTATGAAACCCTCTGCCCCATGTTGCTGTGTCATTACCACACTGGCTGCATGCATAGCCATGGAGCCCAGTCTAACCCACTAGATTACCTTACATGAAGGTTAATCTGCTTTTTGACAGGTCTTGTTTTTTAATCTTGCTAGTTGCTAGCCACCATTCCTAGCAGAAAAACTTGGCAGAAGAACCAGGCTCGATGCTGATGATATGACAATACTGCAGGTTGTACTGAATTACATGTAGATAGCCATAATTTCTAACATATAGAAGAAATTTGAAATTGTGTTCATGTCATTGATAACTGCATACTATTAAGAATTGAGTAAAGAAATAGAGCAACATGTAAAATTGAATAATAATAAAAAGTCAGTCTTGAATTAACCATTTCTTGTGTTACTTGAAAAGTCAGTTGATACAATACCTGCTTCCAAATTGCTGATTACTTAACAGGTATCACTGTACACGTTTTTAAGTAACACAATACTGAAACAATATTACAGAGGTGTCTTAAGTTCTTGACTCATCAAGAGTGTCCTCCATAAATATACAAGTTACCCATTAATGGTTAAATCATACTATAATCACCAAAATTAAGCAGTTATTGTTTCATAGTCGACTAACCATTTGAGAACACCAGGCAGTGTAGACAGTAGGAGAGTAAAACCTAACAAAAAGTAAGCCAATGTTGGAATGCAGGCAAGTAGTAAAAAATACAATAAGTTTTTATGTTCAGATATACACTGCTGGTATTTCCTGCTGGAATAAGGATGTGCATTTGTGGTGCAATGGATATTGACTCAGAATGAGAAATCAGACAGCTGAGAAAGGAGTTGCAAGGTGGGAAATAATTTGTCACCTATAAGGAAGGACAAGGTAACACTTTTAAATTTTATCAAGAGTAGAAAGTGAAGATTGGGTGGAATACTTTTATTCTATAAATGCATTCAATATAAATAAGAAAATGATTGCCAGCACTCAAGCATTAATGAAGTCTATGTATAAATTCATTGCCTTGTTCATCTACAGATGAAGAAACTGAAATTCAAAATATTAACTCTCACAACAGACCTCAAGTGGAATGACTATATAGAATCCATAGCTAAATCTGCTGCTAAGAAAGTCAGTTCTCTGTGTAGGGCCAGCAAATTTTTCCCATCTGAAACAATCCTGCACATATATAAATCTACCATCCGCCCATGCATTGAATACTGCTGCCATATATGATTAGGTACTCCTGCTATCCACCTAGGGGTCCTTGACAAAATCCAACAGAGAATTTGTAATGTGATCAATCCTAACTTTGCAGCTCAGATACAGTCACTTCCTCACCAGCAGTGTGGCTTCCCTGTGTCTCTTCTACAAATACTTTTGTGGCTCCTGCTCTGATGAACTTAGCTGACCGGTGTCCCCTATATATGAATTTAATCGAGCCACAAAATTAGCAATAGGTCCCACCCTTTTACTGTGAAACCAATAAAATGTAAATGCAAATTTTACTCCAGCAGCTTTTTTCGCACTTCCCTCCTGTAGAATTCACTTCCATTTACTTGCTTCCCTGACAGCTACAATCTGCAAGAATTTAAATGTAAAGTCAATAGTCATCTATCTCAGACTTGCATCCTCTCTCTGCGGTTTCTTTCTCCATCCACTCTACTCTCATCAGTATTCTCATCCTTCTCTATACCCCCTATAACCTGTCACTTTCTCTTAACTTTCCTCCTATGTAACTCCCTGCACAATAGTGGCAGTAAAATGCCTTGCTTGGGGTGATATGATTATTTTAAAAAAAAAGAAAATCTTAAATTTTAGTCAATGAGAAATCAGAGAGCCAAGTTTGAATTTCAGTTGAATTCACTTATGTGCAAATACCCTTGGGAAAGGTATTAATCTATCTCTTCTCCCCCTAGCTATGGGTTGAATAGAAGGACAGATTGGATTCTATATAGCCTTGGTTGGCACCCAGTCTGTCTAGTCAGTAATTAATTGAAAGAAACAATTGCCAAAGGGTGATCCCATATGGCACTTTACTGATTAAATCCATACTGGGAAGGTATAGCATCTCTAGACATTACAGCAATAAGCAAACATGTCATCTGTTGCTGCAACTATAAAATCTTAAATAGGAGACAGAGCCTTGTTTGTTTGTTTTTTTTTTGTATGTCCTTTGTATATTTTTAAGGATTCAAACAGAATTTTCTTACATACATAAAAGATATATTTAAGAAATTTTGCAGTTGTAAATTTATTTAAATGCTGTTATTTTTTATAGCATGTTTAAACTGATAATAGCTAAGTATATGGAGGTTTAATTTTGGCGTTAATTACAAGTTGTTAAATGGCCACAAATTAAATGTAAGTGGCAATTTAAGAGAGACTTACTACTCTAACCAACTAGAAAAAAAAACTTTCGCAATGTCGGTATTTCACGAAAAATGCTACCTTTCAAATTTTTTGCAACATTTGAACATTTTTGAGCATTATAATATGAACTTTATTCAAAGTATCTATAAAATTTGTCAGATTCAGCGGATTTAGTTTCATTTGGGAAATAATTCAAGGGAGGTAATTTAAACTAATTATAGCAAAAAACATTTCAGAAAAGCTACTCTTCTACCTAGCAGTAATTTCCACACACTGAAAGAATTTATGATGATCAAAAAAGCCTGATATCGTAAGTAATTTTACACAAAATTTAATATGTACACTCAAACAAATATGGTGTGGCAAAAGTTGTTTTTTTTTTCTTTTTGTACTGTAAGCTCTTCTGGGATTTTTTTTTTTTTTTTAAATTTAAAAAGCTATTTTTGGTATTTTAATAAAGTCTAAACCATTCTAATTGTGTTAAAGAACTGAAAACAAAAGGTATAATAGTTTGTTTTTTTTAAATATACAGTTTAATAAATAAGGTGTTTATTTTCTTGGCAACAAATGTTAAAGTCCAGATGCTTACTATTTTAGTGAATTTATGTGATGAGAGAAAAATGAAAGAAATACCTGGAAAATACATTTTTGTTTTAAATTTATAATTAGTGTGAAACAAAATCATCTAGGCACATGCTGAAAGCTTACACAAACAGGCTGTAAATGCATGTGTGTAATTATAATAACGGATATAGATGGATCAGCTAGAGGTTTGAAATCTTACAAGATCAATAAGCAATCAAAAGATTTTGGGTTGTATTTATAAAAAAAAGTCTCTTGCTGGTTTTTAAAAACCATTGATCATAGAATCACCTTATATATTTGACAGATTTTAGATCATAGAATCACCTTATATATTTGACAGATTTTATTTTTCAGTTTGATTTTGTGGGATGAGGAATTATTTACACTATTTCTATTTGGACTTTTTTTTTTTTTTTTTTTAATTGGAGTAGATAGACTGAACTATCTATTCACTCTTACGTAGTCACCTGCACACCAGTGGCCTTAGCACCTTGCTTGGGGTGATTTAAAAAAAAAAAAAAAAAAAAAAGGAAGTGAAAAGATTGGAAAAGAGAAAGCCAGAAACCACATCCTAAACAGGAAACAAGGGATGAGCCTCTACATCTGTTCAATAGACGTGGGTGGAGTGTGAACCGGGCGATAGTTCAGTATATCTACTCCAATTTGGGGGGGGGGGAATCAAAATTGCAGTCTCATTTAATTCCAAAGTATTTATATTTCCCCTTTTAAGTTCATTGTCCAGAATAATTGCATTCTCTTCATTGGTAATGATTATTGCATAATTTGCTGGAACAACAATGCCCTCTTTCACGTTTAACAAAAACTGTACCTGATGTAATTGCCACTATTTCATCAGTTTGGGAATCAAGATATGTCCAATTAGTCCAAGTTCTTTTTTGTTTTTCTTTTTCATGTTCTCCGATACACATCAACCATGGTTGAACCACGTTCTTGGGCATCTACTTTTGCAGCCTCTACAAACCTTAATTCTTTCAGTTTAAGAGTCTACTCTTTGTAAATGTTATGCATGGCTACCACATTTCAAGTCACAAACTAAATGTTTATTACCATTATTGACCATGACAAATTTATATTGCTCTTTAAATTTCAAAAGATCCAAGTTTAATCCAATATGGTACATAAGTAGAAGTGAACTTTTTTTTTTCAAAAATAGAAGCAAATGTGTATCACAATGTTAAAAGAATAATTAGCCAATCAAATGACCAATCACTTGTTGAATTTTGATTAGAAAGGTATGTCAATACATTTTGCTTTAGTTGGAAGATGAAAAAAAAAAAAAAAAAAAAAAAAAAAAAAAAAAAAAAATAAATTTTAGAATAGTTTGAACTCCTATATTTTTAATAGATTTATTACCTTGAGACTTCTTTGGATGTCATATGAATGAGAGCAATAATAAATTAGCCAAAACTTTATCCCCAGAAGTTGTTCCAAATATACTGAATTTGCCATCCTCTCACAGAACAAACCGTTCAAAAGTTATGTGCGCCAAATACTATGACCAGTATTTAGCAGAAGGTATACAGGTAGTTCAAAAAGCTCCTCAGGAATGTATTGCCGAGTGCATTTTAAAGGGAACAATCCAGGATTGAAAGATGACTTGATCCAGTGTTTTTTAAATGAAAAAGTAGTCAATGATGTAGATGATGAAATTTCAATTGAAAAATAAAATAAAAATATAACTGAGTGATAGATGAAACTTACAGCACATTTTCAATAAGATTGATAGTGAAAGCATTTTCAAAAAAAAAAAAAAAGCTAGAAATTGCATCTTATTTAAATAGCTACAACTGTACAAGAATCACTTGTCACTTTCAACACAAATGTTATTTTTCATTTTATTATTATGAAGTAATGCTTTGTAAGCATTTACATTCTATGATTTTCTTAATTTTTAGTTAAGTGTCAATGCTGTGAGTGTGAGAATGCACACACAAATTATACTTAACTAAAAATTTAAATCAGAATATAATGCTTGCAAAGTGCTACTTGTTTATATTAAAAAAAATATAAAGAAAAAATAAAATAAAGAGAAAATAGAGATGTTCAATGGAGAACAAAAAAGTTGGATTGGGTGGAGAGAAGTGTCCAAGAAAATACTTAAGTGTATATAGGAGTGGGGTTAGCACACAAATTCTGTTAAGATGTGAGTTTCTGGATCATTCTTGAAAAAATGAATCACCCTGGATAGACAGTGCCACTATATGTAATATGCAAAATTTTTTTATTGCCTACCGACAACTTCTTCAGCAAAGTTCAGTATGTAAGAAACAATTGGCAGCTAAACAGCTATCACTTAAATTATTTGTAAATGATTAACAAACAAACAATCTTTGAAACAACAAAATTGTGAGTTTGACATAGGCATTCTAAAATGTATTCAAACATCGCACTCAACCAACAAAAGCATTTAGGAAAGATGTGAACTACCATGCAGATATTTAGTTTTTCCTCAAAACTAGTCAAAAAAAAAAAAAAAAAAAAAAAAAAAAAAAAAAAAAAAAAAAAATTATAGTAAGAAAAGTTAATGCTTAAAATATAAAATAAACCAAATATCAAAGACTAAACATTGGTATTAATACCAAAGTCCACTATTCAGTGTTTCATGCCCAAACACCATCATAAAGCAGGAATTATATCCCCCTGATGATGGCTATTGCGTGAAACTGAGTAGCAGATTGATATTGGATTAATATATATATATATATATATATATATATCAGAAAAATACTTAAGTTGCAATGTTAATTGCCTTGATTACTTTTCCAGTTTCCACTCCCTAGCAATTGTTTCTGTTTTTAATTCTTCAACACCCAGTAACCCCACCCCATATCTCGGTGGCTTTGCTGCCTTGATCAAGTGAACTTCGTTTCAAGAAACAAATACAACATTCATACAGAACGTAAATGCTAGTCATCTTTCAACAGATGGGTTAACATTACTTCCAATTTGAACTCACCTACACCTGTGTAGACATGCAGGCAACTGACTTGATCACCCATAGCTGAAGAGAGAAGTGACCGATAATACCTTTCTCCCAATATATCTGTGCGAATCCAACATTTGTTTTTTTTTGGGGGGGGGGGTACCTTTATTACAGAAAAAGGTGCTGTTCTCATGTTGTAGACCAACAGCCAGAAGAGAATCCTGCCCAAATGAAGGAAACTGGTCCGTTTAAAAAAAAAAAGAAGTCTACAATAACAATACAGACAAGCGGGATGACACATGCAGAACGATTTGTTTTATATGATGTATGACAAGGTACCTAGGTTCAAGGAAGGACCGAGATGAATGGCTGCCACAACTCTGCATGCTGGGGGGTGTTGGGACAGCAAATGAGTTCATGTTAGTTACCTGTGCCTTAATCACTCATCCAAAGTTACAGAATGGGAACTTGTTTTATCACCTATCCTAGGTATTGAGAAAAGTACACATAGTACCCTATATCAAAACTACTAATCCAAAATCTTTCCAAGACACAGCATTTAATAAATGTGTACTGTCCTCTAATTAGCTACACAAGATCCTATCCATTTAGAGAAAAACTTGCAACTTCAGCTGAAAAAGATGGTCTACAATGAGGAGAGAGAAGAAAAAAAAATAAAATAAAATAAAATATGAAATAAAAATAACCAGTGATAAGTGACAAATTTGATATGCAATAAGTCTTCACACACACACACACACACACACACACAAAAAAAAAAAAAAAATTTCATAAATAACTTATGCTGATGACATTTACTGCCTCAATAGTAATTGATCAATTTAAGATTCATGTGACAGCTGATATTCAAAATTACCTTCAGTGTGTTAACTGGGGCAAAAGATGGCTTGCTAATTTTAACACTTCCAAAACCAAATTGCTCCATATTAATCATCTGAGAGAAACCCTTTGCATGGCTTATGCTGACCGCCAAAAGTGATTCGCTGCAACTTCTGGGTTAAGATGAAACGGGAAGACTACTGAATCCAATGCTACATCAGTTGACAGGTTGGTTCACCACGTTGTGCCCAATGGGTCCCCCCCCCTCTCTCCAAAGCCTATTTTGCATATCTAAGTAGGCCATTTGTCAATTGAGTATTGATGCCACATCATCTGGAGGTCCTAGTACTTAAGAGATCACTGATAAAAATCCAAAGAATTAGCAATATTGGCTTTTATTAGGTTTCTCTGCTTCAGTCACTTTCCCACTGCCTTTTCTATAAAGGCAAGGTAAATGTTCAGATGAGCCATGGCACAGACTGGCAACAAGGTCACCAATTTGAAATTGGAGATGGCTAAAAGTTCTATGCTAAGCAGTTTTTCTTGCACCTCTTGCTTGCAGAACTCCCAGTTTCATACCTTCTTTAATCTGAAGCCCTATAAATGCAATGTTAGTTGCTTTGGGTAGTCCTGATTGCTCTTTGGTTCTCAATACTTAGCAATGCTTCCGTTTCTAACTTCTTGGGAGTGGACGATGAACCACTACAAAAACAATGCACAGAATAATTAATAAAGTATTTTGGAAAGAGCAATGTATCTACACTGGCAAAGCATCAGTGGTTAATTGACCAATTTTCCAGGGAGTATTGAATTCCAGTTGCCAACAGACTGAAACGTAAACGTGCCCAAAGTGAAAAAAATTGGATACTGAAACGTAAAGACAACAGCACTGATAAGTTCAGAGATTGTGTAGGAACCTCCTGTAACAAAAAGATATAAAAAGAAAAGCCTTGCAATCTTCAGACGACTAATGCCTCAAGGTATCTTGAGATCACATAAAAGTTGGAGTACAACTAGGGCCATCCTTTCATTGGAGTTAACAGTCAAAAAATACTTGACAATCAAGGTGATCTGATGAGGAGGTAGGTGTTTGCCTTATTTTTATCCTTGCTCACTTGCACATACACGGGGGTCCATAAAGTCCATGTGCGCCTTTAAAAACTTTTATAACCATTTGTATTTGATAGAAATCTTTAAAAAAAAAGTTATAAAGTTTAAAAAGATAAGGTACTCAGTTTTAAATATAGTTATTGAATAATTCTTAACTAAAAATTGTTGCAAATTTTGTGGTAAAGTAAAATTGGAACAGGGGGGGGGACCATTTTATCGGCTCCACATTCAGATTCAACTCCATTATTTTTTTTTTTTAAAAAATGGTACATAGAAAAACAGTTGTGTATGCAATCAAACCTAGTTCATTAGAAGATTTTAAAGCTAAAATTAATGCGATCTCAGCATTACTGTAAATCAGTTGTCAAATGTTTTCTGTGAACTGCAAAATCATATTACCCTTTGTATTGCTAATGATGGAGGACCTGCAGAAACTTAAAATTTCAATAACTTTAAAGTATAGATCTAATCCTTTTTTACAAATTATTTCTATTGCTAATTCAAATTAGTCAAACTTTAAAGTGCACCATTAAAAAGGTAGAGGGCTATAATGTTAGTGCACTATAGACCAGCCATGGAGAAAACTGCTGGACACATGCAACCTGTTTGGTCTTCCTGAATAGTAACAATTTCACCAGGAAGATTATGTTTAAGATGTTTTGTATCATTCTTACCTGTTCACTCACACCCAAAAGAAACAAAGATTAAGTAAAATGTTTCTTGTATTTTGTAAACTTTCAATGAAAATAAGGTTTTTTTTTACTATTATAAATCATTGATTTATAATAGTAAATATAATATAAATGAAAACATTTTTTGCTTTAAGCAGTGATAATTATAACAAGACCATTTTTAAGTCTAGAAAAAAAAAATCTGTATTCCCAATTCTATGCTATATATGTTAGGAGGATAAAAAAGAGGATAAAAAAAAAAAGAAAAAAAAAAACTGCTCTATACATGGAAGGCTTTATAAAACTTGTGCATATCTACAAACATAACCTACCTTATGAAGTCAAAGATTCATTTTATTAACCAGACAGCTTTGTCAATATAGTTCTTGAATCAAATGATGCTTACTTTGTGAGAGACTTAAACACCAGAATCAGCCCCCAAAGAGAACTTTGGCCAAGCATGTCAATTTTAATGTCTTCCTAGACTGGCATGCTATCAAGTATTGTGACATGTCAAACCAATGGCATCCACTGGGATGTCAAAAAATATCTGCAGACAAACATATCTACCAACTGCTACATTGACTACTGTTTTAAAAGGTAAAACTAAAAATTAGGTAATTAAACCAATCCAAGAACTGTGAGTCAAGAATCAAATTTATTAGTCAATCTTAATATTGACAGTATCATTACATTACCTAAAGTTATGTTCTGCATTTAGACAAATATCTTAATTTGCTCATTTAGCACCATTACAATGACAAGATAGCCATCAAGCTTTGCTAAATAGACAGGTTTCTTTTTCTAAGGAAAAGGATATTGCAAGAAAAAAAATGCTATAATCCAAAATAAGAGTTTAAATTTACAAATTCTAAGTGAAGTGAATTTGCAAACAATATAAAACTGGAAGTTAGTTTTCCAATTACTAGTGCCATTCAACAGAATGAAAGATTACCCCCCCCCCCACAATCCAAACCTCTCAATTTTACTGCATTTCAAATAAATTAGTTTTTCTTATTACAAATGTTACAAAGATCAAAATGTAATATTTCATAAATTCTTATACTGAAATTTAAACATGCAATTACTCAAATATTTTTATATCGTTAAAAAAAAAAAAAAAAAAAAAAAAAAAAAAAAAAAAAAAAAAAAAAAAAAGCCCGCTCCCCATGAGTAAGTCAATACATATAATCAAGAACCAAAATAGCAACCACTACTTTATAGCTACATAGGTAGCCTGACCGTTAGCATCCAGATATGTGTAGTGCCAAGTTTCTTGAAATCATTTCTCATTTAGGCTCCAGCATGGACAATGAATGGGACATGTGCTTCAGTCATTGGGTTACCTGGCTACAGGTAACCCAATGACTGAAAATGCAGGAAGTAGCAACAGTAAACTGGCCTACAATCTACAAAAACTGTCAAAGGAACTAATTTAAACATGCTCTAACCAAGACAATATTTCATGAGAACAGAGGCCAGAATGCAAGCAATTCTAAAAAAAAAAAAAAAAAAAAAAAAAAAAAAAAAAAAACTGAAGAAAACCAATGGGGCAAAAAGGTTAGTTACTTTGCACCTAATAGATGGCAAGTGTAATAATCAAAGATGGAGAAGGGGGTTTGCTTATAAAACTGAATAGCAATGTCACAGTTGTCAAGTTCCATCCATCAGGAGAATTGCAATACAGATTGATAGTTATTATAGACAACAAAAATAGGAATTTTTCACAGGTGTTCTATTAATATACCTATGAAGGCAATTGTTCTAAAAATTTCACCCCCACAGGCAAAGTAATAAGGGTTACCAAATGATATTCAATCATTCCAATTAGCACAAATGCCTTAGAATGATTAGCCCAAGATCCCATAATGAAAGTGATTTGACTGATGACTCACAAAAAGGAATACTGGAGTGTTACTTTATACAAAGCCTACCAACACTATCCTTACCATACAGAGAACTAACAACACTATCATATGAAGAGGAGGCCAGGAGTTTTATGTCCTGCCCATCAGTGATAAGAATATAACTACCATTGATTTAAGCTAAAACTTAAGCAAATTTCAATTCTTGCTGGTTAGGGAGAGAGAGGGTGGGTGAAGAGCCCTAAAAATGAAGCCACATGATGTAAAGATTTAGAGAAATTAACCAAATAATTAAATCAAAAGTTTAATATCATTAACATTTAAATGAACAAGGGAAGACTGGTAAGGAGTGAGTGTATAATATAACTACCACAAACACTAACAATTCCACTGCTGTACAAAAGGTCTTGCCTCTTTCCAACTAACCACTGTTTCATCAGCAAATGCCCTCTATACGAAAAAGTTACAATTTAAGCAAACTGCTTTTTGCCTCTAGGCAAAAAAATAGAGTATTACTTTTAACCTAATAGAATTCCTCCTTCGCCTATGTCCCCAGAAGAAAATATAGAGTTAAATATCAATCATTTGAAAGTAAATTCTTTGCAGTGATGCACTTGGGTGGGGGGGAGAAAAATATTGGTTAAAAGTTTAGTCTGGCATCCGGCAACAAGTATATTGCCAAGCCTAGTAATTTGGTAGAGCAACAGTCAAGCTCTATTTAAGGAGGTGTGTGTGTGTGTGGGGGGGGGGGTTCCTTATGACCCCTGCAAACTTAATACACACACACACAAACCCCTTGATTTGTGTGAAACTTTGCAAGTCGTAACATTCTGACCCCCCCCCATCTTGTTAAACACAGTTTAGTTAGCAGACTACAGGTGAATGCCTGCAATAAGCTGTAATTTATTAGTCATTAATTTTAGTATTGACTATCATTGCACATGTTGCCCCAAAATGCATCTGTTCTGCCACCCTTTGTATACCTACCAATTGGTAAGCAATACAAATGGCAAAACAGCCAAGCTTAGCTAACAAGACGAGTACCCTTTTTACAAGGAAACAAGTTCAGAATTAAGTATAAATATTGGATTTTGCAAACATTAAATACAAAGCTAAAACAGTTTAACAATTAAAGTCATTAAACAGAATGGGATGCTGGTTAATTCATTAAATTAATAAGTGGTGGAGGAGGGCCGTGAATTCTTCAAGCAGTGCACCAACATCTTTATAGTGGAGTAAAAATTGAAGTATCACTTCCTGCAAAACAAAGCTAGCAGAGTTCGGATTTACAGCCAACTTTAATACATTAAACATTCGTTTAGACTAAGGAAATAGCAATCAAAAAAATTTTTTATGCTTTAGTCCACCTTCAAAGTCGCTATAAAATTTGATCTTAAGACTTTGTAAGGAAACCAGAGTTTGAGAAAGTGAGTTATCTGTTGAGGGAGGAGAAAAGCAGAAATCAATACTTGTTGGAGGGGGTGGCACCATGCAGCACTCTTGTCAAGTCCATCTTAAAGCCTGTAGCCAGAAAAGACTGAAAACTAGAGTAATAAAAAAAGCAGTTAATTATATTAGGAATTATTATAATTTAAAATAAAATTCAACTAATTTAGTAAAATTACATTGTTTATGATTCTCAAAAGATAATTAGAAATTTATAAACAGTTTAGAAAGAGCCACAAGCGGAAAGAACATTTTGTTCTAATCATTAATCCACTCTTAAAATTCTGGCTACAAGTTTAAACAAACCTAATTTTTTTTTTGGGGGGGGGGGGGGGGGGGAAGAAAAGGAAAATCATGACAGCTCTAATTCAAATCTTAAGCATCTTCCAGTCAAGTTCAATCTTTTTAGCAGGAGGAAAAAAAAAAAAAAAAAAAAAAAAAAAAAAAAAAAAATGCTTGCTGTCTTTTTTGTAGTTTGCCAAGAAAAAGAGAAATGATAGGAAAGTGACTTTTATTTACAATTGTAAATCACCAGAGGGCACAGTAGAAAAATATTCCACATTACTTGCAAATAGTAAGAGTGATACTTTAAGGAGGAGAAAAAAAAAAAAAAAAAAAATGGAATGCATACAGAGTTGTTATAGACAATGATGACGTTACAACACAATGGTAGTAAACCCACAGTACTACATGCATGGTGGGGCAGCGCGACAGAGGCAAGTTAGTAGTCAATACCTTTAAATCACAAGTTTGCCAGATTTTCATGTTTTTTGGAAAACTGACACTTTGGTCAGAACTCCAAGCTACAGAAAGAACTTGGCCAGCAGATCAAGCAATTGCAGCAGTAACAAACAATGTAAAAAGGTTGTTTTTTTTTTTTATCTATCAAGTAAAATATATTAGGGGGGGGGGAGAAATCAACTATTTAGACTGTGTGTGTGTGATTTAATAGTAAAGAGAGTCATAGAAATTGAAGGGAGAGAGAAAAGGGTAAAAAATAAAATTTAAACATCTGCTTCAATAGAAACAGGTGTGGTTCTTTTAAGAGGAAAAAGATCAGATACTGAGGTGATGTGCAGCAACTCAAATAGTGATTTAAAAAAAAAAAAAAAAAAAAAAAAAAAAAATTCAATTTGAAGAGTAAAGTAATTCTAAAAAGCCAGAAAAACCACAAATGTAAAGAAAATAAGAGGAAAACATTGGTTTCAGTCACATTTGTTATGTTTGTTTTTTTTTGTTTTTACACAAATGAATCAAGAGCAAGGGCAGAGCAATATTCAGACAGAAGCACCAATAAATTAGGAAAAAAAAAAATATATAGATAAGAGAAAATGTCATTATTTCACATTTGAATTTGTTTTTCTATTAGAAACTGTCATTTAGTGTCTCCCAGCAAAGGATTTCATAACGTACAAAGAAAAGCTTTGAAGAGTTACACAAAGAGCCAATGTGCTCATTAATCATTACCACTTGCACATTTTATGTACAAATATGTATATGAAAAGAGCAAGCAGCCTTTTTTTGTTTAGATTAGAAAAATAAAAATAAAGTCGCCCTTCACTTTGGAAGTGTTAAGTTAAGCAGCGTTGTAATGTCTTAAGTTGTTTGGAGCTTCTTTTTTTTTATATATATTTATATTATTTAAATGGCCAAACTGTTAACCTCAAAATTGTAATGCCAACCATAATGTCCATTCAAAATCCACAGTCAAACATGGTGAAAGAGGTAGAGAAATAAGGGAAAAAAAGAAAGAAAAAATGTGTTGAAGTTGTTGACAAAATGAAAAAGGTGAGAGCAAGTAAAGAAAAAAGTTATTGGTCAAAGACTAAACATTTGGAAGGCTGGACACTGGCCACTGACAGGTGTTGCTGTCTAACAGGCACCTCAGAAAAAGTCATCTCCCTCCAGGTGTTGATTTTTTTTTTTTTTTTTGTTCGTTTAAGTTACTCCGCTTTTCCACCTTTCATGCTGTCAGAGACAAAATCAGCAGCAGCATCTGTGGCAGCTTTGGTCACAGTTTTCTTGGCTGTAAAGAAAAAAAAAGAAAAATTTAAAATGGCATTGAAAATATATTTTTTTTTTGGGGGGGGGGATGTAAATCAGTAAAGGGAAGTAAGATTTGCATAATCCACTTACCTTCATCCATCTTCTGGCCAAAAGTACTGATGGCATCATCAATTTCAGACTCGTGCTTTAGGAAAAACACCTTGATAAGACGGTTGTAGATCATATCAGCACCATTATGAGGGATTGGCATCATGCACCACAACAGGAAGATGCACTGTAAAAGAAAAAAAAGTTTCAAACAGTATAGTAACAAGAGTTACATTTTTCTTCATTATAAAAGACATTCTCAGTTCACTTGTTTTCCCCAGTTAGATCTCACTAACACACCCACACACAATATTGTAGGTTTTGCCTCAAAGAGCTTAACTTAAGCCTTTTCTAAATATGAACAGCCCAAATTAATCCAGTGATGTAAATTGTGTGCACATATGAGAAAGCATTAATAATGGAATACTAATATAACAGCTCAAGAAGATTACTGAATATGTAGACAGGAGTGGGGGGGGGGGGGGATTCTAAAATATGAATTAAAAACAATCAAATAAGCTCAAGAGACTCCACTTCCAGTAAGAGTTTGCACTCTCACAGCATAAAAAAAAGAAAAAATATATATATATATATATATATATATATATAATATTGTATATTTTATTCAGAAGCAGTAACTGTTTAAAAAGAGAAAGGGAAGAGAGGAAAAAAAAATATTTTTCTACAACGGTGACAAGTTTAGACCCCCAAAATGATATTAATACGCGATGAAGATGAAAGACAAAATTAGCTCCAGTGGTTATAACAGAGGAAGTTATCTTTAGAATCAAGTCTGCTGTAAACCTGAGCTAACCAAAGACATCAAGATGTCCTAACAAGGTAGCAGTATTGACAAATGGTATCAGCAGTAGACACCCAGAAACAAGCAGCAGGCACACAAATACAGCAATCAGGGCTGCTGCCACTGCTTCAACCTGTGGTACCTAGCTTACAAGTTCTGTCATATATGATAAAATAATTAACCCCTCAGTATTCAAGTTTGAAGGTGGGATCTTTTCAGTTGTGCTATGAACACAAAAGTATTAAAAGGTTCCTAAAATCTAATTTTAACCTACCTTACTGTAAAATTCATTTAAGAAAATATGAACAATGAGGTTTCCACCCCCATTTTTTTTGTAATATTCATAGTGAAGAAGATCTGGAAACTAGAACTTTAGAAACAGTAAGATGTTAGGGTTGCTAAATAACTGCTGGATAGGGTGTGGTGGCTAGCCAAGAGCAAGGATTACTAGATTGCTAAGGAACAAGGGTGGAGAGAAAGTACATGCCCATCCTCAGGTAACGATAAACCTGCCACTAATTACCATCCTAGATTTTAGCTGCAGAATTTTTTTTTTTTGATGCCAGACATTACTGCAGAAGGGGATAACATGAAGACAGCCAGACAAACCATTCAGCTAAAGACAACTGAACAAGTAGATCCTCTAGAAGGAACAATAATGAGAAATAATGAAACCAGCCAGTTATTTCAGAGACTTTTCATTAATGAATATTGAAAAATTATTCCATACTACTGTGTGCGTGTGTGATTTTATTTGGTAGTAGCTGAAACTAAAACAGCTAAGAATTTTCAAAGTTATGATTTGAAGTTATTTGTCCTCCCTCTATTTTATGATTGATACACGTAAATCAACTAGTAAAGTTGATTTACTACATTGAGATAGAATTGTTCAACCACGTTAAAAGGTAAAACATCTAATGCAGATCTGTATTTAAGGATCAACATTTAAAGAAAAGAAAAGGGGGGGTAGATCATTTGCAGTTATCAATGTCTTCAGTTTAAAACATTTTCTTGAAAGAACTTTGCAACTGCAAGGTAAGCTTTTGGTAATAAGTCAAGACTTGGTTAAACATTCAAGAGGCTAATTATTTAGGCATATTCCCAGCTGAATTCCTTGCATTCACTTATGCACAAATACCCTTGGGAAAGGTATTCTATCTTTCCTCCAGTTATGGGTTAAATAATAGAACAGATTGGGTTCTATAACCTTGGCTGGCAACCAGTCTACCACAGAAAGCAATGGCAACCTACTGCGGGATAATCTGCCTAGTCAGTCATGTCTTTTTCAAGACATGATCACCCAAAGCATGTATCACATATGGCACTTAACTGACTGACGTCAGGAGTTAACCCCCTCACATAACTTGTTTTTAATATGTACCCTTGCTAACAAAAGGTCCATTTTGTCCAATAGAAAAAAAAAAAAAAAAAGCTGATCTTAACCAAAACTAAAGACAGCCATGCATTAGTTAAGTGAGCACAAAATGAATTAAACAGAGTCAACCAGCCTTGATCAAATCTAAACTACTTGTTTTCACTGGAGACAATGTGTGAACATTTCATGACATTTGTTGGCCAAGCCTTGTCCAATAGATCCTCAGAGCTAATTTATTCAGCTGCAAGATACTGACAGTTTCTATATCAGATTTATCCAAAAGAATTTTACAATATTCAGCTGTTTGTTGCCACACTGAAAGTGTAAACCCTAAAAAGCATGCAGAACATTTTGCATATAAAAAAAAAAAATAAATAAATAAATAAATAAATAAAATAAAAATAAAATAAAAAAAAATAAATTTATATCCAACTGCCTGAGAAGCACCAGGAAAGAAAGAAAGAAAGAAATAATTGTAAGCCAATTAGTGTTTTTGCTAATAAATGAAAGCAAGCATAATGTTAAGCAAATCTATCCATTTATTAGATTGGTAAAATATAAAGCCATAACCATTAACTTAGTAATAAGTAAAAGACATATAGAAGGAATAAATAGACACCTTTTTAACAGAGGTTCTCAAGAATTACCAGTTTTAAGTAAATTAGAATGAGAAAGTTTAACATTTAAGCTAAGAATGTAAGTTAAAAAAGGCAATTTTTAAAATTGCTATATTACATCCAATTTCAATTTAGAATAAATAAGTTGAAGTAACTTAGCATTTTCTGGAAATACAGAAATAATCCTTGGATTTACTAAGTTATGAAGTGAAGATTTAGCTGCCTATAGATATTTGCAATAAATCAACATCAGATCCTTGTGTATCAATCATTTACAGATTTTTGAGAAAGACAGCTGAAGTTTATGTAGAGGAAGAATTTTTCCAAATTTCCAGAACAATAGAATAATATTCCTCCTATACGACATCCAAAGTAACATTACTTAAAATAAAAATAAAGAGGGTAATCAAGGCCACTGGTCAGCTGACAATCTTAGTTCCTATATAGCACATTCATGATCAATTGATTGCTTAACATCAAGGACCAGAATGACTGCCACAACAATAATAATGAGCAGAATTGGGAGGGGAGAGAAAAAAAACTGGTTTAAATTGCTTATTGTGTATCCTATACAGATAGTGTACTAACCTTAATAGCATTTAATAGTAAAAGCGAAGCAAATTAGAAAAAGCCAAAAGCACAGAAGAATGAAGCAATAGGTGCTCAAGTGAACCCATGCAAGAGTACATGCTCAAAAGATGGGTTTGTACTTAAAGGAAAAATGAAAACTTACTATTAAATAAAATAGTATTAATATGCAATTTAATATCTCTAAAAAGGTTCCAGATACTATTTCATGGTTATCTATGACTGCCATCTTCCCCCATATCAATCACCTGGTAGTCTAGCTCCTAAATAAGTATTATCTCAACTTTCCACAAGATACAATAGATCTTTAAGAAAGGAGAGGAGTGGGGAAGGCATTTTTATATATTTTAAGTATTCAAATTGAGCCATAAATAACCTACGTAACTGGGGGGGGTGTAGGGGACCCATTGTGAGAATGGCCTTTTATTTAAGATATTTTCATATTCACCATTTATTTTCAGATTCAAGCTTGCATTCTATTAATTCATGCTGGCTATGATAATTCTGTTTTATGGTACAGAAGTTCTGTTTTTATGGTACAGAAGTTATTAAAGTATGTTCTGTTTTAAAAAAAAAAAAAAAAAAAAAAAAAAAACGAAAAACTGATTGTCAACGGACCAGATGGGGGGAGGGGGATTAAAAAAAAAAAAAAAAAAAAAAGAAAACACGCAACCAGTGGTTACTTACCTTCACTTGAAGCTTATTAGTAGCCAAGACAAAACAAAAAAAAAAAAAACAAATGAATAAAAATGCCATAAGGCGTGAATAATATGCAAGCAAATGTTTCATATCAACAAGAAACCAACCAAATTATTGCATTGCAACTAGAATTCTTTGCACCAATTGCTACATGCAAGCAACACTTTATAGCATTGGATTCTATTAACTTGCAAAAATAAATAGCTGAAGCCTGATTGCAAACTAATCAATTGAAATTGCTTCACTGCAAATAGAGGATGCTTCTGCAAATTTTAGCTTTCACAAGAAAGACATGCAAGGTTGAAAGCTTTTGAAGAAATACACTAAATTCCACAAAGCATTACAATTTCAACTACATTTTAGTTGCCTTTTATTGCCACTACTCAGATCGCTGGTTCAGATCCGAAAAAGTATAAGTTTTCATGGAGATTATCCTGCCCTGGGAACTCAGCCTTACAGCTCATGTTGAAAGTCTAGCAGAGATATGGAGATTCTGCTTACTAACTTACGGTCATATGATGTTGAAATACTAGTCCTTGATACAATCCAGCTATTTAGATAAATAGAATAGTAATAAATCACAATACCTACCCAAAGTTCACTGACAGGGTGGGGGTGTAGGAAAAAAAAAACAAAAAAAACAACACACTAATGTATAATCTAGCGTACACACTATCTCAAGCTAATAGTCAATAAGCTGAGATCAAAGTAATATTTCGGACATTAATTATAGCACATGAAAATTAAGCTTGCCAATAACACACACGGAGGGGGAGGGGAACCCTACTTCTTCCATAACATTAATAGAATAATTTAGCAAATTCAGCAACAGCCCCACTGCAGTAATTGAGGGGAAGAAGAAAAATTATTAACAGTTAACATTTGTTAATAGACAGCAGCATGCATTTGTGCAGTATATCTGCAGCTTGGAAAAGAAAAAAAAAAAGAAAAACAGTAACTTACCTTGAAGAACCAGTAGAAGGGAATCCAGAAGAGGAGCAAATCAGCAAAGAACTCAAGCAAGCTGAAAACACTGTAGACAACCCAATACATGAGCCACTGAGTGTCATCATCCTTGCGTGCAGATTCGATTGCTTTAATTCTGACAAGAAAAAATAAGTTTTTCAAAATAAATCCTTGGAAGTTTTCAGATAAATCTACAAAATTTAGCTACAAAGTCATTTGAATTAAACTTATTCTGTACGGAAAGTAGGGCAGCATATTCACAGGTTTACCCCCCCCCCCACTCCACCTTTGTTGCATTGGCATACATTTATACATAAGACTACTTCACATAAAATGATATTTACATCAAATGGCTACTTCAATAGCCTAAACTATTAACATTAAGTTTAATTTAGGAATCCTCAAAGATTCAAGAAATTTAATATTTGATACATTTCAGAGTCAAAAGGATTACACCCAGTTATCTAAGCAAGGTTTTATTGAAGCCTATATGGTACAAAGCTGGTTAATGTTCTTTTATACCAATATTTACATTCCCTAAGTTGTACCTACTTTTGCTAATAAGAGGGAGCAAAAGTATAAAAAAATTACACATATTTCTACTCCTTTAATAACATTTTAAACAGAATTTAGCAAGTTCAACAACTCCACTGCAGTAATTAAAGCAAAATAAAAATGACTGGGTCATCTTCACATGTGAATTGAGGTCTTATATCTGGGCGTATGTGTGCGTGTGGGGGGGGGGGGGTGATTTAGTTTTTCAGATGGTGTTTACTTGACAAATGATCAAATCAGGTTATTAAAAAAAAACAGACTAACAGTCTTATACTTGCTAGAGATTCAGTAAAGTACTATAAATAACCAACCTTGAGAACAAGTTTCAAGAGTGAGAAACTATGCTCAACTCAAGTGGAGATTGATAAAAATTTCTTAAAATAGATTAATTTTTTTTTCCTCTTCAATACAGAAAACCAAGCATCTGATAAATTTATTTTAAATTAAGATTAGTTTTTACTTAAGTGATACTTTACACAGTACATATATATAAAAAATAGAAAGAGAAAAAACAAGTTGCTAGGAAAAGTTAAGCAACATCAGCTATTGACATTAAATAAGCCAGTTGAAAAATTACAGGTCAAGAGTCACCAAGCGTAAACTAATTTTTCAGTAGCGACAAAATGAGATCAAAATGACCAAGACATTTTGTTGGTAACATGAGCTACTACAATTAAATCAGAAAGTTTAGGAGCTTGTACTATATACCAGGATTACCAAGTAGAATCTTGGTTATCAATTTGGTTAACAGATGTTCAGCTTATAAAATAACAGACTGTTTTAGTTTCTAGAAGTTACTTGGAATACATTCAAAATATAAATATCTATTTAATTCCAAATTAAGTTAAAATTCAGTTTGATGCAGGGACAGTACAAATTTATGGCAAACTTCAGTTCCAAATACAAGATTCCAAAAATTATGGGTGTAAGAAAATTTACCAGGAAACGCATACCGGCAACCCAGGAATTGATCCAACAAGTATTAAATTTGAAAGCTGCAATAAATTTATGCAAATAGATTAAAGCAAGGAGGTAAGTTGAAACTATCCTATCTGGCTTGATCTTAATATCCTGCAGGCAAAGGATATTCTGGGATGATTGCTTAGTTTTTAAGGACAATGCCACCCAAATTCAATTTAGGATTCATTCTAAAAAGCAACCAATTTAATACTCCCCTCTTGCAAGCCAAATAAAATTAAGATCTAATCTAACACTAATCAGTATGAAAGTTTTATGAAGATAAAAAGGATTTACAGGGTTTTTCCATTGCCATAGAAATAGAATGCTACTTATAGACTAAACTGAAATCTAACAGACCCAGGTTTTCAGTTCAATGCTTCATTAACTGGTCAGTTTTCCTGGTTAAAAGAAAAATGGCTAAAAATAAAAGCATTCAATCCAAAACAAGTCACCAGAGAAAGAAAGCAAAGCCCAAAAATGCAATTTATCTTTCATACTGACCAACCAGTAAACAAATCCTGAAATATATGATTATATACTTATCAATAAGCAGGATTGTTGGTTTTGCTTGCAATCAATATCTTCATAATCACAAAGAGATGAAAGGTTGTTGTGTAACTTACGATTTGTAAGCAGGATAGCAAAAGCCAATGAGGTTGCAAAGGAAGTCACCTCCATATCCAACCATCAGATAAAGGCTGAGGAAGCCAATTATACCTGCAAGAAGAAAAAAAAATTAAGCTTATCAGTTTTTATACTTCAATAGCAAACATATTGAACATAAAAGTTCATTAGAAACTCAATTCAGAAATTACTACACTCAGTTCCGATTTTTATTTTGTTATTTTTAAATCATATCATCCCGAGCAAGGCGGTAACACCACTGATGTGCAAGGGGCTACATAATAGTGAAAAGATTGGAAAAGAGAAAACCGGAAACCACATCCTAAACAAGGAACAAGGGATGAGCCTCTTAACCTGATCAATAGACGTGGGTGGAGTGTGAACCAGGCGATAGATAGATCTATCTACTCCAATTGAGAAAAAAAAAAAAAAAAAAGCTTTCCTAGAGTATCTGTGCAAAACTGAAGGAGTCAGATATTTATGACAATAACCTATGCTGTCCTGCAGAATCATTTTAACTCCACACAATGACTGGCAACTCCACACCTAAAACTGAGCAAATTGTTCAACATCCCGCAAGGATACAATTTTAGTCTAACATTATCCATGGTTCTTTAAGTTGATGTAGAGGAAACTGTAGGACAAATTAGTATGATGTGGTGGTATTAATATACTTTAAGGAAAGCATTTTATCATTACCCTCAAGGAAAGAATTGACTCCTTTCCCTGCAAAAAGGATAATACTGAATCTACAATTTAGAAACATCTAGAAATTTGTAAAATTCCTCATCTCTGCAAGTCTAATTGTCAGTTTGTGTAAAAAAAAAAAAAAAAAAGAAAAAAAAAAAATTGATTATCAGTGACAGCCTAATGTCACTAAGTTTAGTATCAGTTACATTTATAATTTAGTTTTGTAGAAGTACATCATGCTTTGTGAATGCATAAAGCAATTTTAGAGGCTATCAAAGAAATAGAATCTAAAAACTTCACTCAACAAAATAATTTTATTATGAAACCCTTGCTAACAGAACAGAAACCAGTTTTATACCCAACCCTCCACAAGCATGATACAATATATACCACTTCAATAGTAGATAACTGAATGACAAAAGAACTGCTAAAATAAGCATTTTATCCCAATAAGCAACTTCAACAACTTCCCTTAAAAATTCCAAAATATGTATATTCTGAAAATCTTATACTCTTGTCATCCCCACAAAGCATCACAATGGCAATGATTTTAAACAAGACAATATTTAATTTAGTTATGGTTTGTTATACACATTTGTCATCAGCCTAACTCAAAATTTCCATTGCAAAGTTGAAGACTCTTGGAATGGGTTAAAAGTCTACAGAGCATCTTAATGTTGAAAAAGCCATACAGACTATTTAAAGTTTGCCAAGTCTTAATTGTCTAATTTCCCCTCCTAAATGTCACTAACAAAGAATTAATCGCCTCAAAAATATAAGTAAAATTAGAGAGGGAAAAATTTAAGTTTAAACATTCAAAATCATGCCACTTGTGATAAGATCACTAGCTGTTATGAAGTAGAAAACAAAACAGTAAAGTATTTCAAATTTATCTGAAGGACATTTATTAAGACGGTAGCCTTTTCATGTGAGGCATCAAAGTATTTGAAAACAAACGCCAATGAAACTAGCAGAGAAATTAATTTAAATGCCACAACAAAATATTGATAGTTATAGTATAAAGGCTATGAGAATAGAGATATGCTTTCAAGTACGAAAGGTTTAAGTCATTGCACATGAAGTTAAATGCACTTCACGAGTAGCTTTGTTGTTATTGGCCATTGTTCAAGTAGATCTAATATTAATTGGCTAGTACTGTTAACTAATACTGATGGCATAATGGCTTATATTCTCACACCTGCCACAGTAAGTTTGTTTTATCAAGTAAACCCGAGATCAAAAACAAATTACAAATGAAGTCCTTAGGGATAACCAACAGAATGAGAACTGCAGAAGTGTCACTGTGCAAAAAGCTCCCCGACTCAAGGTGTTTCATTAGAAATCTTACAGATAAAGTAGGGGGGAGGGGTTGTGACAAAGAAAAACAGAATGAGTTTATTATATAACATGTAAATAAGATCAGTTACCTCTGACAAGTACAGATCAAATGGATTGAAAAAATAACCAATTGACAAGAATGGTACAAAGCAGGAAGGAAAAAATTAAAACTGAAGTGGGTGTGAACATACATCTGGGTGCTTCCAGTTTTTAACCAACTAGACAGCTTCACCAGCACTATTGGGGAGAGATGCATATCACCTAAGTTCCCCACTTCCAAACAACTGTAATTGACATAAGCTGGACAGATGGCAACTATTCTGTAACTTCCATCACCAGAATTCTCTGCCTTCTGGACAAATGCTATTTAACCAAGAGTTCTAAACTGTTGGGAATTCATTCTGAAACAAAACAGCCTAATTACTCCAACAAAATCATAGTTCATTTGACTATGTGGGTGCATTAATCAACAGAAGAGGGAGGCCTCCACCATGTGTGCATGTGGGGGGTATCTTCCCCAGACAGAAAAATTAAAATACCTGTAGAGGGTCACAAATTTGAGTGAATATAATTCTAACAAGTCATCTTAAAAGCAACCTCTAATTTAAAACAAAGTATATAAAACAATGGTTGCTAGTATTCAGTGTCCAACTTTACTCTGCTTATCACTTATTTGGAGCCAAGTTTTAATCAATTTAGCCCTTTTATTTGGACACAAACTTAACATTCCTTGCTAAGCATAACTGTGAGACTAAACATTTTGGCCAAAATCTAACATCAAAAACAGGATTACAGGTGCCCATACAATTTGGAATGTTAATGACTTCTCAAAAGTTAAAACAATTTTAAGTAATTGTAGTTGTCATGGAAGTCAAGTAGGAAAAGAATCACTCAAGTACTTTTATGCATTCAGTTAGAGACTAACAGACTATCACTAGCTGTAAGAAAAAAGTAAAGGACTTCCACTAACAATCCACAAAAGAATACTAATAGACAAACATTTACAAAAACTTTACACTGATAACATTTCAGTCAGAAAATGTTAAATAGGATTTAGTTTCTAAAAAAAAAAAAAAAAAAAAAAAAAAAAAATTAGTAGACAACCCATCTGTTTTGAAGAGGACAATACCCATCACATTTATAAATAAAGAAAACACTTGCTACAAAAAAAAAAAAAAAAAAAAAAAAAAAAAAAAAATCACTCACCATTACGTGTGAATAATATATTTAAAAAGAAGAGAAACAGCTTCAAGCCAAACACCTTCAGTTGAGACACAAGCATTTCTGAAAAGTCTGCCATTATCGAAACTAAATGAACTTTGACAAAGTGTTCAATGTCAACCCTAAAAAGATTTGTATGACACCGGCCATCACATGACTGATAAGATTTTAACAAGGATAAATATTATGCACAATAATCTTAAAATCATTTAGATCAAAAACATCTAAAGAGCTTAAGGACAATTGAACTTCTATAATCTATAAAAAGTGTTTACTGCATATATTGCACAAGCAGTAACAAACATTTCTTGTAGGTAAGCAAGAACATTTACATTAAGTGTTATTAGTTTTTACAATAAGCATTACAAGTGTCTAAAAACTAAATATCTCCACCCACAAAAAACAGATCAATATTTAGGAAATGGATTCAGAATTAACTGGAAATTAAAGAAATGTGATAAAATTAACCTTAAGATTGCAGAGTTCAAATAATGTGGTACATTGCATCTGGGGGGTTTTGTTTTTTTACTCCTTAAATGCTGGGTTCTTTCAAGATGTGGATTATTACTACTACAGATTCAATTACTGACCAAATGTCAACAATTTTAATTCAAATATATATAAAAAAATTTTTAGCACAAAAATACTAAAACACTTTGAACTGATAAGCATTTGAAATGCAATAAAATTAAATGCAAAAACGTTTTTCCAAAATTTATTAAGATGTTTGAACATTGGAAATAATCACAAACAATTCATTATCCTCATACATTTTGAATGCATGCATAAAGTTAATTTCTGTATCAGAGTGGGGAGTGGAAAAAAAAAATATCAATCATTTAATTTTAACTAAATAGCATCCATTTACTCAGCAACAATGCTGCCTCATCGTTAAGAAACTTTACTATTTGGCAGGATACATTTCTCCTACAGCCCCTTTTTAGGCACAAGGTATTCTTAGTCATTACTGCAGCAATCTGCTTTCTACCAGCTGACTTCTATTCTTAGATTAAGAGTCCCAACTATCCTGGTTCTAATAGGTACCCCATCCATCTAAAGAAAAAGTCAACCAGCATTGTTAAATTAAGAGTTTTGGTACAAGGCCAATTCCATGGAGTATCTACACGATGGCAGACACTCTTCAAACATGACCAAGTTTTAAGGATGATGGTCCAAATGTTTAACATCAAATGGAACCAATGAAAACAATTGTCCGACAACTTTCTAGCATTTCAATTTGATATTCATGTTCAGAATTGAAAAGTAGCCAAATCTACCAACAATTAAATTTTATAAGAGTCAATAATGTTAGAGACAAGCCCAAACCGGCAGGTAAATGACAAAACATTTTCATAAAGAACTATAATCATTTAAAATACATTGTTTGATTACAATAAACTAAAGTAAATACAACCATACCTTGAATTGAATACAGCTATACTCTAAATTAGACAATTAAATTAAACCACTAAAAGCATGTTAATACACATACAAGTTTAATTAAAAGACTAAGCTTCAGTTTTACAACTGCCAATAGAAAATTTTCAATGACTAGACAATATACTGAGAGTGGGTACAGGACTCAAGATGTTCCCATACCTTCAGCTTTGTGTTAAGAGGCATGTAAGCATGGCCCGGGGGGGGGGGTAAGACTAGACAAGACCCATCCCAGGTAATGAATATGAACCACATGCAACCAAGAAAGCTAAGACAGCTCATTGCCATATTGTCACAGGCAGTGAGGCTCAGTCCTGTAAAATCTAAAAATGCAAACAAACATGGGTGTTTGCAGCAAAGGATGATGGTTGAAAACTTGCACATGACTACTGCATTACTGAAGCCTTGGAGAGGGAGAGAGGAAAGGGGGGGGGAAAAAAAAAAAAAAAAAATCAATCATTGCTTGGCACATGATCATTTTATACTTAATGTAGAAGAACCACTTTCTACTAGAGCAAAGTTTGTTTTTTTAAATCTAACATGACAAGCAGACCAAGAAGCTGCCATCAATATTTCAATGAATAGATCTCACCAACACAGCTGATACAAAGCACAAGAGCAATTGAACCAAAGAGAAGCCTTTGAAAACAGTTCTGAACATTGCAGTGACTTGCTTCTTAAATTTTAGTAAAGAAGCAGTTTTAAAAAAACAGCTTACTCTTCAGGTAATAGTTGGTTACAATTATGAGCCCTATGACCCATGAGGGTTGTTGGGGCACAGCATGTACTACAATCATAGCATCACTAGAGCATCTAGGATAAGCTGACAGAGCCTATCCTTGCTTAAACTAGCTGCCAGTTCAAGGCAAGAGAGCTCAGTCAACCCTATTATTTAACCTATAGCTGCTGCTAGAAAGGATTCAGAGTTACTATTTCTAAGTCATTGGAACACTACCCATAGAAGATATGGATAAGTTTATGTCAAACATTCAGAAAATAATGCAGCATCAAAGATGGATTCATGCCTTTAAGAAATACCAAACGCAACAGACTTGGGGAAACTTATGTGCTTGACAATTTTTAATTCTATGGATGGGTACAAAGAACAGCAAGTGTTATTTGGCTAAATCAACACTAAATGAATAGTTTAACAGATTTCATTGAAGTTTATAAAAAAAATATTTAGGATCTATCAAAATAGATAGATATTTTTTTCACTAAAAAATATATAGCATGATAATTTTCAGGACTTGTTCATAAATTTGATTTTTTTCTCTTAAACCTGGGAAAGGTTTAAAAATGTTACCCACCATTTCATAAATTTAAATTTTCGTTCTTTTATTAGTTAAAAGCAGGATTCCTTGGAGAATATAAAGACTTTTCAAAAGTACTTATTTCACAAAAAATCTGCAAAAAATGCAAGACTGACATTAAAGTTTTAAAAATTTTACTTATATAAATCTTAGAATTCTGCATTATCTTCAACTGGTTAGGTGATATTAAGTGAAAAATATTTACTAGTCAAAAAGTTATTTTGCACCAAAGATTCAAATTTTTTTTAATACACATTACATAACATGCCCCAGGTTTGAAAGCTTGGTCAGCCATACACGACATTATCAGAAAATAGCAATGACTACAGTAAATTTAAAAGACAGCATATTTCCCAACATTTAAGATAACTGAGTACTATATATATATATATATATACACACACACACACACACACGTGTTTGTTCATTTGTCACGTTATGTCTTATGCTTTACTCCACAGAATAAAACAACACTTATCAATTCAATACTTGTTACATGAGTGACAACTACAAGCAATAAAGGGAAATCACATTATCACCACTGTTTTATTTATTTTAAACAAAGTTAAAAATTAATCAGGTTTATTTTAAAACAATCAGTTAATATCCAAATTTCAGAAAAGTATTTTATTTTTGGGAGATTTCATACAGAATTACATTGCAATGAAAGAACTATAAGAGAAGAAGAAAACCAAAATCAATTAACTCTACTTGAATTTGACTGAAAGCCACTATATAATGAGTGGTTTTCCAAAGCAAAATGCGTTAGCCAAGAATTACATTCTGGTTCAGGTTTAAGAACATTAGAAAGAGTATTCACACCCTGAATAAGCTTCATTTGATACGCCTTATCAATGCAAGCAAAGGCACCCAACTACGGCAAACGAGCCAGGTTGGCTCAGCAGAGGGAGAGATGATTCTTGAAACCCAATTACTTGCGATTATTCACAGGAATATGCAGCAAAACTAAAAGTAATCAAAAGTACTGACATGTAACACTAACAGTTACATCACTTTCCTTGTGTTACGAAAACAAGGTTTAAAAAAAAAAAAAAAAAATCTGCTCTGATTATCCTTTTGTGCCACATACCTAATTTCCCTTTTCAGCAAGGGTATTAAGAATCAGGAATTCTTTTTAAATTAAGGGGGGGGGCTTTTTAAACCACACTTTGCATTTTAAATTTCCGAGCTTTCAATAAACAAAGTTACAAGCAGTTCTGAAAACCCGAATTAAATCTCTAGGGGTACTAAAATTAAATCCACCTAAACAAGTATATTTCCAATAATTAAGTTGGAAACACGTGGACATTTGGCCTTTTAAAGACTTTCAAAAATTAGAAGCGATAAAAAAAAAATTGGAAATTGATATCGGGACTAATCAAGAATTATTGAACTGCCTTAAGGAGATTAAGTGTCATTTAGCAGTTATCAAATGGAATGCTAAGAAAATATGAACAAGCTGCAAGTAAAAGCAGATAAGATTTTTCATTCAAACAAAAGAGTTAAAAAAATAAAGTGATTCTTAGATTTCGCATAGATGCGATATTTGTTGCCTTCTATCAGTTTCAGATCATACGCAAGGCACCCTATTTTAATAAAAAAAAGTTCAACGCAAACAAACGAAGGGTTGTAGGTAAAAATTACAGCAGTAGCGAGTGCGCATACTGTGGTCATTTCTTCAACTGCATTTACGAGCTCTTTGTTGGACCAGGCTTGCCACAACAATCAATTGTCGGAGTGATGAGGCTCGTCAGTACAGGCCACCATTTGAAAGAGGACAGGTCTTCATAAGATAAGTAGCATACCTCTTGCATTTATTACTGACGTTAGTAATTAGATTGCTGAGAAGAGAGATGAGCCAGCAAAACTTTTTCGCTTGAAAACAATTAAAACATGATCCATAAAGTAACACTAACCAACTTTTTTTTTTCAATTTCACCGTTTGAAGATTTTAAATTAACAGTCATAGTAAAAAAAAAAAAAATTTAAAAAGGTAGTGAAGCTGTTTAGAAGTGAAAATTTTTTCTTCATTGTGTCTAATGTTGGCGCGTAATAGCGCACAATGATAACGTGACAAGAAAAATTGCTGCCTTAAGCAGCAGAAATTTCAACGCATAAAATTTTCATATTTCAGAGGAAAATTTTAGCCATATTTAAATATGGATGTTGAGGATAGAAGAGAACGATCGAATATTAAAGGCAATGACTTAAAAGATACAGAAATGTTTTAGCATTTCAGGAAGGAGGAAAACGAAAGACGTCAATTTGTTTCTAAGGTTGTTCCCAGGAAACAGGAGAAAAAAGTCAGTAGTTCCATCGGAATGCAACTTGTGCAGTTGAGCTTGGCGAAGCAACAAGCAACGTAGTATAAAGAAATTAAATTTATAATCGTAATAAAGAAGCTTGCAAATAAATTTAAAAAGAAAAAGCAGTATTTATGTGGGATTTTGCAACATAAGCAGACTGTTATTCAGTGTTATTTGAATGAAAATACAACTAGCTTTTAGTATCGAGAGATGGAGAAAAAAATAGTTGGGGTAATATCTTAATCGGAATATTTAATGAGTTTTACTCTTCGAAAAGAGAAGTCTCCACTGATTTTAAATGTAGAGAAAAGTTTGCAAGAGAAGCAACCAGATTCGTTAACGAGGGAAAAAAAAGAGCAGGTGGTCGGTCATCTGCCCGCCTACTTGCTAAACAAATTTACATGAATAACTCATTGTTAATGTTAAGAAATAAGTTAACGATGGTTTAAAGTAGCTTAAAAGAAACTAGTCAATATCTCTAGTCTTGAATCGCACTTCATTCTCTAAACCGAACTGAGAAATAGCGATAGTTGTTTGTCACTGTTTATTTTTTTTAAGAAAAGGCTACACCCTGAAATATTGAAGACAGCCTAGGCAATAAAGTTGTTTTTTTTTTTGTTTTTTGATAGAGCGAAATTAAATGGTTATGCATGGAAGTTAATGATAGCAATGAATTATTTCTTGAAATGATGACCGTTTTTTAAATGAAGGCGTCCCGAAACCATTTCATACTAATTATTAGTAACTAATACTATATTAATAATTTAGCAGCTGTGGCTGCATTTTAGTGCGGATAATGTCCATCCTTTTTTTTTTTTTTTTAGTAGCAGTTACCAGGACTGGTGAAAAATATCGATATCCTAGCCAACGACCAGTAAAATAAGACTAAGAGATTCCTCCCATCCCAGTCATCTAGGACAAGAGTGGGGAATACAATACATTGAAATTTTTTTTAGGATAAACCTAGCAACATTTTTTTTTTTTTTTTTTAAAGAAAAGCCACGTATAAATAAGTTTTTTTTAAGGTAGAAAAAAAAAACGAAAATGAGTTTATGAGGACTTAAAACACGTTGATCCACGCTAAATCAGTAATTCGCAACCTATGTTAAGAGACATTGCATAAAAATTACATTTAATTAGGAGACATTTAAGATGTACAGTTTTCAAGTTATTCATAGATCTCTTCACTTTGAAGGCAACCCGCCAAGAAGCATAATTGTCCCGTTTCATTGGTCGAAGGAAAGAGGGGCCCCGTTCTAATCACTTGTTTTATAATTACGAGAAAATAACAACTCATTTGGATAGAAAGGGCGGCTTAATTATGCTATATAAAAGTCTAGATTAGGATCAAATGTAAAATTTTTTGAACATTTACGAGAGAAAAAAAAAAAAAACGAGACTTACCATAAGCAATATATAACCTCTGCACTCCGGTCTTTGCTTCCACTTTAGCCAACAAGTCAGTAACGGCGTTCTTTTCATTCAACATTTTTTCAAATTTAGCCAAGTAACTCTTGGCCGCAGGTTGTGTGCTAGATGCCATGTTTAGTTGGTGCCCTTTTCCCGAAAAAAAATCCAACCTCAGATGGTTACTTCTCTTCCCACTCTACGGTGATAGTATGTCAAGCTAAATACTTAGTGCTACAAGCCCTCCTGCCTGCTCCTCTCACTTGTACTTACTGCTGCTACACTTAAACTGCTGTTGTTAGTAGTGATGATGTCTTTTAATCATGTGACTGTCATGTGACCGCAATCAATTACATACAAAACTTACTCTTTTAGGTGCATTACCATATCTATATCCAATAAACACGCACCCGCATCTGTGTACATATAATTAATAATAGTAACGGCAACAACGAATTCTTTTTTTTTTTTTTAACGAAATTTAATTATTTTTCCTCAAACCACCTTGTCTCATCTCCTAAAAATAGCATTTTAATAATCAACATTTAACAAAATTTTTAAAAATATACGTCAGCCTCAACAACTAAAAAAGGGAGTATTATTTTCAGTATCTATAACTGCTACAAGTCACAAGAAGTAGTAGCAGCAACTGAAGATTTATGATATCGCAAAACTAGACTGACCGCATGAAGAAAGGCATTTAAAACATAGTTCTTTTTTGTTTCTAGTCGCTACGTCAGTTTGCAACAATTTTGACCAATATTAAATTTTTATTCTTTTTTTTTTTTTGGTGGGGGGGGAGAAACGGATTTTTTTTTTTTACAAGAAAAAAGGCGTGTGATTTTTTTTTAAACCGTAAACAAAACACTCCTTAATTTTTTGTCTAATGTCATTCTCATAAGTGTCAAATTTGTCGATTGTTGTAAAATATTTAGTAATTATTTACCTACTGATTCTAATTTGTGTTGTCACTACAGAAAAACCTGTCGATAGAATTAAATTCAATAATGAACCGAAAAAAAGCAAATGGTGACGCAATGCAATTTGTGACAACAACACTTATTTTTGTATTTCTTATTTGTAATTTATTTACTTGAAATCTGCGTACAATTCTTTTTTTGTTTAAAAACAATGCAAATTGTTTTTGTTAAGAATATTCTTCAAAGCGCTAAGCTAGAAAAATAATGAGCAAAATTTTAATTAATGTTTTTATTTGCCTGTTTTCGCGTTGTGTGTACTACTGTGTGTATGCATGAAAACTGAAATTACTACTTTTATTTCGGCAAAAAATAAACAAGGCTGAGTTATTGAATTATTGTTACTGTTTTTTTTTATTACTACTTTATGAAAATAAAAACATTGGCGTTAAAAAAAAAAGTAGATCTTTTTATTTTTATGTACCACAATTTTTTTTTAGTGTACCACAAAGAAAGTAGTACAACATAACATCTATCCACGGCGTCATGATATGACACAAGGTCGGATTTAACGAAGTGCACCCAAGCCTAACTTAGCGTACCTTGCAAATGTGTAAAAAAGGGTTATTTCCCCATTGGGCGCCTTATACCAAACTAGCAAAAATAGTCTTTCTAGCAAGACGTCATTGAATGTATTGTTTTGAATTCAAACCTCAACAGGTACCTTATATTTGCAACCTTTTTTTTTATCATTCTTAAACTAGGCTAACTTAAATTTAGTGTTGTTATTCAAGCAAGTCATTATCAACCTACGCCAGGAAAGGAAAAATGTTTTTACTAGGGTTCTGGGTTAGGCTTTTTCACCCATCCTAGTCACATATTTTGACACAGATACTGTATTTCAAATAAATCAAGAAGGGAAAAAGGCATGCTATTTTTCTATCTGTTTTAGATTAATTACTGACATGTAGCCCGCGCTGAACTGGTAATCGTCTCTACTCGCTAGGCTTAGGGTAGATATAGGAAACGTAGGCTCCATTTCTCTAAGTATGTATTTATAAATAAATCAGTAGTAGTCAGTATCTTCGTAATAAATGATCAGTAGTGTTTTAATGATCATTGTCTTTCTTGGGTATGTACTGTAAAATGATGTAAGGTACTTTAACAATAAAAAACAAAAAACACTTTATCAATAAACAAACTGGTTGATGAAAGCATTTTCAAAACATAGAGACTCACTCCACTAAGTCAGTATATTAGTTCAAAAATTAGTTGTGAAATGTTTACAATTGTGCTTAGAAGCGTTCCCTGATTTTTTTTTCTTTTACCTTATATCAACCTGGGCTCAAAAAAAAGTTCGGTTATCAGATGCTAAAAAAAAACAAAACAAAAAAGTGAAGTGTTGCTGGCAGTTAATGTTAAAACATTCTGTTTTGATTTTAAATCCTTTTTTTCATTTTTTTTCTCTTGTATTTTCTGAACTGCAATATGAGACCTAGAGAAATAGGTCTCATATTGCAGTTCAGAAAATACAAGAGAAAAAAAATGAAAAAAAGGATTTAAAATCAAAACAGAATGTTTTAACATTAACTGCCAGCAACACTTCATTTTTTTGTTTTGTTTTGTTTTTATAAAACACTTTTTGTTGCTTCTAATAAAAATTTAATAATTAAATTTTTATTAGAAGCAACAAAAAGTGTTTTATTTGTTTGTTTGTTTTTCGTTTTTTATATGACGGAAGTTGAATTTTTATTTTATTTATTTGTTTATTTTTTTAACGTTAATAGCAGTGATTTTCGACAAATGATACAGCTCAGTATGAAAGATTGAAAAAGGTAACAAGTGAGAGAACAAAACAAATTTTATTTATTCTTATGTTTAAACTGGGTAAAGAGTTGAAGAAAGCCTCAACTCCCAACCCCTATAGAATCCATTTCCATTATTATGCTTATTCTCTTTTCAAGACTAGTTTATTATCACACAGAAAGCCGTCTCTAATAATTAAAAACAATCATTATACTTATGTCACAGCCTACTGCTCCCACTTGTAATGACTTTTAACAAAAAAGGCGACCTTCACCTTGCATGTAAAAATCATCAGCCAAGAGATGTTGCTGACTACTAATGAACCCCTATTACCAGTGTCACTTTTGCCAAAAATTACCTTACTTAATCTGTTCTCAGATACTCACCTCCAGCTAAGCATACCCTTCATTTGCGATCCTGCTACCCGCAGTTAATTTCTGGAGTTCATTATGTTTTACTTAGCTGTTGGTCCTACTTTAGTTTGACTCTGCTTCGAAGGTGGAATAGTCTAGTCTGCTTGAGATCCCATTACTCGCGGTCAATCTGGCAAAGGCGACAATAACTGTTCAAGTCCAATTGCCGTGGCTTTCACAAGTGCTAACTCACAGCAATCCCGTTTAATCATGTTCGAATCCTGCAAAGGAAGCCAAACATGAACCAGCTAATGACCACAGCACACATGCACTAACTTGTCTACCTGCCCATGGCCATATCTGACACCGGGCACGGGTCCGGGCCGATCCGTGCAATCATAGTGAAAATCCGGGCAAGGAAAAATGTCTTCGTCAGAAATCAAATTAAACAATTCACGAAGAAAGAAAGAAAAACGAAGAAAACATCCGAATGAACGCAGTAAAAATCTGTTTGTTTATTTATTAATTTTGGGAGAAAAGACTGGTTATACTCAGAAAGTCCGAACCCGATTTCCTGCTTTCGTTCACGTTCTGTGCCTAATTTCCATTGGAATAACCGAAAAAATCCACAAAAATCATAGTTTCTGGAAATGGATGACACTGATGACGTCATCACATTGTCGACTAATAAATCCAGGCAATTTTCTCTGTACCCGGTGTTTTTTTAGCATCAGCTACGGCCCTGTACCTGCCTGAGCATGTACATGTGCTAGGCTGCAACCAAACCTGTTCTCCTCGGACTACATTTAATGGCATCCGAGACTTGACCGCAACATTCCAGCCTGTGCCTTTCCTACCAGACGCTGATGAATTTCCTGCCTGCACTATTCCAGCCTTTCAACAAGCACTTTCCAGCCCGAGCCATACATGCGACGCTTCTGCCAGCTTACAACATTCCAGCCTGTGTTGATCCTGCCACATGTTGATGACCTTACTGCCACATGTTGATGACTTTCCAACCTGTGCCTTTCATACCAGACACTGACAACATTCCTACTAACCGGCAACAATGTTCCAGCCTGTGCCAATCGTACCACACTCTGACAACATTTCTGACAACATTCCAGCCTGAGCAGTTCAACCCAGATGCTGACGACAACGTTTCAGTCTATGTCAATCCTGCCAGATGCCGACAACTTTCCAGCTTGTGCCTTTCATACCAGAATGTGACAACGTTCCCACAGACTCGACCTCAATGTTCCAGCCTGAGCTGATCCTGCCAACAGCTGCTGACATTCCAGCTTTTTTCTGATTTTTCCTACTGTTTGCTTACCAATTTTATCACAATAAATAAAACTCAACATCTTCGCCTCCGTCTCCTCATTGTCTTTGCTGTTTTCACACATAGAAAAGTTTGCAGAGTCAAGACCCTTACCTAACCTCAGCCCCCACAACAGTTATTTTCTTGGTTTATCATAGTCTGGCACAAGATCTCAAGTACCCAGTGAAGTTCAACATCACAATACAGTTGTTATTGTCAAAGAGATTAGCTTGTTTTTTTTTTGTTTTTTTTTATCATTTCACCCCAAGCAAGGCATTCCACTGCCACTATTGCGCATGGGGTTATATAGGGGAAGGTAAAGAGAAAGAGTAGTTAGATATAGAAAATGTCAGAAGGAGGATGATAGATGGGTCAGGATACTGAGGCTGGGGGTTAGGTAGATTGGAAGAGTGTTTGAAAGAATGAATGCGAGTTAGTGTGTTAGGAGGTGTCTATTGACCTTACATTTAAACTCCTGGAGATTGTAGCCATCGGGGAAGCAATCATGTGGTAGGGAATTCCACAGTCCGGAAGTGCGAGAAAAAAAACTGTTGGAGTAGAAATTGTGGTTGCATTTTATCAGTTTCACTGTAAAAGGGTGGGACCTAGTTGCTAATCTAGTATCTCGTGCAAATTCGTACCTAGGGGGCACCAGTGATCTAAGTTCATCGGAGCAGAAGCCGTGAAAGTATTTATAGAAGAGACACAGGGAAGCCATTTCGCGCCGGTGAGAGAGAGACTGCAGCCAGTCTGCCAAGTCGGTATCAATCTCATTACAGACTCCGTTGTACTTTGTCAAGAAGCCCGAGGAGAATAGCAGGGGCACCCGACCAGATGTGGCAGCAGTATTCAATGCACGGGCGGGTGGTAGATTTATATATGGGCAGGATAGATTCAGACTGAAAAAACCTCCGGGCCCTGCACAGAGAACCGACTTTCATAGCAGCAGATTTAGCAATGGATTCGATATAATCATTCCACTTGAGGTCCGCTGAAAGTGTGAGACCAAGGAGGCGTAATGTTTTACTCTCTGGGAGGCAAGCCTGGTCCATGCTAATGGGAGGTAGGTGCGACTGTCTATGATGGTTAATTGATAGCAGCTTCGTTTTAGAAGCATTAAAATTTACAAGCCATTTCTTACCCCAGTCCACTACAGATTGGAGGTCCTTTTCAAGCTCGGTTGCAAGGTTAGCTTTGTCGCCCACACCAGATTTTTGATCAAGGTGAGAGTAAACTGTGAGGGCAAGGTTAATTAATTATTACAGTTGTACCTTTCTAAATAAATAAATACGGAGCTGTATGGTACTGTCATATTCAGGGTTCAGCACATTTCTTTTTTTAAATCTGTTATCATTAATTTGTGGATCTGCCACTGGAGGTCTTTGATTTGGTTTCAAACTATGGAATATAGATCAAATTGTAATTTAGCATTTTATAGAGCAATTAATTAACCAAATGTAAAAATCCAATTACTCCTCCACTGTCTTTTGTACAGTGGAATAGAGGTTTATCCTTTGTTTCCTGTTTAGGATTGGGTTTTCCTGTTCCTTCCCCAGTCTATTCAACTCTATCCTTCTAATATCCCCATCTAAAATCTATAATTTTATTTAGTATTTATTATTTATTTGAATTTTTTCATTACATAATTTCAACCATCATCTAGTTCCCATTTCTCACTGGTTTTTGAAGAGGAATAGAGGTTTAACCCTTGTTTCCTGTTTAGGATTGTGTTTCTGGTTCTTTCTGAAGTCGTTTCATTCTCTTTCACTCTCAGTAAACCCTTATCTCTTAGTGGCATTATCACCTAGTTTGGGGTGAATTGATTAAAAAAAGAAAAAGAAAAAACAAAGATTGTGGCTGCAAATTGAAATGCATAACTCTAATACAACTTTCGATGTTTTAATCTCAAATTAGACATGAATTTATGAATAATTCCTTTCTTTTTAAAATTTATATTGTAGTTTTACAGATTGAAATTATATGCCTTTGACTCGGCTATAAATTATTCCCATGTCAAATGGTAAGAAATTGTTGAAATAACACCTTGCCAATTCATCTGAACAGCATCACACCTACTCCAGACCACCATTTTTTTTCTTGACTTTCATAGCCTAACCACATGATTGATGCAGTGTATGACCAAGTCATCTCAACAGTAAGACCTCCTATCATTTTTCTATATCTTTTAATGTGTTTCAGTTTGCTACATGAACAAACTACTGTCTAATTCTAATATGTAGTCAAAGTGTTTCCTTTCAAATGTTTTTATTGTGGGTATCTTCTTCTTCTTCCATGTACCATGCCCCTTCAAGACATAGATGATCACGGCTCTCCACAATTTCCTGCTCTTTTTAGCTCTTAATAAATTTCGTTTTTTTTTTTGCCATCTTTCCCATAACTGGCCCTGCCACCCTTTTACTCAAGTTCCCCAAGTATGTTATGCATTGTCTTCCTCTGATTATTTTGCCTTCAATCTGACCTGTGAGTATAAAAATTTTCCAAGCCTTCTTTCTTCATTATGTGCCCTAGAAATGTTATAATAAGCATTTCATTATAACATTTTAACTGTTTCTTCCTGATGTAAGCATCAGTTTCCTTTTTGTTTCCATTTTCTCTAAAACCTTGTCATTGCTCACATGTTTGGCTCATGGTATTCTCAGCATCCTTCTGTAGAACCACATTTCAGTTTCTTTAAGTCTCTTCTTCATCTTTAAGAAGATTGCTCAGCATTCACTTCTCTATAGGAGGATTGATATTACATAATAGTTCACTAGTCTTTTCTCTGTTTATAATGAACTTTTTTAATGCTTATTTCTAGCAGTTACTCTCATAATAGCATGAATCTTTTTCTGAAAGTTTCTTTAATTATATGGATATATGTTTGAATAAAGTCAGCTCCATCTAGTAATTGAAAAACTAACTGTTATAAACTCTACATCTCAGTCTGTAAAATTAAATAGAGGTTTCGTGACAAAACATAATTATCTGCCCTTGACTCAGCTATAATATTATACACATGCCAAGTTACAATGCTGTATTTATTAAAAGAGAAAATAATTTACTTAGTTCTTGGCATGTAAGGCATATTAGTAAATATCTTCTTATCGATAAACATACTTTTTCATGCCACCAACTTGCATAAAATCCCTGCTTAAAAAATGTAAGATCCAGATATCTGCAGGATAATGTTTTTTACCCAAATACGCACCAAACATTCCATGATCAGCTTATACCATCCAAAGAAGGATCTGCAATGTAATTAATCCTGACTTGGCATCTTGACTTCAGTCACTTTCTCACCAATAGGATATGGCTTCCCTCTGTCTTTACTACAAATATTTTCATGGCAACTGCTCTGATGAGCTTTTTTCCTTTGTGCCCTGACTATATGAATTTAAGCATGCTACTAGATTGGCATCTTGGTTCCACCCTGTTACCATTTGTTGTAGAGTGGCTGACACCCTTACAGCACTCTTAATGGTGGAATGGCCAATGGCTTGAAATAGTTTATTTAAGTAAAGAATCATTGCATTCTAAGCGTAATATTCAAGTGTCATTTTGAGTAATATTCAGGCTGATTATTTTGGCGACTATTGCAATCTAAACTCCACCTTTCTGTGTTGTAAGTTCTGTCTTGTCTGTTATTATAACTATTGTACTGTTCTGTGTATATCCATTTAGCACAGGGTATTATGCCTAATAATACCGAAGCACACTTTCTCATCCATTTCGGCAATTCAACACCATTGAAATAGTTAAATGTAACTGTTACTTCTACTCCAACAGTTCCTTTTCTTGCACTTCCCACCTGTGGAACTTCCTTCCATTTACTTGTTTCCCTGATAGCTACAATCTCCAAAAATTTATATGCAACAACAATTGTCATCTTTTATTTACTTGAAAAAAGAAAAAAATAGACTAACTAGAAATATGATATACAAACATACAAGAAATGTCATCATCTTATTATCATCTTCAGGAATTAAACACATCGAAATAACCAGAAAGATACAAAAATGACAACTAGAATTTAAAGATACATAACACAAAATATATACATTTATACAATTCACTCCACCAGAACTTTTTTTTATAAATAAGTAGCAGTATAGCCCGGCGTTGCTCGGGTGTAATGAAAGCTTTAAAACTAATCCATGGTCCTAGAGCTCAGACTCTTTGGATGTTGGCACGAAAGACTAAAAAAGCAATAGTTGTTTCCAGTTATAGCGAAACTGTAGACTGAAAGAAAAATGAATGGATGTAAGTCAAATTTTGATTTCCTGGTATCGATATCAAATAAGTTTTTTTCATCATAAACTGAATTTTGAAGGCCAAATAAGTCCTCTGAGTAAATGGTATCATGGCTAAGACTAAGAACTACAATTATGCCTACTTAGAGCCAAACCCGAAGCAAAAACTAAAATAAAAGGGCTGAAAAAATAGAGACATACAGGCAGATAAACAGACACACACACAAACATCATGCCTTTTATATATATATATTATCAATTTTCTGCACTATTGTAAGAACTGCAACCTTGAAACTTCTGAATATCGTTTCTAATGGCTTTGTCTATGAGTATATCAAATTTGATTAGAATTGGACCACTCCTTCTATAACCCGATTTTTTCGATTATCGATTTTCGATATTTATTGGGGGTACCTTGACACAAAACCTATCTAAGAACATTGACAGACATATATAGTACAACTGTGTAAAATTTCAAGAAAATCAGTTTAGCCGTTTCGAAGTCTATAGGTAACGGACACACACACACACACACAAAGTTCCATTTATTATATAAGTTTAGATTATCTCAGATATATAGGAAATATTTGATAGATGAAGACTTTATGTGGGTGTATCATTGTCAAACATAATCTGTATGGCTGGAAAATTGTCACATAACTCAATGATAAGTAAATAAATAGATGCACACTGGTTTGCCGCCATTACGTATTTTGAAATAAATGTGAGGAAGAAACAAGTAGGTATGACAAGAAATATAATTATTATTTGGAAAAAATTACCTAGAAAAATTTTAAAAGTGCACAAAAATACTTAATTAATGATAAAATTGATAATAATTTAACCTCATAACAATATAATTGTTATTTAGAAAAAATACCTAGAAAAATTTAAAAAGTGCACAAAAATAATTAATAATAAAATTGCTAATAATTTAACCTCATCATTCTGTATCATGTTCTGTTTTTAAAAGAAATGCAACAAGTTTATGGGTGGTCTAGTGTTAAATACATAACCATAAATAGGAAATTCACAAATGCAGTGGTTCAAAGCAAAGCTTATCCAGGCACCGACTGTGGAAGCGATCATGTCCCAGTCATCTGCAAACTAAAGGTGAAACTCAGGAGATTGAAGAAGCCTAGTGCAGCACCAAGACTGAAATAGAACACGCTCATGAATGACCTCAACCTACAGAAAGAAAACACTAACAGCATGAAAATGAAACACAAAGAACAAATTGGAAAAGGTTACTGGAAATGGGACTCACTAAAGGAAGCAATAGTGACATCAGCAAACAACATTGCCCCAAAGGAAATCAGGCGCAGAAGAAAAAACAAGTGGAAGACTGAAGAGATTCTTGACATGATGCCAAGGAGGCAGAAAATGATATTAAGACATGGAATGGAGTACAGAGAACTACACAAGGAAATAAGGAGAAAATGCAGACAGGCTAAAGAGGAATGGCTCATTGACAAATGTGCAGAAATAGAGAGATTGAGCAGGAATAATAAAGCAAACATGCATAAAGAAATAAAAGAACTGACAGGACAAAAACCTGCTCTTCAACAGGATGTATAAAATCCAAGGATGGAACAATCATATTGGAGAAAGAGGAAATACTCCAACGATGGGAAAAATATATAAAAGATCTTTTCCACGACAAGAGAGAGCGACCGACAGTACACAAAGATGAGGACAGACTGGAAATATTAAAGTCTGAAGTGGAATCTGAAATAATCAAACTGAATAGAAACAAAGCAGCTGGACCAGACGGCATAGTCATAGAGCTGCTGATATCCCTGGAAGAATTTGGCATAGAGAAAATTACTGAAATAATAAATAAAATTTATAATAGTGGTGTAATACCAAATGACCTCAGCAAGTCGATCTTCATAGCACTGCCTAAGAAGCCAGGAGCAAACGAGTGTGAACTCCACAGAACCATCAGTTTAATGAGCCATATAACAAAACTGATCGTCCGAATCCTGATGAATAGAGCAAGAAGTAGAATCAGGCCAGAGATAGGACAAGAACAGTGCGTTTTTTGTCAAAGACACTGGAACAAGGAACGCCATATTTATGATTAAGGATGCTCTCTGAAAGGGCAATACAAATGAAGGACTTATACCTGTGCTTTATTGATTATGCAAAGGTGTTTGACAAAATACGCCACAAAGAATTGATGGAGATGCTTGGCAGCCTTGACATATTTGGGAAAGACTTAAAAGTAATCAAGAATCTTTAGTGGCAGCAAACCGCTTGTATACGGACAGGTAACAAATTCGGCAGATATACAAAGATAGAAAGGGGCGTAAGACAAGGATGTGTCTTTTCACCGGATCTGTTCAACTTGTACAGTTAGAATATTTTGAGGACCCTAGAAGTTATGTCTGGATTCATCATCGGAGGCCACAATTTAAACAACCTAAGGTATGCAGATGATACAGTGCTGATAGCAGACACAGAAAGGAAACTACAAGACCGCCTACAGAAGGTAGCTGAAGAGAGTGACAAGAAAGGACTACAAATAAACTGCAAGAAAACCGAATGCATGGTTATCAGTAAAAAAGGAGCCCAATATGCCAAATACAGGTCGGGGATACTAAAATCAAGCAAGTACAAAAATTTAAATACATGGGAAGTGTTATAACAGAAGTCGGAAAGTGCGACACAGAGATCCAAAGGTGAATTGGCACAGTGAAGGAAGTGTTCCAGAAGTTGAGTAAAGTATTAAGAAACAGGACAATATTGCTAGAAACAAAGAAGAGAGTACTGGATTGCTATGTGATGTCAGTTCTTCAATATGGCAGTGAATGTTAGACAATATCATTCGAGATGAAGAAAAAACTTGAAGCAACTGAAATGTGCTTCTACAGCAGGATGCTGCGAATATCATGGATCGAGCATGTGAGCAATGACAAGGTTTTGGAAAGGATGGAAACAAAAAGGAAATTAATACTGAGCATCAGGAAGAGACAGCTGAAGCTCCTGGGACATGCAATGAGGAAGGAGGGCTTGGAGAACTTAATACTAACAGGCCAGATACAGGGGAAAGCAGCGGATAACATATTTGAAGGACATGATCAGGTGGATGATGGAACGAGGGTTGCATGGTGTAACAGGAGAAGGCATGCTAAGAGCCACCAGGGATAGGGAGACGTGGAAAGCCATGATCGCCTACATCCTGAAAGAACAAGGCACAGAGGAGAAGAAGAAGAAGTGTTAAATTTATAAATGTTTCCTAGTTCCTTCCTAATTCTATCATATTAAACACTATATATTCTAACTTATTCTAATATCATATATCTCATGTATTCTAATGTAACGCACTCTAATATTCTTATTCTATCATACTGAACACTATGATATTGAAAATTATATATTCTATCTTATTCTAAAGAAATATTTTAACATTGTGTATTTAATGTATTCTAATGTAATGTATTCTAATATATATTAAATTAAATAAATTGCAAACATTGTGTCTGCTTATTTTTAATAAAATCCATTCATACTCATGGATAATCTTTCGTGTGTTATAACTGAAATAATATTAAAAACAAGCAGACACAATATTTGCAATTTATTTAATCTGATATATCTAAAAGAAAATTTGCTGCCTAAATACACAAATTCTAATATTCTATCATATTCTATAATATTCTATCATACTGAACGCTATAATTACAAAGATTGCCTCCTTTTAAAAAACATTATCTCCCAGAAATAAGTTAGACAACCATTATTTTCTTTCTGAACCACTAACTGTTATACCATCTGCATATTCTTTTAGACAAGTGGTTTTCAAATGGGGTCCATATGGATCATTACTGGCGTCCACAAAAAAAAAATAGAAAATTGGATGTTCATGGCAATATTTTAATGGTCTATAGAGAAATTTCACTTTGGAATTGTTGATACAAATGAGAATTGGAATTTCTACAGTAATTTATGCCATATTAAAATGCTGAAAATAAAAAAACAACTCTGAAGTTAACAGAAAATGAGATCAAGTAATGCAAGATAGCATTCCATGAATGTTTTGATTGTAAAAGTTAAATAGAACTGGGAAGATAAAGAAACATTATATAAAGATTATAATTTGTTAAATAAATTAACTTAATATATTAATAATAATTTTAAATATTAATAAAATATTAGTATGTTAATATAAATTAATTAATATAAAATATAAAAAATTGAGGAAAATTTTGAAAGCGGTTGTAATTTATTTAATAACAAAAGTTTTTTTTAATGAATACATTGTTTGATTAATATTTGTTGATTATCTGTAAAGAAGCAACATTTTTTTTTCAATATCATCTTAGAGGTTCACTTACTTTTGCATATCTTCAATGTGGTTTAATGGCTAGCAAGCTTGTCTTGCTAGAACCTATTACAACTGAGTAATGAGTTCAATCCTCACTGGGTACCCCATACTTTCGGCATTGTGCCACATCTAAGCGGTGCTTAGAAAATAAACACTTACTTTTGCGTATCACCGTGTGTGTGTGTGTGTGTGTGTGTGTGTGTGTGTGTGTGTGTGTGTGCAGGGAGAGAACAGGATCTCAAGCCTTGAATTGCAATCTTCCTAGAGATGGTCCCAATAAAAATACTCATTGTATTTGGATTACAGTGAATGTGGGATTTGAGGATAAGGAAGAGTGTCATGTAAATCCTTACATCAAATCATTATGGCAAATGCTTTATCAGGCAGGAGTCACCTTGCTTTATGCAAGATTAATCCTGGGTCTGCCTCAATAAAAAAAAAACTTGGATAGGTTTTTTTGGTTTTTTAATCATTTCACCCCAAGCAAGACAGTAAAGCTACTAAGTCACAAGGTGTTACTAAGCACAAAAGGATATGAGAAAAAAGAAAAACATTATTAAGGAGAGGGAACATTAAAAGAACAGGAATTAAGAAGATAGAAGATACCGATTGACACTGCATTTAAATTTTTGAAGATCAATGTTGACTGGGAAGCAAGAGAGTTTTACAAATGAAAAGTGCAGGAAGGAGAAACTATTAGCCCAGAACTTATGGTTACATCTATCCATTTCAACTGTAAAATGATGAGATCTAGCATGACTCAGTGAACCAACTGTACTAGTAGTATACATATGTAAATTTCTTACTTAAAATATTGCATTCAAATTTAATTTTTAGCTGCACTATTTGAAATAAAAAATTACTTATTTTTTACTTCACTAGAATATCTTGTCCTTTACTCTTCCAGGTTTAATAACTTGTCCTGTTCTTTTCCAGGTTTAATATAATCTTAAAAATATTACTTTTCATGCATGCATTTTTCCATGTAATCCATGATTTTTTCAGGCATTGCTATTAATTTAATATAAATCTAATACTGAAAACCGCATTCAAAAATATTTTTAAAAAATTTATATGCAATTGATTAAAAAAAAACAATAAAAAAATTGATTATGTATAATTAATTCTGATTATCAATTCTGATAAAATGATAAGTGATAAGCAAAGTTTGATCGACAAAAACAATAAAAGTTATCATCAAAATTTAAATGTTGAAAACCACATGCAAAAATATTAAACAGAAAAAAGTTATAAAGAATAAGATCTATTATTAGAAGTGTTAGTCTCCCCTTTCGGACTTCACATATTTTTATGTAACTTTTTTTCAACTAAACCAAAATTCAAAATCTTTTTTCAAAATGTAGCTAAGGAGGTGTCCTATCTAACTCGTAAACTGTTTGAAATTTGGTTGGGAACTGAATTAGTGATGAAGCTTGAAAGCTGCCTAGATTCACTCAATGTCGAACTTAAGAATATATTCAACCACTGCTGTGGTTGACTGATACATTTGTTAAAATTTAGTGCAACTGTACTAGCAGCATACATACATACATGTATGTATGCATTTTACATATACATATATATATATGCATCTGCCAAAATTTAGTGCAATTCATGCATATATAAATGAACATATAGCAAATAAGTAAAATAATATTAACATGTGCTGTTTCTTATTTTATTTTCCAAGCTCAACACACGCACAAACACACACACACACACACACAATAAAATTAATTCACACCACGTGTACCTCTAAAAATACAATTGCATGGGCATTCACCTCTTACCAAACCCTTTGGTGTCAAAAACAAGGACGGCACACCCAAAAGCTCGGACATAGTTGAAGACACATCACGTAGTCAAAAATATGAATTTTTGACCAATCAGGGCTCGACATAAGAAACACATTTCTTGATCTCCCGGAGCCTCACCATCAAAATAAAAGGAAAGTAGAAACTTTCAACTCACACAGAGAGGAACAGCCAGCTTGAAACACACAGAGGGGAACGGACAGCTCGGAGCACACATAGAGAATTCAGCAGTTCACACAACAGCCAGTATCACATATAAATGAACATTGTTTCACCCTCTCTTTCTCTCATCTCGCTCGCAACACATAATCCTTCCTTTCCCTCTCACATTCCCAATTTCTTTCTTTTTTTCTTCCTTTCTACAGCTTTACTGACAACTATATTTTTGTATAAAAAAGTAATTTTTTTATTTTTTTTAACGAAAATAAACAAAAGTATATTTTACCTTATTTGTAGTGCATTTTCCTTTTTATTTATTGTTTGGGGGAATTATACAAGTCCCGACAAACATAAGAAAAATTTTAGTAGAGAATCCTAAAGTTTTATAGAAAAGATGGTGCAAAGGAAAATTCCAAATTTCTGGAGGCTGTTGTAATAAAAGAGGAGACAACATTCAATAAGGTGTCGTTATCCATCGGAGGACCCTATATTGAAGTGTGGTTAAAATAAAAAATTGAAGTGTGTTTGAAAAATAAATATTGGGCTGTGTTTTTAAAAAAATATTGAAGTGTGTAAAAAAAAATTGATGTGTGTTTAAAAAAATATTGAAGTGTGTTTAAAAAGAAATTGAAGTGTTTTAAAAAACAAATATTGGAGTGTGTTCAAAAAATATTGAAGTGTGTTTAAAAAATAAATATTGGAGTGTGTTTAAAGAAAATTGAAGTGTGTTTAAAAAAAATTGAAGAGTGTTTAAAAAGATATTGAAGCGTGTTTAAAAAAATATATTGAAGTGTATTTAAAAAATATTGAAGTGTGTTGAAAAAATATTGAAGTGCGTTTAAAAAAATTGATGTGTGTTTAAAAAATATTGAAGCATGTTTAAAAAATAAATATTGGAGTGTGTTTAAAAAGATATTGACGTGTGTTTAAAAAAAATTGAAATGTGTTTAAAAAAATATTGAAGCGGGTTTAAAAAACATATTGAAGTGTATTTTTAAAAAATATTGACGTGTGTTTAAAAAAGAAATGCACATAAAAATGTCAGTTTAAATGATGCCATCTTGAGTGATTTGAAAGTGGTTCCATCAAATGTGAGAATACCAGAATTAAACAAAAAACATTTGTGTAAATATCCACAGAGTAATCCTTGAAAATGAATGTATCAACATTCAAAAGTACCCAGAAAAAATAATACAAAATAAAAATGAATATGAACTTTGGCAAATTTACTGATAACATAAAACAACTAATTCAGAAATTTGACAAATTTAATAAAAAATCCTATATACAGAAGTTGTCAATATTATTTAATGAAACATTTGAAATATATGTATACAATTATACCGACATGTATACATATATGTATATATGTATGTAATTCAAATATCTCCAGGAAACATTCATATAAACAATGATCAATGAATTTTGATCTTTTAACCTAAAAGATTTATTAACAGAAAATATTGTTTATAAATTTCAAATTGTTTATGATATTTGTTTGAAAAAAGAGATTCATTTTGGGGGTTCAAATTTACTAACCTTGACTGATAGTGACATTGTACGAAAATCGTTTATTTATAATTTGGTGTGACAACTGATAAATAGTTATTTTGTCACTGCTAAATTTAACCCTTTGTACACTGAGTTTGCATTTTTATTAATAAATGCACAAATAAGTGCATAAAATAATTGAATGCTTGAGCATCTTTTGAGTGAACATCAAATGTTAAAATATTGTATACAATTTATTTTGGACTTCTTTCCCGCTCTTTGTCTTGAATAGCATTCAACTCATTCAGAAATGTCTGAACTATCAGCTGTCTGCAACCATTTTCTCAGGTCAATGATTAACAATAGGCTCAAGTGAATAAGCCATCTAGATCCCAAAGAAGACAATTCTTCATTAGATTTTATAGAATGGTGCTACAGAATTACAAAACAAAAACTGCATCACTTAAGACTTTCAATAATACCCTTGGGAAAGATATAAATCCATCTCCTCCCTCCAGTTATGGGTTAAATAGTAGGACTTGTATCTGGAAAAAATCCCTGTTATTCTTAAAAGCATTGTTATGCATTATTTACATGCAAAAAAAAAAAATTGTTCTTACACTCCAAAATATGTTTTGGCTTTAAATAAACCACAAAAGGTTGATAAATCATAAAAAATTCAATTCAATCAAACAGCAGCTAAAATGGATAGCACATATAAATAGAAGACAGTAACATGCAGAGGTTTGGAGATGTTTGGTGATGTCTGGGGGCCAACTCCTTGATTGTATACCTCAAGTAGGAGGGGCTATAGCGGGTTATCCATTCTTTTCCAGATTACAGTGGAGAGTTCGTTCTAGTGAAGGGTAGTTGGGTATTGTTGGAGATTGACGAAATTTGGCCTTGTTGTAGATGACCCACTATAAGTCATAAAATGATTATAAATCAAAAAAAGCAAACTGACTAAAAGATTAAAGAGATATAGAAGAAAAAAAATAAGAATGAATAACAATGAATGAGTTAAGAAATATTCACAAAGAATGATTGGGGAGATATGAAGAAAGAAAAAGTGGAGAATGAATAACAATGAATGAATTTCCTAACTCATTCATTTTTATTTATTCTCCACTATTGTTATTTATTCTCTTTACATGAAAAAGATTAAAGAGATATGAAGAAAAAAATAAGAATGAATAACAATGAATGAGTTAAGAAATATTCACAAAGAATGATTGGGGAGATATGAAGAAAGAAAAAGTGGAGAATGAATAACAATGAATGAATTTCCTAACTCATTCATTTTTATTTATTCTCCACTATTGTTATTTATTCTCTCTACATGAAAAAGATTAAAGAGATATGAAGAAAAAAAATAAGAATGAATAACAATGAATGAGTTAAGAAATATTCACAAAGAATGATTGGGGAGATATGAAGAAAGAAAAAGTGGAGAATGAATAACAATGAATGAATTTCCTAACTCATTCATTTTTATTTATTCTCCACTATTGTTATTTATTCTCTCTACATGAAAAAGATTAAAGAGATATGAAGAAAAAAAATAAGAATGAATAACAATGAATGAGTTAAGAAATATTCACAAAGAATGATTGGGGAGATATGAAGAAAGAAAAAGTGGAGAATGAATAACAATGAATGAATTTCCTAACTCATTCATTTTTATTTATTCTCCACTATTGTTATTTATTCTCTCTACATGAAAAAGATTAAAGAGATATGAAGAAAAAAATAAGAATGAATAACAATGAATGAGTTAAGAAATATTCACAAAGAATGATTGGGGAGATGTGGAGAATGAATAACAATAAGTTAAGAAATATTATGAGACAAACATTGGGGAAATAAGAAGAAAGAAAGATTTAAGAAAAAAATGTCCGAGAGGGATGATGAAAGAAAGATTGGAGGGGATAAAAGAAAGAAAGCATGGGTAGGGATGAAAAAAAATATTTGGGTGGTTTCAATAAAAAAAAAAGATTGGTGAAGGATGAAAAACAAAGATTTGGGAATGAGGAAGAAAAAAATTGGAATGAATAATGAATTAGTTAAGAAATACTAGCAGTATATCCCGGTGTTGCTCAGGTGTAATGAAAGCTTTAAAACTAATCCATGGTTCTGGACCTCAGACTCAGCCTAAAGAATATTTGTGTGATGTTTGGTGAGAATCAGATAAAAATTGTGGATTTGTATAAAGGACATACAGATAGATAAACAGACACACACACAAACATCTTGCCTTATATATATATATATATATATTATCGATTTTCTGCACTATTGTAAGAACTTCAACTTTGAAACTTCTGAATATTGTTTCTTATGTCTTTGTCTTTGAGTGTATCAAATTTGATTAAAATCGGACCACTTCTTCTATAACCTGATTTTTTCGATTATCAATTTTCGATATTTATCGCGGGTACCTCGACACAAAACCTAGCTAAGAACACTCACAGACGCTTATAGTACAACTGTGTAAATTTTCAAGAAAATCGGTTCAACCGTTTTAGAGTCTATAGGTAACGGACACACACACACACACACACACACACACACACACACACACACACACAGAGACACACAGAGACAAAGTTTGAAAGCTTTATAACTAATCCATGGTCCTGGAGCTCAGACTCTTTAGACGTTGGCACGAAAGACTAAAAAGCAATTGTTGTTTCCAGTTAAAGCGAAACCGTAGACTGAAATAAAAATGAATGGATGTAAGTCAAATTTTGATTTCCTGGTATCGATATCAAATAAATTTTTTTCATCGTAAACTGAATTTTGAAGGCTAAATAAGTCCTGTTTTATATATATATATATATATATATATATATATATATATATATTATCGATTTTCTGCACTATTGTGAGAACTGCAGCCTTGAAACTTCTGAATATCGTTTTTTATGTCTTTGTCTATGAGTGTATGAAATTTGATTAAAATCGGACCACTCCTTCTATAACCTCATTTTTTCGATTATCGAATTTTGATATTTATCAGAGCTACCTCGACACAAAACCTAGCTAAGAACACTCACAGACGCTTGTAGTACAACTGTGTAAATTTTCAAGAAAATTGGTTCAGCCGTTTCGGAGTCTATAGGTAATGGACACACACACACACACACACACACACACACACACACACACACACACACACAGACAAAGTTCCATTTATAAGTAAGTTTAGATTATGAGAAAAAGATTGGACAGATATGATGAAAGAAAAAAGGGAGAATAAATATCAATGAATAAGTTAAGAAATATTACAAGATGAAGATTAGGGAGATAGGAAACAAAAAAGATAGAGGAAATATTAAAGCAAATATTTGAGAAAAAAATAAGAAAATAGTTTGGGAATTTCAGTAAATATTAAGGAATAATAATGAATATGATATAAATACAAAATTATTGTGGAAATTTTAAGAAAGAAAAAAAAAGGAAATATTAAGACAAAATGATAACAGCAATTTTTTAAAAATTGAGGAAATATTAGGAAATTAATATTGTGGAAATATTAACAATAGAAGATTTGGAAGTATTATGAAAGAAACATTGGTGAAGTATGAAGAAAGAAAGCCACAGGAAACATTAAGAATGAACAATTTTGGGAATATGAATTGTATGTAGAGTTGCCTTTCTTTAAAAATCACCCTTCTTTTACTTGGGAAGACTGATTTGCAATCTCAATTTACTTTCCATCAATGTTACTACCCAACCCATGTCTATGACCTCAGCTACTTTACACTTTTTTCAGTAGCAAAAGATATCAGAGTTTATGGTTTATGGTTTGAAAGATTCTATGACTGATAAGAAGTTATATTGCACAACGGGAAAAGTCTTTGCTTCTCATTTTCCATGTGTAAAAATCTAGAGACTGTATGATGCATGAAAGTAAATTATATACAGTGGAATCTCAGCTCACAAACTTAATCTGAAGGCCATTCATGATCCAAAATGTTCGTAAACTGAAACTATTTTCTCCATAGGAATCAATATAAAATAGATTAATCTGTTCCTGGAACCCAAGAAAATTACTTATTCAAAATTTTGCTGGGAAGGTTTCAATATAATATTCAGCTCAGACTTCCTCAAAAAGTGAAATACTGAGAAAGCTTGAGCAGTGTTTTCCTGGTATTGCTCTTAAACCCACTATACAGTATCACTGTTAGTTTGTTTTTTTTTATTCTTTTTGAGCTATCACTAATGAAGAGAAAAAGGGCACATTATTGTGGGGCAGTGGATATCGGCTAAGAATGAGAAATCAGAAAACTGAGTTTGAATTCCAGTTGAATTTGTTGCATTCATTTACATGCAAATACTCTTGGGAAAGGTATTAATCCATCACTTCTCCCTCAAGCTATGGGTCAAATAGCAGGACAGATTGAGTTCTATAGCCTCAGTCTATCACAGAAAGTAATGACAACCTATTGCAGGAAAATCTTCTGCCTAGTCAGTCATGTCTTTTCAGGACATGTTCGCCCAAAGTGTGTATCACATATGGCACTTAACTGACTGACAATACAATCGGAAAAGAAAAGCACAGCACAACACACAAATGTATACAACACGGCAGTCAACTCAGAAATTGATTCCATTCCGGTTAACTTAGTTCGGATTGGTTCAGCAATGTTGTTTGAGAACTGAAATTTTGTTTGATAACCAAAACATTTTCATCTGGAATTCTCTGTACAAAAACCGATTTGTTTGACATGTGAGATTGTTGGGGCGCTCTCCACCTTCTCCACAGAAATTGACTATTCTAATCACTATATAAAATAGTAGTGATTATGCCTCGAGGAAGGAAGTTGAGTGAGCGAGTCAGTCGGGTATTTCCGGTATTGCACCGGAAGTGTTCTACTAGTCAGTCTCTCACGTCTCTACGACGATACTGTATACCAATTGCCTTGTTCTGTATTCTACTAATCCACACCTCTTGTAAATACTTCTCTATTCCTGTCAATACACCTACTTTATACTATTATGTTATTTCACATAATTCTGTTACCCGACGTAACAGAGATGTTCAAGAATCAAGGTTGCTCTGTACAAGCTTTTTGAGAGTTGGAATTTTGTTTAACAGCATATCAACCTCTGGGGGTTATTTAATGCCAAAAAAGTGGGGTTTTAAGGTACTTTTTTTAATGTTTGGTCATAGTCAGAAGGTTGATTTATTCAGATTTTAATTAAATTTTTTTGTTTTTATTCTTTTTTATTTTAGAAAACTGAAAATGTCTTCTAGTTTTGTATTCAAAAATGTTTTGCTGAGAATATTTTTTTTCCTTCAAAAATGTGTTATGGTAATAATGTTTTCTTCAAAAATGTATTGTTGGTAATATTTTTATATTTTTCTATAAAAGTCTATTTTTATACATATATTTCGATAAAAGTGAATTTTTACACTTTCATAGTGTTTTGACCCCTGGTGGGGGGGGGGGTAACTATTTTTCCATAACTGGGACCCTAACAGGTGCTACCACTCTGGGTAAGGGTGGACCCGAGAACAACAGCAATTAAGAAGTGGTTCCATGCTTATCTCAACCTCCCAATCAGAAGCCTTGCTTCCAAATGCAGTTTACGGTCATGCCTAGGACTGGTACAAGTTTTTTACTATAAAAATTAACAGATTGCATTATACATGAAAATGAAATATTTCGACATATAACCATATAGTAGTTAAGGGAGCAAACCACCCACATTCTGTTCATATTCTATTTGCAAGATGTTAATTCCACTCAAACAGCTTCTTCCCGTGAACTATAGCCCTGTAAAACAGACTCGCAAAAGGATGTTTCTAGTCTGGAGTTTCTAGTCTAGAGTTAACCATCATCTTCCTTTCCTATACAGATAGGTACCGACTCCAGCCACTTCCCCATCAATGGGATGTGGCTTCCCTTTGTCTGTTCTATCAATACTTTCATGCTCCAATGAACTTAAATCACTGGTGCCTCTGCAACAGGTGTTTACTCATGCAACCAGACTGGCAACTGGGTCCCACCCATTCACAGTTAACTAAATGTAGACAATAATTCTACTCCTGCAGCTTCTTTTCTCGTGCTTCCCACCTGTGGAACTCGCTTCCATATTCTTGCTTTCCTGACGGCTACAACCTCCAGGAATTTAAATGCAATGTCAATACTCATCTATTAACCACTTAACGCTAGTTCTTTCTACACCACCCTGTATATCTTTTCTTTTCTCTCCACCTTTGCAACTGTCATCACACCTGTATTCCCATCCTTCTCTTGCTCCTTTCTAACTAGTTTGTCTTTCTCTTCACTCTCTTCAATCTAATCTTTTTACTCTTATGTAGCCCCCTAATCTTTTTACTCTTATGTAGTCCCCTGCACATCAGTGGCGTTATCGCCTTGCCTGAGGTGATATGATTAAAAAAAAATTTTAAAAATATAAACTATCTCTTAATGTAAACTTCTACCTTGAGTGGCTGTTGGGCCTTGTACAGAGTGAATCTTACTGTAAAAAAAAAACAAAAAGAAATTGCATTATATTTCAAAATAAGCTATATACTTGCTTTTTATGTATAAAAATCAGGGAGATTATGACAATACATTCCACGTGTTAGCCTCTCCACCACACTGTGATTTTTAGATCTAAAGGTTCTCATATGACCACAAGTTAAGCAAAATTAATCCTGGTCATTACCTAGATGGGTGACCACTTGGAAATATCAGATACTATAATCTTGGATATGCAGCTGGTGTAATAGATAGCAACTTGAAAATAGAAAATGGAGAGCAGAGTTTCGATTCCATTCGGATTCATTATCTTCACTTAGGCACAAATACCCTTGGGAAATGTATGAAACCACCTATTTTCCCCTCTTAGTTATGAGTTAAGAATTGTATGTGTCAATAAATCATTATTGTCTTCCCCACCAAAATTCTTACAATGTAAAAATGTTTTCTGGCTTTAAATAACATGCAAAACTTTTTTTTAAACAGTCAAGTGCCATACGTGATACACACTTGGACAATCATGTCTCGAAAGAGACAAGACTGACTGAGCAGAAGATTATTCCGGAGTAGGTTGCCATTACTTTCTGTGGTAGACTGGTTGCCAGCCAAGGCTATAGAACCCAGTCTGTCCTGTTATTTAACCCATAACTAAGAGGGTTTCATATTTGAGCATAATTGTAATGCAAGGAATTCAACTAGAATTCAAACTCGGCTCCTGAATTCTTGTTCTGAGCCGATATCCTCTGCACCACAAAGGTTAATAAGTTATAAAAAACAAATCAATTAACTGATCACTTTAGATCTGAAGAAGACTTGATGGAAATGGTTATAATGTTCATCAAACTGAACTGATTTTTTTAAAATGGTGCATAAAAACAACTATTTAAAACTATTTCCACTATTTATATTGTTCGGACCATTGTCGTCATCTTTATTGTCATATTCACAAAGTTTTGACTGTTGTATGCTCTGGCCTTCTTCAGGATCTGTTTATATTTCTGAGATGAGTTATTTTAACTATTTACACAGTTTACATTGTTAAGACTGTTGTCCTCATTTTTATTGTCATAATCACACTATTTTGTCTGTTGTATGTTCTGGCCTTTTTCAGGTGACATACATTGGAATTTAAAACCAAATCCAACATACATCACCTGACAAAGTATCGAATGTACAAAACTGGAACATCGTGAATATGATAATAAAGATAAGGACAACAATCTGAACACTGTAAATAGTGTATTTAGTCACAATACCTCATCTCAGAAATATAGACAGATCCTGAAAAGGCGTACAACAGTTGGGACATTGTGAATATAGCAATAAAATTGAGGACAACAACCCAACTAATGTCAATAGTTACAATATCTCATCTCAGATATATAGATACCTGTTTAAAAGAATAAAAATACTGCATGTATTCAGTTGTTTTTTGGGAGGGAGAATTAGTGTTAATTCTTCATGCCATATCAAACTAAACCTCTGGGAAAGACAAGAATCTTGGATATTAACAGCAGAATTACAATAAACAATCTAAACATTAGAAACGAGATGCTACAGAACTTTCTAGACACCTCTTATGTAGACCACATCATAAGACACCATTAAACAAGAAACAATTCCACTGGAAGACCTCATATTCACTGTCAAAAAGTTAAAATGGTACAGAAACATCATAAAAGCCAACATTATTTTCATTACCATCCTACAAGGTATCACCTTAGGCAAAAAGAAGATCAGGCAAACAGAAGGAAGGAAACAGACTTACTGGAATAACTGTCATCAAGAAGAGAAAATTAAAGTGGTATGAACACATCATAAGCATCAACAGTCTTTCCAATGCCACCCTACAAGTTATCACCTTGGGCAAAATAAGATGAAGCATACAGAAGACTACAGATCCATTGGAATACCACTGTCAAGAAGAGAAAGTTGAAATGGTATGGAGACTCATAAGAGTCAACAATCTTTCCAATGCCACCCTACAAGTTATCACCTTGGGCAAAATAAGATAAAGCATACAGAAGAGAACAGATCCATTGGAATACCACTGTCAAGAAGAGAAAGTTGAAATGGTATGGACAAGTCATGAGAGTCAACAAACTTTCCAATGCCATCCTACAAATTATCACCTTGGGCAAAATAAGATAAAGCATACAAAAGAGAACAGATCCATTGGAATACCACTGTCAAGAAGAGAAAGTTGAAATGGTATGGACAAGTCATAAGAGTCAACAATCTTTTCAATGCCATCCTACAAGTTATCACCGTGGGCAAAATAAGATAGAGCATACAGAAGAGAACAGATCCATTGGAATACCATTGTCAAGAAGAGAAAGTTGAAATGGTATGGACAAGTCATTAGAGTCAACAAACTTTCCAATGCCACCCTACAAGTTATCACCTTGGGCAAAATAAGATAAAGCATACAGAAGAGAACAGATCCATTGGAATACCACTGTCAAGAAGAGAAAGTTGAAATGGTATGGACAAGTCATAAGAGTCAACAATCTTTTCAATGCCATCCTACAAGTTATCACCTTGGGCAAAATAAGATAAAGCATACAGAAGAGAACAGATCCATTGGAATACCACTGTCAAGAAGAAAAGTTGAAATGGTATGGACAAGTCATCAGAGTCAACAATCTTTTCAATGCCATCCTACAAGTTATCACCTTGGGCAAAATAAGATAAAGCATACAGAAGAGAACAGATCAATTGGAATACCACTGTCAAGAAGAAAAGTTGAAATGGTATGGACAAGTCATCAGAGTCAACAATCTTTTCAATGCCATCCTACAAGTTATCACCTTGGGCAAAATAAGATAAAGCATACAGAAGAGAACAGATCAATTGGAATACCACTGTCAAGAAGAAAAGTTGAAATGGTATGGACAAGTCATCAGAGTCAACAATCTTTTCAATGCCATCCTACAAGTTATCACCTTGGGCAAAATAAGATAAAGCATACAGAAGAGAACAGATCAATTGGAATACGACTGTCAAGAAGAAAAGTTGAAATGGTATGGACAAGTCATCAGAGTCAACAATCTTTTCAATGCCATCCTACAAGTTATCACCTTGGGCAAAATAAGATAAAGCATACAGAAGAGAACAGATCAATTGGAATACCACTGTCAAGAAGAGAAAGTTGAAATGTTATGGACAAGTTATAAGAGTCAACAATCTTTCCAATGCCATCCTACAAGTTATCACCTTGGGCAAAATAAGATAAAGCATACAGAAGAGAACAGATCCATTGGAATACCACTGTCAAGAAGAGAAAGTTGAAATGGTATGGACAAGTCATCAGAGTCAACAATCTTTTCAATGCCATCCTACAAGTTATCACCTTGGGCAAAATAAGATAAAGCATACAGAAGAGAACAGATCAATTGGAATACCACTGTCAAGAAGAAAAGTTGAAATGGTATGGACAAGTCATCAGAGTCAACAATCTTTTCAATGCCATCCTACAAGTTATCACCTTGGGCAAAATAAGATAAAGCATACAGAAGAGAACAGATCCATTGGAATACCACTGTCAAGAAGAGAAAGTTGAAATGGTATGGACAAGTCATAAGAGTCAACAATCTTTTCAATGCCATCCTACAAGTTATCACCTTGGGCAAAATAAGATAAAGCATACAGAAGAGAACAGATCCATTGGAATACCACTGTCAAGAAGAGAAAGTTGAAATGGTATGGACAAGTCATCAGAGTCAACAATCTTTTCAATGCCATCCTACAAGTTATCACCTTGGGCAAAATAACATAAAGCATACAGAAGAGAACAGATCCATTGGAATACCACTGTCAAGAAGAAAAGTTGAAATGGTATGGACAAGTCATCAGAGTCAACAATCTTTTCAATGCCATCCTACAAGTTATCACCTTGGGCAAAATAAGATAAAGCATACAGAAGAGAACAGATCCATTGGAATACCACTGTCAAGAAGAGAAAGTTGAAATGGTATGGACAAGTCATCAGAGTCAACAATCTTTTCAATGCCATCCTACAAGTTATCACCTTGGGCAAAATAAGATAAAGCATACAGAAGAGAACAGATCCATTGGAATACCACTGTCAAGAAGAGAAAGTTGAAATGGTATGGACAAGTCATCAGAGTCAACAATCTTTTCAATGCCATCCTACAAGTTATCACCTTGGGCAAAATAAGATAAAGCATACAGAAGAGAACAGATCCATTGGAATACCACTGTCAAGAAGAAGAAAGTTGAAATGGTATGGACAAGTCATAAGAGTCAACAATCTTTCCAATGCCACCCTACAAGTTATCACCTTGGGCAAAATAAGATAAAGCATACAGAAGAGAACAGATCCATTGGAATACCACTGTCAAGAAGAAAAGTTGAAATGGTATGGAAAAGTCATCAGAGTCAACAATCTTTTCAATGCCATCCTACAAGTTATCACCTTGGGCAAAATAAGATAAAGCATACAGAAGAGAACAGATCCATTGGAATACCACTGTCAAGAAGAGAAAGTTGAAATGGTATGGACAAGTCATCAGAGTCAACAATCTTTTCAATGCCATCCTACAAGTTATCACCTTGGGCAAAATAAGATAAAGCATACAGAAGAGAACAGATCAATTGGAATACCACTGTCAAGAAGAGAAAGTTGAAATGTTATGGACAAGTTATAAGAGTCAACAATCTTTCCAATGCCATCCTACAAGTTATCACCTTGGGCAAAATAAGATAAAGCACACAGAAGAGAACAGATCCATTGGAATACCACTGTCAAGAAGAGAAAGTTGAAATGGTATGGACAAGTCATAAGAGTCAACAATCTTTCCAATGCCATCCTACAAGTTATCACCTTGGGCAAAATAAGATAAAGCACACAGAAGAGAACAGATCCATTGGAATACCACTGTCAAGAAGAGAAAGTTTAAATGGTATGGACAAGTTATAAGAGTCAACAATCTTTCCAATGCCATCCTACAAGTTATCACCTTGGGCAAAATAAGATAAAGCACACAGAAGAGAACAGATCCATTGGAATACCACTGTCAAGAAGAGAAAGTTGAAATGGTATGAACAAGTCATCAGAGTCAACAATCTTTTCAATGCCACCCTACAAGTTATTACCTTGGGCAAAATAAGATAAAGCATACAGAAGAGAACAGATCAATTGGAATACCACTGTCAAGAAGAGAAAGTTGAAATGTTATGGACAAGTTATAAGAGTCAACAATCTTTTCAATGCCATCCTACAAGTTATCACCTTGGGCAAAATAAGATAAAGCATACAGAAGAGAACAGATCAATTGGAGTACCACTGTCAAGAAGAGAAAGTTGAAATGTTATGGACAAGTTATAAGAGTCAACAATCTTTCCAATGCCATCCTACAAGTTATCACCTTGGGCAAAATAAGATAAAGCACACAGAAGAGAACAGATCCATTGGAATACCACTGTCAAGAAGAGAAAGTTGAAATGGTATGGACAAGTCATAAGAGTCAACAATCTTTCCAATGCCACCCTACAAGTTATCACCTTGGGCAAAATAAGATAAAGCACACAGGAGAGAACAGATCCATTGGAATACCACTGTCAAGAAGAGAAAGTTGAAATGGTATGGACAAGTCATAAGAGTCAACAATCTTTCCAATGCCATCCTACAAGTTATCACCTTGGGCAAAATAAGATAAAGCACACAGAAGAGAACAGATCCATTGGAATACCACTGTCAAGAAGAGAAAGTTGAAATGGTATGGACAAGTCATAAGAGTCAACAATCTTTCCAATGCCACCCTACAAGTTATCACCTTGGGCAAAATAAGATAAAGCACACAGAAGAGAACAGATCCATTGGAATACCACTGTCAAGAAGAGAAAGTTGAAATGGTATGGACAAGTCATAATAGTCAACAATCTTTCCAATGCCACCCTACAAGTTATCACCTTGGGCAAAATAAGATGAAGCACACAGAAGAGAAGAGATCCATTGGAATACCACTGTCAAGAAGAGAAAGTTGAAATGGTATGGACAAGTCATAAGAGTCAACAATCTTTCCAATGCCACCGTACAAGTTATCACCTTGGGCAAAATAAGATAAAGCACACAGAAGAGAACAGATCCATTGGAATACCACTGTCAAGAAGAGAAAGTTGAAATGTTATGGACAAGTTATAAGAGTCAACAATCTTTCCAATGCCACCCTACAAGTTATCACCTTGGGCAAAATAAGATAAAGCACACAGAAGAGAACAGATCCATTGGAATACCACAGTCAAGAAGAGAAAGTTGAAATGGTATGGACAAGTCATAAGAGTCAACAATCTTTCCAATGCCATCCTACAAGTTATCACCTTGGGCAAAATAAGATAAAGCACACAGAAGAGAACAGATCCATTGGAATACCACTGTCAAGAAGAGAAAGTTTAAATGGTATGGACAAGTTATAAGAGTCAACAATCTTTCCAATGCCATCCTACAAGTTATCACCTTGGGCAAAATAAGATAAAGCACACAGAAGAGAACAGATCCATTGGAATACCACTGTCAAGAAGAGAAAGTTGAAATGGTATGGACAAGTCATCAGAGTCAACAATCTTTTCAATGCCATCCTACAAGTTATCACCTTGGGCAAAATAAGATAAAGCATACAGAAGAGAACAGATCAATTGGAATACCACTGTCAAGAAGAGAAAGTTGAAATGTTATGGACAAGTTATAAGAGTCAACAATCTTTCCAATGCCATCCTACAAGTTATCACCTTGGGCAAAATAAGATAAAGCACACAGAAGAGAACAGATCCATTGGAATACCACTGTCAAGAAGAGAAAGTTGAAATGGTATGGACAAGTCATAAGAGTCAACAATCTTTCCAATGCCACCCTACAAGTTATCACCTTGGGCAAAATAAGATAAAGCATACAGAAGAGAACAGATCAATTGGAATACCACTGTCAAGAAGAGAAAGTTGAAATGGTATGGACAAGTTATAAGAGTCAACAATCTTTCCAATGCCACCCTACAAGTTATCACCTTGGGCAAAATAAGATAAAGCACACAGAAGAGAACAGATCCATTGGAATACCACTGTCAAGAAGAGAAAGTTGAAATGGTATGGACAAGTCATCAGAGTCAACAATCTTTTCAATGCCATCCTACAAGTTATCACCTTGGGCAAAATAAGATAAAGCACACAGAAGAGAACAGATCCATTGGAATACCACTGTCAAGAAGAGAAAGTTGAAATGGTATGGACAAGTTATAAGAGTCAACAATCTTTCCAATGCCACCCTACAAGTTATCACCTTGGGCAAAATAAGATAAAGCACACAGAAGAGAACAGATCCATTGGAATACCACTGTCAAGAAGAGAAAGTTGAAATGGTATGGACAAGTTATAAGAGTCAACAATCTTTCCAATGCCACCCTACAAGTTATCACCTTGGGCAAAATAAGATAAAGCATACAGAAGAGAACAGATCCATTGGAATACCACTGTCAAGAAGAGAAAGTTGAAATGGTATGGACAAGTTATAAGAGTCAACAATCTTTCCAATGCCACCCTACAAGTTATCACCTTGGGCAAAATAAGATAAAGCACACAGAAGAGAACAGATCCATTGGAATACCACTGTCAAGAAGAGAAAGTTGAAATGGTATGGACAAGTTATAAGAGTCAACAATCTTTCCAATGCCACCCTACAAGTTATCACCTTGGGCAAAATAAGATAAAGCATACAGAAGAGAACAGATCCATTGGAATACCACTGTCAAGAAGAGAAAGTTGAAATGGTATGGACAAGTTATAACAGTCAACAGTCTTTCCAATGCCACCCTACAAGTTATCACCTTGGGCAAAATAAGATAAAGCACACAGAAGAGAACAGATCCATTGGAATACCACTGTCAAGAAGAGAAAGTTGAAATGGTATGGACAAGTTATAAGAGTCAACAATCTTTCCAATGCCACCCTACAAGTTATCACCTTGGGCAAAATAAGATAAAGCATACAGCAGAGAACAGATCCATTGGAATACCACTGTCAAGAAGAGAAAGTTGAAATGGTATGGACAAGTTATAAGAGTCAACAATCTTTCCAATGCCACCCTACAAGTTATCACCTTGGGCAAAATAAGATAAAGCATACAGAAGAGAACAGATCCATTGGAATACCACTGTCAATAAGAGAAAGTTGAAATGGTATGGACAAGTTATAAGAGTCAACAATCTTTCCAATGCCACCCTACAAGTTATCACCTTGGGCAAAATAAGATAAAGCACACAGAAGAGAACAGATCCATTGGAATACCACTGTCAAGAAGAGAAAGTTGAAATGGTATGGACAAGTTATAAGAGTCAACAATCTTTCCAATGCCATCCTACAAGTTATCACTTTGGGCAAAATAAGATAAAGCATACAGAAGAGAACAGATCCATTGGAATACCACTGTCAAGAAGAGAAAGTTGAAATGGTATGGACAAGTTATAAGAGTCAACAATCTTTCCAATGCCACCCTACAAGTTATCACCTTGGGCAAAATAAGATAAAGCACACAGAAGAGAACAGATCCATTGGAATACCACTGTCAAGAAGAGAAAGTTGAAATGTTATGGACAAGTTATAAGAGTCAACAATCTTTCCAATGCCACCCTACAAGTTATCACCTTGGGCAAAATAAGATAAAGCATACAGAAGAGAACAGATCCATTGGAATACCACTGTCAAGAAGAGAAAGTTGAAATGGTATGGACAAGTTATAAGAGTCAACAATCTTTCCAATGCCATCCTACAAGTTATCACCTTGGGCAAAATAAGATAAAGCATACAGAAGAGAACAGATCCATTGGAATACCACTGTCAAGAAGAGAAAGTTGAAATGGTATGGACAAGTTATAAGAGTCAACAATCTTTCCAATGCCACCCTACAAGTTATCACCTTGGGCAAAATAAGATAAAGCACACAGAAGAGAACAGATCCATTGGAATACCACTGTCAAGAAGAGAAAGTTGAAATGTTATGGACAAGTTATAAGAGTCAACAATCTTTCCAATGCCACCCTACAAGTTATCACCTTGGGCAAAATAAGATAAAGCATACAGAAGAGAACAGATCCATTGGAATACCACTGTCAAGAAGAGAAAGTTGAAATGGTATGGACAAGTCATAAGAGTCAACAATCTTTCCAATGCCACCCTACAAGATATCACCTTGGGCAAAATAAGATAAAGCACACAGAAGAGAACAGATCCATTGGAATACCACTGTCAAGAAGAGAAAGTTTAAATGGTATGGACAAGTTATAAGAGTCAACAATCTTTCCAATGCCACCCTACAAGTTATCACCTTGGGCAAAATAAGATAAAGCATACAGCAGAGAACAGATCCATTGGAATACCACTGTCAAGAAGAGAAAGTTGAAATGGTATGGACAAGTTATAAGAGTCAACAATCTTTCCAATGCCACCCTACAAGTTATCACCTTGGGCAAAATAAGATAAAGCATACAGAAGAGAACAGATCCATTGGAATACCACTGTCAATAAGAGAAAGTTGAAATGGTATGGACAAGTTATAAGAGTCAACAATCTTTCCAATGCCACCCTACAAGTTATCACCTTGGGCAAAATAAGATAAAGCACACAGAAGAGAACAGATCCATTGGAATACCACTGTCAAGAAGAGAAAGTTGAAATGGTATGGACAAGTTATAAGAGTCAAACAATTCTTCCAATGCCATCCTACAAGTTATCACTTTGGGCAAAATAAGATAAAGCATACAGAAGAGAACAGATCCATTGGAATACCACTGTCAAGAAGAGAAAGTTGAAATGGTATGGACAAGTTATAAGAGTCAACAATCTTTCCAGTTACCCTACAAGTTATCACCTTGGGCAAAATAAGATAAAGCACACAGAAGAGAACAGATCCATTGGAATACCACTGTCAAGAAGAGAGTTGAAATGTTATGGACAAGTTATAAGAGTCAACAATCTTTCCAATGCCACCCCTACAGTTATCACCTTGGGCAAAATAAGATAAAGCATACAGAAGAGAATGATCCATTGGAATTCCACTGTCAAGAAGAGAAAGTTGAAATGGTATGGACAAGTTATAAGAGTCAACAATCTTTCCAATGCCATCCTACAAGTTATCACCTTGGGCAAAATAAGATAAAGCAATACAGAAGAGAACAGATCCATTGGAATACCACTGTCAAGAAGAGAAAGTTGAAATGGTATGGACAAGTTATAAGAGTCAACAATCTTTCCAATGCCACCCTACAAGTTATCACCTTGGGCAAAAATAAGATAAAGCACATAGTAGAATGATCCATTGGAATACCACTGTCAAGAAGAGAAAGTTGAAATGAAGCATGGACAAGTTATAAGAGTCAACAATCTTTCCAATGCCTACCCTACAAGTTATCACCTTGGGCAAAAATAAGATAAAGACATACAGAAGAGAACAGATCCATTGGAATACCACTGTCAAGAAGAGAAAGTTGAAATGGTATGGACAAGTCATAAGAGTCAACAATCTTTCCAATGCCACCCTACAAGTTATCACCTTGGGCAAATAAGATAAAGCACACAGAAGAGAACAGATCCATTGGAATACCACTGTCAAGAAGAGAAAGTTGAAATGGTATGGACAAGTCATAAGAGTCAACAATCTTTCCAATGCCACCCTACAAGTTATCACCTTGGGCAAAATAAGATAAAGCACACAGAAGAGAACAGATCCATTGGAATACCACTGTCAAGAAGAGAAAGTTTAAATGGTATGGACAAGTTGTAAGAGTCAACAATCTTTCCAATGCCACCCTTACAAGTTATCACCTGGGCAAATAAGATAAAGCACACAGAAGAGAACAGATCCATTGGAATACCACTGTCAAGAAGAGAAAGTTGAAAGAAGAAAAAGACAGTTATAAGAGTCAACAATCTTTCCAATGCCACCCTACAAGTTATCACCTTGGGCAAAATAAGATAAAGCACACAGAAGAGAACAGATCCATTAGTCACTACTGTCAAGAAGAGAAAGTTGAAATGTTATGGACAAGTTATAAGAGTCAACAATCTTTCCAATGCCACCCTACAAGTTATCACCTTTAAGTAAAATAAGATAAAGCATACAGAAGAGAACAGATCCATTGGAATACCACTGTCAAGAAGAGAAAGTTGAAATGGTATGGACAAGTCATAAGAGTCAACAATCTTTCCAATGCCACCCTGAAGGTTATCACCTTGGGCAAAATAAGATAAAGCACACAGAAGAGAACAGATCCATTGAATACCACTGTCAAGAAGAGAAAGCAATGGTGGTACAGGTTATAAGAGTCAACAATCTTTCCAATGCCACCCTACAAGTTATCACCTTGGGCAAAATAAGATAAAGCACACAGAAGAGAACAGATCCATTGGAATACCACTGCTGGGCAAAGAGAAAGTTGAAATACATGGAATAAAGTTATAAGAGTCAACAATCTTTCCAATGCCACCCTACAAGTTATCACCTTGGGCAAAATAAGATAAAGCATACAGAAGAGAACAGATCCATTGGAATACCACTGTCAAGAAGAGAAAGTTGAAATGGTATGGACAAGTCATAAGAGTCAACAATCTTTCCAATGCTACATCCTGCTGCTATCACCTTGGGCAAAATAAGATAAAGCATATAGAAGAGAACAGGATCGATTGGAATACCACTGTCAAGAAGAGAAAGTTGAATGGTATGGACAAGTCATTAGAGTCAACAAACTTTCCAATGCCACCCTGGCAAGCATCACCTTGGGCAAAATAAGATAAAGCATATAAAGAGAATGATCCACAGACAGCCACTGTCAAGAAGAGAAAGTTGAAATGGTATGGACAAGTTATAAGAGTCAACAATCTTTCCAATGCCATCCTACAAGTTATCACCTTGGGCAAATAAGATAAGCATACAGAAGAGAACAGATCCATTGGAATACCACTGTCAAGAAGAGAAAGTTGAAATGGTATGGACAAGTTATAAGAGTCAACAATCTTTCCAATGCCACCCTACAAGTTATCACCTTGGGCAAAATAAGATAAAGCACACAGAAGAGAACAGATCCATTGGAATACCTCACTGTCAAGAAGAGAAAGAAATGTAGACAAGTTATAAGAGTCAACAATCTTTCCAATGCCACCAAGTACAAATTGGGCAAAATAAGATAAAGCACACAGAAGAGAACAGATCCATTGGAATACCACTGTCAAGAAGAGAAAGTTTAAATGGTATGGACAAGTTGTAAGAGTCAACAATCTTTCCAATGCCACCCTACAAGTTATCACCTTGGGCAAAATAAGATAAAGCACACAGAAGAGAACAGATCCATTGGAATACCACTGTCAAGAAGAGAAAGCTGAAATGGACAAGTTATAATAACAATCTTTCCAATGCCACCCTACAAGTTATCACCTTGGGCAAAATAAGATAAAGCACACAGAAGAGAACAGATCCATTGGAATACCACTGTCAAGAAGAGAAAGTTGAAATGTTATGGACAAGTTATAAGAGTCAACAATCTTTCCAATGCCACCCTACAAGTTATCACCTTGGGCAAAATAAGATAAAGCAGCAGAAGAGAACAGATCCATTGGAATACCACTGTCAAGAAGAGAAAGTTGAAAATGGTATGGACAAGTCATAAGAGTCAACAATCTTTCCAATGCCACCCTACAAGTTATCACCTTGGGCAAATAAGATAAAGCACACAGAAGAGAACAGATCCATTGGAATACCACTGTCAAGAAGAGAAAGTTTAAATGGTATGGACAAGTTATAAGAGTCACCAATCTTTCCAATGCCACCCTACAAGTTATCACCTTGGGCAAAATAAGATAAAGCACACAGAAGAGAAGAGATCCATTGGAATACCACTGTCAAGAAGAGAAAGTTGAAATGTTATGGACAAGTTATAAGAGTCAACAATCTTTCCAATGCCACCCTACAAGTTATCACCTTGGGCAAAATAAGATAAAGCATACAGAAGAGAACAGATCCATTGGAATACCACTGTCAAGAAGAGAAAGTTGAAATGGTATGGACAAGTTATAAGAGTCAACAATCTTTCCAATGCCATCCTACAAGTTATCACCTTGGGCAAATAAGATAAAGCATACAGAAGAGAACAGATCCATTGGAATACCACTGTCAAGAAGAGAAAGTTGAAATGGTATGGACAAGCCATAAGAGTCAACAAACTTTCCAATGCCACCCTACAAGTTATCACCTTGGACAAAATAAGATAAAGCATACAGAAGAAAACAGATCCATTGGAATACCACTGTCAAGAAGAGAAAGTTGAAATGGTATGGACAAGTCATAAGAGTCAACAATCTTTCCAATGCCATCCTACAAGTTATCACCTTGGGCAAAATAAGATAAAGCATATAGAAGAGAACAGATCGATTGGAATACCACTGTCAAGAAGAGAAAGTTGAAATGGTATGGACAAGTCATTAGAGTCAACAAACTTTCCAATGCCACCCTACAAGTTATCTCCTTGGGCAAAATAAGATAAAGCATACAGAAGAGAACAGATCCATTGGAATACCACTGTCAAGAAGAGAAATTTGAAATGGTATGGACAAGTTATAAGAGTCTACAAACTTTCCAATGCCACCCTACAAGTTATCACCTTGGGCAAAATAAGATAAAGCATACAGAAGAAAACAGATCCATTGGAATACCACTGTCAAAGAGGAGAAAGTTGAAATGGTATGGACAAGTCATATGAGTCAACAATCTTTCCAATGCCACCCTACAAGTTATCACCTTGGGCAAAATGAAGATAAAACACACAGAAGAGAACAGATCCATTGGAATACCACTGTCAAAGAAGGGAAAGTTGAAATGGTATGGACAGAGTCATAAGAGTCAACAAACTTTCCAATGCCACACTACAAGTTATCACCTTGGGCAAAATAAGATAAAGCATACAGAAGAGAACAGATCGATTGGAATACCACTGTCAAAGAAGAAAGTTGAAATGGTATGGACAAGTCATTAGAGTCAACAAACTTTCCAATGCCACCCTACAAGTTATCACCTTGGGCAAAATAAAAGATAAAGCATACAGAAGAAAACAGATCCATTGGAATACCACTGTCAAGAAGAGAAAGTTCAAATGGTATGGACAAGTCATAAGAGTCAACAAACTTTCCAATGCCCATCTACAAGTTATCACCAGGCAAAAATAAGATAAAGCATACAGAGAGAAACAGATCCATTTGAATACCACTGTCAAGAAGAGAAAGTTGAAATGGTATGGACAAGTCATAAGAGTCAACAATCTTTCCAATGCCATCCTACAAGTTATCACCTTGGGCAAAATAGATAAAGCATACAGAAAGAGAACAGATCCATTGGAATACCACTGTCAAGAGAGAAAGTTGAAATGGTATGGACAAGTCATAAGAGTCAACAAACTTTCCAATGCCATCCTACAAGTTATCACCTTGGGCAAAATAAGATAAAGCATACAGAAGAGAACAGATCCATTGGAATACCACTGTCAAGAAGAGAAAGTTGAAATGGTATGGACAAGCCATAAGAGTCAACAAACTTTCCAATGCCACCCTACAAGTTATCACCTTGGACAAAATAAGATAAAGCATGCAGAAGAAAACAGATCCATTGGAATACCACTGTCCAAAGAAGAAAGTTGAAATGGTATGGACAAGTCATAAGAGTCAACAATCTTTCCAATGCCATCCTACAAGTTATCACCTTGGGCAAAATAAGATAAAGCATATAGAAGAGAACAGATCGATTGGAATACCACTGTCAAGAAGAGAAAGTTGAAATGGTATGGACAAGTCATTAGAGTCAACAAACTTTCCAATGCCACCCTACAAGTTATCACCTTGGGCAAAATAAGATAAAGCATACAGAAGAAAACAGATCCATTGGAATACCACTGTCAAGAAAGAGAAGGATTCAAATGGTATGGACAAGTCATAAGAGTCAACAAACTTTCCAATGCCATCCTACAAGTTATCACCTTGGGCAAAATAAGATAAAGCATACAGAGAACAGATCCATTGGAATACCACTGTCAAGAAGAGAAAGTTGAAATGGTATGGACAAGTCATAAGAGTCAACAATCTTTCCAATGCCATCCTACAAGTTATCACCTTGGGCAAATAAGATAAAGCATACAGAAGAGAACAGATCCATTGGAATACCACTGTCAAAGAGAAAGTTGAAATGGTATGGACAAATCATAAGAGTCAACAAACTTTCCAATGCCATCCTACAAGTTATCCACCTTGGGCAAAATAAGATAAAGCATACAGAAGAGAACAGATCCATTGGAATACCACTGTCAAGAAAGAGAAAGTTGAAATGGTATGGACAAGCCATAAGAGTCAACAAACTTTCCAATGCCACCCTACAAGTTATCACCTTGGACAAAATAAGATAAAGCATACAGAAGAAAACAGATCCATTGGAATACCACTGTCAAGAAGAGAAAGTTGAAATGGTATGGACAAGTCCTTAAGAGTCAACAATCTTTCCAATGCCATCCTACAAGTTATCACCTTGGGCAAAATAAGATAAAGCATATAGAAGAGAACAGATCGATTGGAATACCACTGTCAAAGAAGAGAAAGTTGAAATGGTATGGACAAGTCATTAGAGTCAACAAACTTTCCAATGCCACCCTACAAGTTATCTCCTTGGGCAAAATAAGATAAAGCATACAGAAGAGAACAGATCCATTGGAATACCACTGTCAAGAAGAGAAATTTGAAATGGTATGGACAAGTTATAAGAGTCTACAAACTTTCCAATGCCACCCTACAAGTTATCACCTTGGGCAAAATAAGATAAAGCATACAGAAGAAAACAGATCCATTGGAATACCACTGTCAAGAGGAGAAAGTTGAAATGGTATGGACAAGTCATATGAGTCAACAATCTTTCCAATGCCACCCTACAAGTTATCACCTTGGGCAAAATGAAGATAAAACACACAGAAGAGAACAGATCCATTGGAATACCACTGTCAAGAAGGGAAAGTTGAAATGGTATGGACAAGTCATAAGAGTCAACAAACTTTCCAATGCCACACTACAAGTTATCACCTTGGGCAAAATAAGATAAAGCATACAGAAGAGAACAGATCGATTGGAATACCACTGTCAAGAAGAGAAAGTTGAAATGGTATGGACAAGTCATTAGAGTCAACAAACTTTCCAATGCCACCCTACAAGTTATCACCTTGGGCAAAATAAGATAAAGCATACAGAAGAAAACAGATCCATTGGAATACCACTGTCAAGAAGAGAAAGTTCAAATGGTATGGACAAGTCATAAGAGTCAACAAACTTTCCAATGCCATCCTACAAGTTATCACCTTGGGCAAAATAAGATAAAGCATACAGAAGAGAACAGATCCATTGGAATACCACTGTCAAGAAGAGAAAGTTGAAATGGTATGGACAAGTCATAAGAGTCAACAATCTTTCCAATGCCATCCTACAAGTTATCACCTTGGGCAAAATAAGATAAAGCATACAGAAGAGAACAGATCCATTGGAATACCACTGTCAAGAAGAGAAAGTTGAAATGGTATGGACAAGTCATAAGAGTCAACAAACTTTCCAATGCCATCCTACAAGTTATCACCTTGGGCAAAATAAGATAAAGCATACAGAAGAGAACAGATCCATTGGAATACCACTGTCAAGAAGAGAAAGTTGAAATGGTATGGAGAAGTCATAAGAGTCAACAATCTTTCCAATGCCACCCTACAAGTTATCACCTTGGGCAAAATAAGATAAAGCATACAGAAGAGAACAGATCCATTGGAATACCACTGTCAAGAAGAGAAAGTTGTAATGTTATGGACAAGTTATAAGAGTCTACAATCTTTCCAATGCCACCCTACAAGTTATCACCTTGGGCAAAATAAGATAAAGCATACAGAAGAGAACAGATCCATTGGAATACCACTGTCAAGAAGAGAAAGTTGAAATGGTATGGAGAAGTCATTAGAGTCAACAATCTTTCCAATGCCACCCTACAAGTTATCACCTTGGGCAAAATAAGATAAAGCATACAGAAGAAAACAGATCCGTTGGAATACCACTGTCAAGAAGAGAAAGTTGAAATGGTATGGACAAGCCATGAGAGTCAACAAACTTTCCAATGCCACCCTACAAGTTATCACCTTGGGCAAAATAAGATAAAGCATACAGAAGAGAACAGATCCATTGGAATACCACTGTCAAGAAGAGAAAGTTGAAATGGTATGGACAAGTCATAAGAGTCAACAAACTTTCCAATGCCACCCTACAAGTTATCACCTTGGGCAAAATAAGATAAAGCATACAGAAGAGAACAGATCCATTGGAATACGACTGTCAAGAAGAGAAAGTTGAAATGGTATGGACAAGTCATTAGAGTCAACAATCTTTCCAATGCCATCCTACAAGTTATCACCTTGGGCAAAATAAGATAAAGCATACAGAAGAAAACAGATCCGTTGGAATACCACTGTCAAGAAGAGAAAGTTGAAATGGTATGGACAAGTCATAAGAGTCAACAATCTTTCCAATGCCACCCTACAAGTTATCACCTTGGGCAAAATAAGATAAAGCATACAGAAGAAAACAGATCCTTTGGAATACCACTGTCAAGAAGAGAAAGTTGAAATGGTATGGACAAGTCATAAGAGTCAACAATCTTTCCAATGCCATCCTACAAGTTATCACCTTGGGCAAAATAAGATAAAGCATACAGAAGAGAACAGATCCATTGGAATACCACTGTCAAGAAGAGAAAGTTGTAATGGTATGGACAAGTCATTAGAGTCAACAAACTTTCTAATGCCACCCTACAAGTTATCACCTTGGGCAAAATGAAGATAAAGCACACAGAAGAGAACAGATCCATTGGAATACCACTGTCAAGAAGGGAAAGTTTAAATGGTATGGACAAGTCATAAGAGTCAACAAACTTTCCAATGCCACCCTACAAGTTATCACCTTGGGCAAAATAAGATAAAGCATACAGAAGAGAACAGATCCATTGGAATACCACTGTCAAGAAGAGAACGTTTAAATGGTATGGACAAGTTATAAGAGTCAACAATCTTTCCAATGCCATCCTACAAGTTATCACCTTGGGCAAAATAAGATAAAGCATACAGAAGAGAACAGATCCATTGGAATACCACTGTCAAGAAGAGAAAGTTGAAATGGTATGGACAAGTCATTAGAGTCAACAAACTTTCCAATGCCACCCTACAAGTTATCACCTTGGGCAAAATAAGATAAAGCATACAGAAGAAAACAGATCGATTGGAATACCACTGTCAAGAAGAGAAAGTTCAAATGGTATGGACAAGTCATAAGAGTCAACAATCTTTCCAATGCCACCCTACAAGTTATCACCTTGGGCAAAATAAGATAAAGCATACAGAAGAGAACAGATCCATTGGAATACCACTGTCAAGAAGAGAAAGTTGAAATGGTATGGACAAGTCATTAGAGTCAACAAACTTTCCAATGCCACCCTACAAGTTATCACCTTGGGCAAAATAAGATAAAGCATACAGAAGAAAACAGATCGATTGGAATACCACTGTCAAGAAGAGAAAGTTCAAATGGTATGGACAAGTCATAAGAGTCAACAATCTTTCCAATGCCACCGTACAAGTTATCACCTTGGGCAAAATAAGATAAAGCATACAGAAGAGAACAGATCAATTGGAATACCACTGTCAAGAAGAGAAAGTTGAAATGTTATGGACAAGTTATAAGAGTCAACAATCTTTCCAATGCCACCCTACAAGTTATCACCTTGGGCAAAATAAGATAAAGCATACAGAAGAGAACAGATCCATTGGAATACCACTGTCAAGAAGAGAAAGTTGAAATGGTATGGACAAGTTATAAGAGTCAACAATCTTTCCAATGCCATCCTACAAGTTATCACCTTGGGCAAAATAAGATAAAGCATACAGAAGAGAACAGATCCATTGGAATACCACTGTCAAGAAGAGAAAGTTGAAATGGTATGGACAAGTCATTAGAGTCAACAATCTTTCCAATGCCACCCTACAAGTTATCACCTTGGGCAAAATAAGATAAAGCATACAGAAGAAAACAGATCGATTGGAATACCACTGTCAAGAAGAGAAAGTTCAAATGGTATGGACAAGTCATAAGAGTCAACAATCTTTCCAATGCCACCCTACAAGTTATCACCTTGGGCAAAATAAGATAAAGCATACAGAAGAGAACAGATCCATTGGAATACCACTGTCAAGAAGAGAAAGTTGAAATGGTATGGACAAGTCATAAGAGTCAACAATCTTTCCAATGCCACCGTACAAGTTATCACCTTGGGCAAAATAAGATAAAGCATACAGAAGAGAACAGATCAATTGGAATGCCACTGTCAAGAAGAGAAAGTTGAAATGTTATGGACAAGTTATAAGAGTCAACAATCTTTCCAATGCCACCCTACAAGTTATCACCTTGGGCAAAATAAGATAAAGCATACAGAAGAGAACAGATCCATTGGAATACCACTGTCAAGAAGAGAAAGTTGAAATGGTATGGACAAGTTATAAGAGTCAACAATCTTTCCAATGCCATCCTACAAGTTATCACCTTGGGCAAAATAAGATAAAGCATACAGAAGAGAACAGATCCATTGGAATACCACTGTCAAGAAGAGAAAGTTGAAATGGTATGGAGAAGTCATTAGAATCAACAAACTTTCCAATGCCACCCTACAAGTTATCACCTTTGGGCAAAATAAGATAAAGCATACAGAAGAAAACAGATCGATTGGAATACCACTGTCAAGAAGAGAAAGTTCAAATGGTATGGACAAGTCATAAGAGTCAACAATCTTTCCAATGCCACCCTACAAGTTATCACCTTGGGCAAAATAAGATAAAGCATACAGAAGAACAGATCCATTGGAATACCACTGTCAAGAAGAGAAAGTTGAAATGGTGGACAAGCCATAAGAGTCAACAATCTGTTCAATGCCATCCTACAAGTTATCACCTTGGGCAAAATAAGATAAAGCATACAGAAGAGAACAGATCCATTGGAATACCACTGTCAAGAAGAGAAAGCTGAAATGGTATGGACAAGTTATAAGAGTCAACAATCTTTCCAATGCCATCCTACAAGTTATCACCTTGGGCAAAATAAGATAAAGCATACAGAAGAAAACAGATCGATTGGAATACCACTGTCAAGAAGAGAAAGTTGAAATGGTATGGACAAGTCATAAGAGTCAACAATCTTTCCAATGCCACCCTACAAGCGACAATTCCTTTGGGTAAAGAAGATAAAGCATACAGAAGAGAACAGATCCATTGGAATACCACTGTCAAGAAGAGAAATTTGAAATGGTATGGACAAGTTATAAGAGTCTACAAACTTTCCAATGCCACCCTACTAGTTATCACCTTGGGCAAAATAAGATAAAGCATACAGAAGAAAACATATCCATTGGAATACCACTGTCAAGAAGAGAAAGTTGAAATGGTATGGACAAGTCTTAAGAGTCAACAATCTGTTCAATGCCATCCTACAAGTTATCACCTTGGGCAAAATAAGATAAAGCATACAGAAGAGAACAGATCCATTGGAATACCACTGTCAAGAAGAGAAAGTTCAAATGGTATGGACAAGTCATAAGAGTCAACAAACTTTCCAATGCCACCCTACAAGTTATCACCTTGGGCAAAATAAGATAAAGCATACAGAAGAGAACAGATCCATTGGAATACCACTGTCAAGAAGAGAAAGTTGAAATGGTATGGACAAGTCATAAGAGTCAACAATCTTTACAATGCCATCCTACAAGTTATCACCTTGGGCAAAATAAGATAGAGCATACAGAAGAGAACAGATCCATTGGAATACCACTGTCAAGAAGAGAAAGTTGAAATGGTATGGACAAGTCATCAGAGTCAACAATCTTTCCAATGCCATCCTACAAGTTATCACCTTGGGCAAAATAAGATAAAGCATACAGAAGAGAACAGATCCATTGGAATACCACTGTCAAGAAGAGAAAGTTGAAATGGTATGGACAAGTCATAAGAGTCAACAATCTTTCCAATGCCATCCTACAAGTTATCACCTTGGGCAAAATAAGATAGAGCATACAGAAGAGAACAGATCCATTGGAATACCACTGTCAAGAAGAGAAAGTTGAAATGGTATGGACAAGTTATAAGAGTCAACAATCTTTCCAATGCCATCCTACAAGTTATCACCTTGGGCAAAATGAGATAGAGCATACAGAAGAGAACAGATCCATTGGAATACCACTGTCAAGAAGAGAAAGTTGAAATGGTATGGACAAGTTATAAGAGTCAACAATCTTTCCAATGCCATCCTACAAGTTATCACCTTGGGCAAAATAAGATAGAGCATACAGAAGAGAACAGATCCATTGGAATACCACTGTCAAGAAGAGAAAGTTGAAATGGTATGGACAAGTCATAAGAGTCAACAATCTTTCCAATGCCATCCTACAAGTTATCACCTTGGGCAAAATAAGATAAAGCATACAGAAGAGAACAGATCCATTGGAATACCACTGTCAAGAAGAGAAAGTTGAAATGGTATGGACAAGTCATAAGAGTCAACAATCTTTCCAATGCCATCCTACAAGTTATCACCTTGGGCAAAATAAGATAGAGCATACAGAAGAGAACAGATCCATTGGAATACCACTGTCAAGAAGAGAAAGTTGAAATGGTATGGACAAGTTATAAGAGTCAACAATCTTTCCAATGCCATCCTACAAGTTATCACCTTGGGCAAAATAAGATAGAGCATACAGAAGAGAACAGATCCATTGGAATACCACTGTCAAGAAGAGAAAGTTGAAATGGTATGGACAAGTCATCAGAGTCAACAATCTTTTCAATGCCATCCTACAAGTTATCACCTTGGGCAAAATAAGATAAAGCATACAGAAGAGAACAGATCCATTGGAATACCACTGTCAAGAAGAGAAAGTTGAAATGGTATGGACAAGTCATAAGAGTCAACAATCTTTCCAATGCCATCCTACAAGTTATCACCTTGGGCAAAATAAGATAGAGCATACAGAAGAGAACAGATCCATTGGAATACCACTGTCAAGAAGAGAAAGTTGAAATGGTATGGACAAGTCATCAGAGTCAACAATCTTTCCAATGCCATCCTACAAGTTATCACCTTGGGCAAAATAAGATAAAGCATACAGAAGAGAACAGATCCATTGGAATACCACTGTCAAGAAGAGAAAGTTGAAATGGTATGGACAAGTCATAAGAGTCAACAATCTTTCCAATGCCATCCTACAAGTTATCACCTTGGGCAAAATAAGATAGAGCATACAGAAGAGAACAGATCCATTGGAATACCACTGTCAAGAAGAGAAAGTTGAAATGGTATGGACAAGTTATAAGAGTCAACAATCTTTCCAATGCCATCCTACAAGTTATCACCTTGGGCAAAATAAGATAGAGCATACAGAAGAGAACAGATCCATTGGAATACCACTGTCAAGAAGAGAAAGTTGAAATGGTATGGACAAGTCATCAGAGTCAACAATCTTTTCAATGCCATCCTACAAGTTATCACCTTGGGCAAAATAAGATAAAGCATACAGAAGAGAACAGATCCATTGGAATACCACTGTCAAGAAGAGAAAGTTGAAATGGTATGGACAAGTCATAAGAGTCAACAATCTTTCCAATGCCATCCTACAAGTTATCACCTTGGGCAAAATAAGATAGAGCATACAGAAGAGAACAGATCCATTGGAATACCACTGTCAAGAAGAGAAAGTTGAAATGGTATGGACAAGTTATAAGAGTCAACAATCTTTCCAATGCCATCCTACAAGTTATCACCTTGGGCAAAATAAGATAGAGCATACAGAAGAGAACAGATCCATTGGAATACCACTGTCAAGAAGAGAAAGTTGAAATGGTATGGACAAGTCATAAGAGTCAACAATCTTTCCAATGCCATCCTACAAGTTATCACCTTGGGCAAAATAAGATAAAGCATACAGAAGAGAACAGATCCATTGGAATACCACTGTCAAGAAGAGAAAGTTGAAATGGTATGGACAAGTCATAAGAGTCAACAATCTTTCCAATGCCATCCTACAAGTTATCACCTTGGGCAAAATAAGATAGAGCATACAGAAGAGAACAGATCCATTGGAATACCACTGTCAAGAAGAGAAAGTTGAAATGGTATGGACAAGTTATAAGAGTCAACAATCTTTCCAATGCCATCCTACAAGTTATCACCTTGGGCAAAATAAGATAGAGCATACAGAAGAGAACAGATCCATTGGAATACCACTGTCAAGAAGAGAAAGTTGAAATGGTATGGACAAGTCATCAGAGTCAACAATCTTTTCAATGCCATCCTACAAGTTATCACCTTGGGCAAAATAAGATAAAGCATACAGAAGAGAACAGATCCATTGGAATACCACTGTCAAGAAGAGAAAGTTGAAATGGTATGGACAAGTCATTAGAGTCAACAATCTTTCCAATGCCACCCTACAAGTTATCACCTTGGGCAAAATAAGATAAAGCATACAGAAGAGAACAGATCCATTGGAATACCACTGTCAAGAAGAGAAAGTTGAAATGGTATGGACAAGTCATTAGAGTCAACAATCTTTCCAATGCCACCCTACAAGTTATCACCTTGGGCAAAATAAGATAAAGCATACAGAAGAGAACAGATCCATTGGAATACCACTGTCAAGAAGAGAAAGTTGAAATGGTATGGACAAGTCATTAGAGTCAACAATCTTTCAAATGCCACCCTACAAGTTATCACCTTGGGCAAAATAAGATAAAGCATACAGAAGAAAACAGATCCATTGGAATACCACTGTCAAGAAGAGAAAGTTCAAATGGTATGGACAAGTCATAAGAGTCAACAATCTTTCCAATGCCATCCTACAAGTTATCACCTTGGGCAAAATAAGATAAAGCATACAGAAGAGAACAGATCCATTGGAATACCACTGTCAAGAAGAGAAAGTTGAAATGGTATGGACAAGTCATCAGAGTCAACAGTCTTTCCAATGCCATCCTACAAGTTATCTGTGGGCAAAATAAGATAGAGCATACAGAAGAGAACAGATCCATTTGGAATACCACTGTCAAGAAGAGAAAGTTGAAATGGTATGGACAAGTCATCAGAGTCAACAATCTTTTCAATGCCATCCTACAAGTTATCACCTTGGGCAAATAAGATAAAGCATACAGAGAACAGATCCATTGGAATACCACTGTCAAGAAAGTTGAAATGGTATGGACAAGTCATTAGAGTCAACAATCTTTCCAATGCCACCTACCAGTTATCACCTTGGGCAAAATAAGATAAAGCATACAGAAGAGAACAGATCCATTGGAATACCACTGTCAAGAAGAGAAAGTTGAAATGGTATGGACAAGTCATTAGAGTCAACAATCTTTCCAATACCTACAGTTATCCACCTTGGGCAAAATAAGATAAAGCATACAGAAGAGAACAGATCCATTGGAATACCACTGTCAAAGAAGAAAGTTGAAATGGTATGGACAAGTCATCAGAGTCAACAGTCTTTCCAATGCCATCCTACAAGTTATCACCTTGAGCAAAATAAGATAGAGCATACAGAAGAGAACAGATCCATTGGGAGATACCACTGTCAAGAGAAAGTTGAAATGGTATGGACAAGTCATCAGAGTCAACAATCTTTTCAATGCCATCCCTACAAGTTATCACCTTGGGCAAAATAAGATAAAGCATACAGAGAACAAAGTCCATGGAATACCACTGTCAAGAAGAAAGTTGAAATGGTATGGACAAGTCAGTAGAGTCAACAATCTTTCCAATGCCACCCTACAAGTTATCACCTTGGACAAAATAAGATAGTATACAGAGAAAGACAGATCCATTGGAATGCCACTGTCAAGAAGAGAAAGTTAAATGGTATGGACAAGTCATAAGAGTCAACAAAATCTTTCCAATGCCATCCTACAAGTTATCACCTTGGGCAAAAAATAAGATAGAGCATACAGAAGAGAACAGATCATTGGAATACCACTGTCAAGAAGAAAGTTGAAATGGTATGGACAAGTTATAAGAGTCAACAATCTTTCCAATGCCATCCTACAGGTTATCACCTTGGGCAAAATAAGATGGAGCATACAGAAGAGAACAGATCCATTGGAATACCATGTCAAGAAAAGTTGAAATGGTATGGACAAGTCATAAGAGTCAACAATCTTTCCAATGCCATCCTACAAGTTATCACCTTGGGCAAAATAAGATAAAGCATACAGAAGAGAACAGATCCAGTGGAATACTGTCAAGAAGAAAGTTGAAATGGTATGGACAAGTCATAAGAGTCAACAATCTTTCCAATGCCATCCTACAAGTTATCACCTTGGGCAAAATAAGATAGAGCATACAGAGAAACAGATCCATTGGAATACCACTGTCAAGAAGAAAGTTGAAATGGTATGGACAAGTTATAAGAGTCAACAATCTTTCCAATGCCATCCTACAAGTTATCACCTTGGGCAAAATAAGATAGAGCATACAGAAGAGAACAGATCCATTGGAATACCACTGTCAAGAAGAGAAAGTTGAAATGGTATGGACAAGTCATCAGAGTCAACAATCTTTTCAATGCCATCCTACAAGTTATCACCTTGGGCAAAATAAGATAAAGCATACAGAAGAGAACAGATCCATTGGAATACCACTGTCAAGAAGAGAAAGTTGAAATGGTATGGACAAGTCATTAGAGTCAACAATCTTTCCAATGCCACCCTACAAGTTATCACCTTGGGCAAAATAAGATAAAGCATACAGAAGAGAACAGATCCATTGGAATACCACTGTCAAGAAGAGAAAGTTGAAATGGTATGGACAAGTCATTAGAGTCAACAATCTTTCCAATGCCACCCTACAAGTTATCACCTTGGGCAAAATAAGATAAAGCATACAGAAGAGAACAGATCCATTGGAATACCACTGTCAAGAAGAGAAAGTTGAAATGGTATGGACAAGTCATTAGAGTCAACAATCTTTCAAATGCCACCCTACAAGTTATCACCTTGGGCAAAATAAGATAAAGCATACAGAAGAAAACAGATCCATTGGAATACCACTGTCAAGAAGAGAAAGTTCAAATGGTATGGACAAGTCATAAGAGTCAACAATCTTTCCAATGCCATCCTACAAGTTATCACCTTGGACAAAATAAGGTAAAGCATACAGAAGAGAACAGATCCATTGGAATACCACTGTCAAGAAGAGAAAGTTGAAATGGTATGGACAAGTCATCAGAGTCAACAGTCTTTCCAATGCCATCCTACAAGTTATCACCTTGGGCAAAATAAGATAGAGCATACAGAAGAGAACAGATCCATTGTAATACCACTGTCAAGAAGAGAAAGTTGAAATGGTATGGACAAGTCATCAGAGTCAACAATCTTTTCAATGCCATCCTACAAGTTATCACCTTGGGCAAAATAAGATAAAGCATACAGAAGAGAACAGATCCATTGGAATACCACTGTCAAGAAGAGAAAGTTGAAATGGTATGGACAAGTCATTAGAGTCAACAATCTTTCCAATGCCACCCTACAAGTTATCACCTTGGGCAAAATAAGATAAAGCATACAGAAGAGAACAGATCCATTGGAATACCACTGTCAAGAAGAGAAAGTTGAAATGGTATGGACAAGTCATTAGAGTCAACAATCTTTCCAATGCCACCCTACAAGTTATCACCTTGGGCAAAATAAGATAAAGCATACAGAAGAGAACAGATCCATTGGAATACCACTGTCAAGAAGAGAAAGTTGAAATGGTATGGACAAGTCATCAGAGTCAACAGTCTTTCCAATGCCATCCTACAAGTTATCACCTTGGGCAAAATAAGATAGAGCATACAGAAGAGAACAGATCCATTGGAATACCACTGTCAAGAAGAGAAAGTTGAAATGGTATGGACAAGTCATCAGAGTCAACAATCTTTTCAATGCCATCCTACAAGTTATCACCTTGGGCAAAATAAGATAAAGCATACAGAAGAGAACAGATCCATTGGAATACCACTGTCAAGAAGAGAAAGTTGAAATGGTATGGACAAGTCATTAGAGTCAACAATCTTTCCAATGCCACCCTACAAGTTATCACCTTGGGCAAAATAAGATAAAGCATACAGAAGAGAACAGATCCATTGGAATACCACTGTCAAGAAGAGAAAGTTGAAATGGTATGGACAAGTCATTAGAGTCAACAATCTTTCCAATGCCACCCTACAAGTTATCACCTTGGGCAAAATAAGATAAAGCATACAGAAGAGAACAGATCCATTGGAATACCACTGTCAAGAAGAGAAAGTTGAAATGGTATGGACAAGTCATTAGAGTCAACAAACTTTCCAATGCCACCCTACAAGTTATCACCTTGGGCAAAATAAGATAAAGCATACAGAAGAAAACAGATCGATTGGAATACCACTGTCAAGAAGAGAAAGTTCAAATGGTATGGACAAGTCATAAGAGTCAACAATCTTTCCAATGCCACCCTACAAGTTATCACCTTGGGCAAAATAAGATAAAGCATACAGAAGAGAACAGATCCATTGGAATACCACTGTCAAGAAGAGAAAGTTGAAATGGTATGGACAAGTCATTAGAGTCAACAAACTTTCCTATGCCACCCTACAAGTTATCACCTTGGGCAAAATAAGATAAAGCATACAGAAGAAAACAGATCGATTGGAATACCACTGTCAAGAAGAGAAAGTTCAAATGGTATGGACAAGTCATAAGAGTCAACAATCTTTCCAATGCCACCGTACAAGTTATCACCTTGGGCAAAATAAGATAAAGCATACAGAAGAGAACAGATCAATTGGAATACCACTGTCAAGAAGAGAAAGTTGAAATGTTATGGACAAGTTATAAGAGTCAACAATCTTTCCAATGCCACCCTACAAGTTATCACCTTGGGCAAAATAAGATAAAGCATACAGAAGAGAACAGATCCATTGGAATACCACTGTCAAGAAGAGAAAGTTGAAATGGTATGGACAAGTTATAAGAGTCAACAATCTTTCCAATGCCATCCTACAAGTTATCACCTTGGGCAAAATAAGATAAAGCATACAGAAGAGAACAGATCCATTGGAATACCACTGTCAAGAAGAGAAAGTTGAAATGGTATGGACAAGTCATTAGAGTCAACAATCTTTCCAATGCCACCCTACAAGTTATCACCTTGGGCAAAATAAGATAAAGCATACAGAAGAAAACAGATCGATTGGAATACCACTGTCAAGAAGAGAAAGTTCAAATGGTATGGACAAGTCATAAGAGTCAACAATCTTTCCAATGCCACCCTACAAGTTATCACCTTGGGCAAAATAAGATAAAGCATACAGAAGAGAACAGATCCATTGGAATACCACTGTCAAGAAGAGAAAGTTGAAATGGTATGGACAAGTCATAAGAGTCAACAATCTTTCCAATGCCACCGTACAAGTTATCACCTTGGGCAAAATAAGATAAAGCATACAGAAGAGAACAGATCAATTGGAATGCCACTGTCAAGAAGAGAAAGTTGAAATGTTATGGACAAGTTATAAGAGTCAACAATCTTTCCAATGCCACCCTACAAGTTATCACCTTGGGCAAAATAAGATAAAGCATACAGAAGAGAACAGATCCATTGGAATACCACTGTCAAGAAGAGAAAGTTGAAATGGTATGGACAAGTTATAAGAGTCAACAATCTTTCCAATGCCATCCTACAAGTTATCACCTTGGGCAAAATAAGATAAAGCATACAGAAGAGAACAGATCCATTGGAATACCACTGTCAAGAAGAGAAAGTTGAAATGGTATGGAGAAGTCATTAGAATCAACAAACTTTCCAATGCCACCCTACAAGTTATCACCTTGGGCAAAATAAGATAAAGCATACAGAAGAAAACAGATCGATTGGAATACCACTGTCAAGAAGAGAAAGTTCAAATGGTATGGACAAGTCATAAGAGTCAACAATCTTTCCAATGCCACCCTACAAGTTATCACCTTGGGCAAAATAAGATAAAGCATACAGAAGAGAACAGATCCATTGGAATACCACTGTCAAGAAGAGAAAGTTGAAATGGTATGGACAAGCCATAAGAGTCAACAATCTGTTCAATGCCATCCTACAAGTTATCACCTTGGGCAAAATAAGATAAAGCATACAGAAGAGAACAGATCCATTGGAATACCACTGTCAAGAAGAGAAAGTTGAAATGGTATGGACAAGTTATAAGAGTCAACAATCTTTCCAATGCCATCCTACAAGTTATCACCTTGGGCAAAATAAGATAAAGCATACAGAAGAAAACAGATCGATTGGAATACCACTGTCAAGAAGAGAAAGTTGAAATGGTATGGACAAGTCATAAGAGTCAACAATCTTTCCAATGCCACCCTACAAGTTATCACCTTGGGCAAAATAAGATAAAGCATACAGAAGAGAACAGATCCATTGGAATACCACTGTCAAGAAGAGAAATTTGAAATGGTATGGACAAGTTATAAGAGTCTACAAACTTTCCAATGCCACCCTACTAGTTATCACCTTGGGCAAAATAAGATAAAGCATACAGAAGAAAACATATCCATTGGAATACCACTGTCAAGAAGAGAAAGTTGAAATGGTATGGACAAGTCTTAAGAGTCAACAATCTGTTCAATGCCATCCTACAAGTTATCACCTTGGGCAAAATAAGATAAAGCATACAGAAGAGAACAGATCCATTGGAATACCACTGTCAAGAAGAGAAAGTTCAAATGGTATGGACAAGTCATAAGAGTCAACAAACTTTCCAATGCCACCCTACAAGTTATCACCTTGGGCAAAATAAGATAAAGCATACAGAAGAGAACAGATCCATTGGAATACCACTGTCAAGAAGAGAAAGTTGAAATGGTATGGACAAGTCATAAGAGTCAACAATCTTTACAATGCCATCCTACAAGTTATCACCTTGGGCAAAATAAGATAGAGCATACAGAAGAGAACAGATCCATTGGAATACCACTGTCAAGAAGAGAAAGTTGAAATGGTATGGACAAGTCATCAGAGTCAACAATCTTTCCAATGCCATCCTACAAGTTATCACCTTGGGCAAAATAAGATAAAGCATACAGAAGAGAACAGATCCATTGGAATACCACTGTCAAGAAGAGAAAGTTGAAATGGTATGGACAAGTCATAAGAGTCAACAATCTTTCCAATGCCATCCTACAAGTTATCACCTTGGGCAAAATAAGATAGAGCATACAGAAGAGAACAGATCCATTGGAATACCACTGTCAAGAAGAGAAAGTTGAAATGGTATGGACAAGTTATAAGAGTCAACAATCTTTCCAATGCCATCCTACAAGTTATCACCTTGGGCAAAATGAGATAGAGCATACAGAAGAGAACAGATCCATTGGAATACCACTGTCAAGAAGAGAAAGTTGAAATGGTATGGACAAGTTATAAGAGTCAACAATCTTTCCAATGCCATCCTACAAGTTATCACCTTGGGCAAAATAAGATAGAGCATACAGAAGAGAACAGATCCATTGGAATACCACTGTCAAGAAGAGAAAGTTGAAATGGTATGGACAAGTCATAAGAGTCAACAATCTTTCCAATGCCATCCTACAAGTTATCACCTTGGGCAAAATAAGATAAAGCATACAGAAGAGAACAGATCCATTGGAATACCACTGTCAAGAAGAGAAAGTTGAAATGGTATGGACAAGTCATAAGAGTCAACAATCTTTCCAATGCCATCCTACAAGTTATCACCTTGGGCAAAATAAGATAGAGCATACAGAAGAGAACAGATCCATTGGAATACCACTGTCAAGAAGAGAAAGTTGAAATGGTATGGACAAGTCATCAGAGTCAACAATCTTTTCAATGCCATCCTACAAGTTATCACCTTGGGCAAAATAAGATAAAGCATACAGAAGAGAACAGATCCATTGGAATACCACTGTCAAGAAGAGAAAGTTGAAATGGTATGGACAAGTCATAAGAGTCAACAATCTTTCCAATGCCATCCTACAAGTTATCACCTTGGGCAAAATAAGATAGAGCATACAGAAGAGAACAGATCCATTGGAATACCACTGTCAAGAAGAGAAAGTTGAAATGGTATGGACAAGTTATAAGAGTCAACAATCTTTCCAATGCCATCCTACAAGTTATCACCTTGGGCAAAATAAGATAGAGCATACAGAAGAGAACAGATCCATTGGAATACCACTGTCAAGAAGAGAAAGTTGAAATGGTATGGACAAGTCATAAGAGTCAACAATCTTTCCAATGCCATCCTACAAGTTATCACCTTGGGCAAAATAAGATAAAGCATACAGAAGAGAACAGATCCATTGGAATACCACTGTCAAGAAGAGAAAGTTGAAATGGTATGGACAAGTCATAAGAGTCAACAATCTTTCCAATGCCATCCTACAAGTTATCACCTTGGGCAAAATAAGATAGAGCATACAGAAGAGAACAGATCCATTGGAATACCACTGTCAAGAAGAGAAAGTTGAAATGGTATGGACAAGTTATAAGAGTCAACAATCTTTCCAATGCCATCCTACAAGTTATCACCTTGGGCAAAATAAGATAGAGCATACAGAAGAGAACAGATCCATTGGAATACCACTGTCAAGAAGAGAAAGTTGAAATGGTATGGACAAGTCATCAGAGTCAACAATCTTTTCAATGCCATCCTACAAGTTATCACCTTGGGCAAAATAAGATAAAGCATACAGAAGAGAACAGATCCATTGGAATACCACTGTCAAGAAGAGAAAGTTGAAATGGTATGGACAAGTCATTAGAGTCAACAATCTTTCCAATGCCACCCTACAAGTTATCACCTTGGGCAAAATAAGATAAAGCATACAGAAGAGAACAGATCCATTGGAATACCACTGTCAAGAAGAGAAAGTTGAAATGGTATGGACAAGTCATTAGAGTCAACAATCTTTCCAATGCCACCCTACAAGTTATCACCTTGGGCAAAATAAGATAAAGCATACAGAAGAGAACAGATCCATTGGAATACCACTGTCAAGAAGAGAAAGTTGAAATGGTATGGACAAGTCATTAGAGTCAACAATCTTTCAAATGCCACCCTACAAGTTATCACCTTGGGCAAAATAAGATAAAGCATACAGAAGAAAACAGATCCATTGGAATACCACTGTCAAGAAGAGAAAGTTCAAATGGTATGGACAAGTCATAAGAGTCAACAATCTTTCCAATGCCATCCTACAAGTTATCACCTTGGGCAAAATAAGATAAAGCATACAGAAGAGAACAGATCCATTGGAATACCACTGTCAAGAAGAGAAAGTTGAAATGGTATGGACAAGTCATCAGAGTCAACAGTCTTTCCAATGCCATCCTACAAGTTATCACCTTGGGCAAAATAAGATAGAGCATACAGAAGAGAACAGATCCATTGGAATACCACTGTCAAGAAGAGAAAGTTGAAATGGTATGGACAAGTCATCAGAGTCAACAATCTTTTCAATGCCATCCTACAAGTTATCACCTTGGGCAAAATAAGATAAAGCATACAGAAGAGAACAGATCCATTGGAATACCACTGTCAAGAAGAGAAAGTTGAAATGGTATGGACAAGTCATTAGAGTCAACAATCTTTCCAATGCCACCCTACAAGTTATCACCTTGGGCAAAATAAGATAAAGCATACAGAAGAGAACAGATCCATTGGAATACCACTGTCAAGAAGAGAAAGTTGAAATGGTATGGACAAGTCATTAGAGTCAACAATCTTTCCAATGCCACCCTACAAGTTATCACCTTGGGCAAAATAAGATAAAGCATACAGAAGAGAACAGATCCATTGGAATACCACTGTCAAGAAGAGAAAGTTGAAATGGTATGGACAAGTCATCAGAGTCAACAGTCTTTCCAATGCCATCCTACAAGTTATCACCTTGGGCAAAATAAGATAGAGCATACAGAAGAGAACAGATCCATTGGAATACCACTGTCAAGAAGAGAAAGTTGAAATGGTATGGACAAGTCATCAGAGTCAACAATCTTTTCAATGCCATCCTACAAGTTATCATCTTGGGCAAAATAAGATAAAGCATACAGAAGAGAACAGATCCATTGGAATACCACTGTCAAGAAGAGAAAGTTGAAATGGTATGGACAAGTCATTAGAGTCAACAATCTTTCCAATGCCACCCTACAAGTTATCACCTTGGGCAAAATAAGATAAAGCATACAGAAGAGAACAGATCCATTGGAATACCACTGTCAAGAGAAAGTTGAAATGGTATGGACAAGTCATAAGAGTCAACAATCTTTCCAATGCCATCCTACAAGTTATCACCTTGGGCAAAATAAGATAGAGCATACAGAAGAGAACAGATCCATTGGAATACCACTGTCAAGAAGAAAGTTGAAATGGTATGGACAAGTTATAAGAGTCAACAATCTTTCCAATGCCATCCTACAAGTTATCACCTTGGGCAAAATAAGATAGAGCATACAGAAGAGAACAGATCCATTGGAATACCACTGTCAAGAAGAGAAAGTTGAAATGGTATGGACAAGTCATAAGAGTCAACAATCTTTCCAATGCCATCCTACAAGTTATCACCTTGGGCAAAATAAGATAAAGCATACAGAAGAGAACAGATCCATTGGAATACCACTGTCAAGAAGAAAGTTGAAATGGTATGGACAAGTCATAAGAGTCAACAATCTTTCCAATGCCATCCTACAAGTTATCACCTTGGGCAAAATAAGATAGAGCATACAGAAGAGAACAGATCCATTGGAATACCACTGTCAAGAAGAGAAAGTTGAAATGGTATGGACAAGTTATAAGAGTCAACAATCTTTCCAATGCCATCCTACAAGTTATCACCTTGGGCAAAATAAGATAGAGCATACAGAAGAGAACAGATCCATTGGAATACCACTGTCAAGAAGAGAAAGTTGAAATGGTATGGACAAGTCATCAGAGTCAACAATCTTTTCAATGCCATCCTACAAGTTATCACCTTGGGCAAAATAAGATAAAGCATACAGAAGAGAACAGATCCATTGGAATACCACTGTCAAGAAGAGAAAGTTGAAATGGTATGGACAAGTCATTAGAGTCAACAATCTTTCCAATGCCACCCTACAAGTTATCACCTTGGGCAAAATAAGATAAAGCATACAGAAGAGAACAGATCCATTGGAATACCACTGTCAAGAAGAGAAAGTTGAAATGGTATGGACAAGTCATTAGAGTCAACAATCTTTCCAATGCCACCCTACAAGTTATCACCTTGGGCAAAATAAGATAAAGCATACAGAAGAGAACAGATCCATTGGAATACCACTGTCAAGAAGAGAAAGTTGAAATGGTATGGACAAGTCATTAGAGTCAACAATCTTTCAAATGCCACCCTACAAGTTATCACCTTGGGCAAAATAAGATAAAGCATACAGAAGAAAACAGATCCATTGGAATACCACTGTCAAGAGAAAGTTCAAATGGTATGGACAAGTCATAAGAGTCAACAATCTTTCCAATGCCATCCTACAAGTTATCACCTTGGACAAAATAAGGTAAAGCATACAGAAGAGAACAGATCCATTGGAATACCACTGTCAAGAAGAGAAAGTTGAAATGGTATGGACAAGTCATCAGAGTCAACAGTCTTTCCAATGCCATCCTACAAGTTATCACCTTGGGCAAAATAAGATAGAGCATACAGAAGAGAACAGATCCATTGTAATACCACTGTCAAGAAGAGAAAGTTGAAATGGTATGGACAAGTCATCAGAGTCAACAATCTTTTCAATGCCATCCTACAAGTTATCACCTTGGGCAAAATAAGATAAAGCATACAGAAGAGAACAGATCCATTGGAATACCACTGTCAAGAAGAGAAAGTTGAAATGGTATGGACAAGTCATTAGAGTCAACAATCTTTCCAATGCCACCCTACAAGTTATCACCTTGGGCAAAATAAGATAAAGCATACAGAAGAGAACAGATCCATTGGAATACCACTGTCAAGAAGAGAAAGTTGAAATGGTATGGACAAGTCATTAGAGTCAACAATCTTTCCAATGCCACCCTACAAGTTATCACCTTGGGCAAAATAAGATAAAGCATACAGAAGAGAACAGATCCATTGGAATACCACTGTCAAGAAGAGAAAGTTGAAATGGTATGGACAAGTCATCAGAGTCAACAGTCTTTCCAATGCCATCCTACAAGTTATCACCTTGGGCAAAATAAGATAGAGCATACAGAAGAGAACAGATCCATTGGAATACCACTGTCAAGAAGAGAAAGTTGAAATGGTATGGACAAGTCATCAGAGTCAACAATCTTTTCAATGCCATCCTACAAGTTATCACCTTGGGCAAAATAAGATAAAGCATACAGAAGAGAACAGATCCATTGGAATACCACTGTCAAGAAGAGAAAGTTGAAATGGTATGGACAAGTCATTAGAGTCAACAATCTTTCCAATGCCACCCTACAAGTTATCACCTTGGGCAAAATAAGATAAAGCATACAGAAGAGAACAGATCCATTGGAATACCACTGTCAAGAAGAGAAAGTTGAAATGGTATGGACAAGTCATTAGAGTCAACAATCTTTCCAATGCCACCCTACAAGTTATCACCTTGGGCAAAATAAGATAAAGCATACAGAAGAGAACAGATCCATTGGAATACCACTGTCAAGAAGAGAAAGTTGAAATGGTATGGACAAGTCATTAGAGTCAACAAACTTTCCAATGCCCATCTACAAGTTATCACCTTGGGCAAAATAAGATAAAGCATACAGAAGAGAACAGATCCATTGGAATACCACTGTCAAGAAGAGAAAGTTGAAATGGTATGGACAAGTTATAAGAGTCAACAAACTTTCCAATGCCACCCTACAAGTTATCACCTTGGGCAAAATAAGATAAAGCATACAGAAGAGACAGATCCATTGGAATACCACTGTCAAGAAGAGAAAGTTGAAATGTTATGGACAAGTCATAAGAGTCAACAATCTTTCCAATGCCATCCTACAAGTTATCACCTTGGGCAAAATAAGATAAAGCATACAGAAGAAAACAGATCCATTGGAATACCACTGTCAAGAAGAGAAAGTTCAAATGGTATGGACAAGTCATAAGAGTCAACAAACTTTCCAATGCCCATCTACAAGTTATCACCTTGGGCAAAATAAGATAAAGCATACAGAAGAGAACAGATCCATTGGAATACCACTGTCAAGAAGAGAAAGTTGAAATGGTATGGACAAGTTATAAGAGTCAACAAACTTTCCAATGCCACCCTACAAGTTATCACCTTGGGCAAAATAAGATAAAGCATACAGAAGAGAACAGATCCATTGGAATACCACTGTCAAGAAGAGAAAGTTGAAATGGTATGGACAAGTTATAAGAGTCAACAATCTTTCCAATGCCACCCTACAAGTTTTCACCTTGTGCAAAATAAGATAAAGCATACAGAAGAGAACAGATCCATTGGAATACCACTGTCAAGAAGAGAAAGTTGAAATGTTATGGACAAGTCATAAGAGTCAACAATCTTTCCAATGCCATCCTACAAGTTATCACCTTGGGCAAAATAAGATAAAGCATACAGAAGAGAACAGATCCATTGGAATACCACTGTCAAGAAGAGAAAGTTGAAATGGTATGGACAAGTCATAAGAGTCAACAATCTTTCCAATGCCATCCTACAAGTTATCACCTTGGGCAAAATAAGATAAAGCATACAGAAGAGAACAGATCCATTGGAATACCACTGTCAAGAAGAGAAAGTTGAAATGGTATGGACAAGTCATAAGAGTCAACAATCTTTCCAATGCCATCCTACAAGTTATCACCTTGGGCAAAATAAGATAAAGCATACAGAAGAGAACAGATCCATTGGAATACCACTGTCAAGAGGAGAAAGTTGAAATGGTATGGACAAGTCATAAGAGTCAACAATCTTTCCAATGCCATCCTACAAGTTATCACCTTGGGTAAAATAAGATAAAGCATACAGAAGAGAACAGATCCATTGGAATACCATTGTCAAGAAGAGAAAGTTGAAATGGTATGGATAAGTCATAAGAGTCAACAAACTTTCCAATGCCACCCTACAAGGTATCACCTTGGGCATAATAAGTTAAAGCATACAGAAGAAAACAGATCCATTGGAATACCACTGTCAAGAAGAGAACATGAAATGGTATGGACACATCATCAGAATTAACAATCTTACAAGCTACTAAGAAAATGGCAACAGATTTAACACTTACACTCAAAATCAGGTAAAGGCAACTGACGTTCTTTGGTCATATGAGGAGGGAGGGTGTAGAAAATTTGACCTTCACTGTGCTTCTTGAGGGCAAAAGAGATAGGGGACATAGTAAGCCACTTATCTTGTGTGAATGGATGGTGTGGTCAGGGGTTTTAGTAAAGGGAGAAATACTGCAAAGAACCACATGATGCAAGAAGTTGCAGAGAGTCATTATTGCCTGTGTCGTAAAGGGAAATGGCACATAGAAGAAGAAAAAGAAACTACACAATTTCTTTCCTGCTGTCTAATTGATTTTGCTTTCAAGCAAGAAAAATGTTGGGGGTCAGGGATTTTATTTCTACTAGATTATTAGAGAAAAAGACTCCACAATGAAAATAATTTTAAGAGGTGGTGCAAAACTAAAAACCATCTGGAAAGACAAGTATATCTGGTCGAAAAAATAAGATTGTTGCATGCTTTTTTCTCAATCTTCCTGTATGACTGTGAATCTTGGACATTAACAGCATTGCAATGAAGAATCCAAGCATTAGAAATGTGACATTAGAGAACCTTCCTTGGCATCTTCTATGTACACCACAAAGATGTAGTGCAAGACTTTAGAGGAAGTTGAAATCATATAACAACCTCACAATACCAGCAATCTTCCCATTACCAACCTACAAAATACCATCTTAAACAAAAGAAAAAATAAGAGGCTGCCAAAGGAAAAAATCATATGACCTCACAATACCAGCAATCTTTCCATTACCATCTGAAAAGATACCATCTTAAGCAAAAGAAAAAAGAAAAAGCTGACAAAGGAAAAAATCATAGGACCTCACAATACTAGCAATCTTTCCATTATCATCCTATAAGGTACTATCATAAGTAAAAGAAAAAATAAAAGACTGACAAAGGAAAAAATGGATTAACATCATAATTGAGTAAACTGGGCAATCATTCATAGAAACTCTGACATTAGCACACAACTGAGACATATGGAGGAAGCTGGTCAGGTGCTCAGCTGTTCCATGACCCTAAGACAATACCCGGTTATGATGATGAATTTTGTTATGGTGGCCTGACTTCAGTTGCTTAACTACAAGGTCGCCTCCCTGTGCCTTTTTTTATAAATACTTTCATGGTAACCGCTTAAATGAGCTTTTCACTTTAGTAACTAGACTGTATGAATTTAGGTACAATACTAGACTGACATTGAGACCTCATCAATTTACAATTGAGCTGACTAGATGTAGCCATAAGTTCCATGCTAACAGTTTCTTTTCCCTGCACTTCTTGCCTGTGTAACTCCCTTCTGGCTCCCTGCTTTCCAGCCAACTTTAATTTACCAAAAATTTAAATGCAATCTCAACCAATTTTTCTTTTTGGCTTATCAACCCTTTGTTTGCCTGATTCATTTTCTACAGCTTTGCCGGTTATTTAAAACCAGAAAATATATTTAGGTTTTAAGAATTTTGGGGATTGGGGAGATAATAATGATTTAGTGAGACAAGTCTTGCTAATTAATTCATAGCTGGGGGAAGAAGAGGTGGATTCATACCTATCACAAGGACATTTGCGAGTAAGTAACAAACTCAATGGGAATTGAAACTTGTCTCTCCAACTACTGATTCCAAGCCATTATCCATTACATCACTCATACCTCCAAGCCTACAGCACCTGGTATTTCTAATAAGTTACCCATCTAGGTACTGATCAGGTTTGATATTGCTTAACTTCAGTTATCATACAGGAACCAGTGTTTCAGCCTGTAAGCCCTCAATCCTTTGTCAGTCATTTAAAACTGAAACATTTTGGATAGTAAGAATAAGTTTTTTTGCCAGTAAATATTACGTTATCAATTTTTGAGAGTAAGCAATAGCTTTTTCAGATGCATATCCTACTATTTAATCCATAGCCGGGGGAGAAAAATGTATTCATACTTTTCCCAAGGATATTTGCGCATAAGTAAATGCAACAGACCTGACTGGAATTCAAAATTGGTTCTTCAGTTTCTCATTTTGAGCTGCTATTCATTTCACCACCTCTAGTGTAAATTGAACAAGCTATCATGAATATGTATAGGTTACTGATAGACAACTACATGAGAGCAGATCAGGAAAGATCAGTTTCAGATCTTACCAGAGATCAGCTCTTAAAGTAAATTATTACAGTTTTTGTCATGAAGTGTGTTAACTAATATTAACAATTGTACAATTCAACCAACTACTTCTATAGGCAGGAGCTGCCCAGTCTTCCCTTTCTAATTTCAATAAAATGTAAAAGCATTTCTGCACCCTTAAGAGTGACAAATTAATTTCCCTTCTGCAATCCTTTTCTCACAGATGAAATATCACACAACTCTTGCTTCACTATTTCCATGGAAAGTGTTTTGATAAACTAAATTCTTTAGCTTCATCAGTTCTAACTTTCATAAATCAGACCCACTATACTGCACACATTGTAGTTTTTTTTTTTTAATCATATCACCCCAAGCAAGGTGGTAATGCCACTGATGTGCAGGGGGCTACATAAGAGTAAAAAGATTAATTTAATTAGAAGAGAGTGTAAAGGAAGATGAACCAGTTAGAAAGGAGCACGAGAAGGATGGGAATACAGGTGTGATGACAGTTGCAAGGTGGAGAGAAAGGAAAGGATATACGGGGTGGTGAAAGAACTAGAGTCAAGTGGTTAATAGACAAGTATTGACATTGCATTTAAATTCCTGGTGGTTGTAGCCATCAGGAAAGCAAGAATATGGAAGCGAGTTCCACAGGTAGGAAGTGCAAGAGAAGAAGCTGCAGGAGTAGAATTGTCGTTTGCATTTGGTTAATCTAACTGTGAATGGGTGGGACCCAGTTGCCAGTCTGGTTGCACAAGTAAACACCTGTTGCAGAGGCAGCAGTGACTTAAGTTCATTGGAGCAGAAGCCATGAAAGTATTTATAGAACAGACAAAGGGAGGCCACATCTTGTCGGTAGGGAAGTAGCTGTAGTCGAGCCACCAAGTCGGTACCTATCACATTACTGATTCTCCTTTGGAGCCTGTCAAGAACACTGAGATGAACAGCAGGGGCACCTAACCATATATGGCAGCAGTATTCCATGCACGGATGAATGGTTGATTAGTGAACCACTCTCATTCCTTTCGTAGTCCATTTGTGAGATGTAAGTTCCCCTCAAGCAGCTTCTAATCCTGCTTTGTGGAACTGACTCCTGTAAGAATGCTTCCCTGATCGCTACAATCTTAACCTGTTCATGTCTAGGGTTTACCATTATCTTCCCCACATAACCACTTAAACTGTGGCTCTTACTCTGTAACCCTCTACCTTGAGTGGCCCTCAGGTTTTGTACAGGGTTAACATCATTGTAAAAAAATACTAGTTTGACCATGCTAAAAAAATAATAGTATTTAAGTTATTTTTCAATAGTCATTTTCTTCTTCGATGTGCTGTGTTCTTTCAGGATGTTGGTGATCATGGCCCTCCACATCTCCTTGTCCCTTGTAGCACTTAACAACCCTTCTTCTGCTATATTGCTCAAACCCCACTCCATCATCTATCTGCTCAAGTTCATCAAGTATTTCAAGTGTTTCTTTCCCTTGTTTCTCTTTCCCTTTATCTGTTTTGTGAGTATCAGATTCTCCAAACAATCCTTCCTCACTACATGTCCATGCATTGAGCATATATTCTGAGTAATCTAAAATTTTTATCTTTACAATTAACTCTATTTTTTAACTAGAATTAATTCTACTGATTTTACTAATACCACCTTAATTAAAAAATAACATAATTCTTTATGGAGAAAGTACCTTCAGAACCTACTAATAACAAAATTACTAACTATAAACACACACCAAAAACATTATATTACATCCCCTGCCTTTATTAAATCCATTCTTAAAATATCAATAGTTGACAGAAGGGGTGGGGGCAGAGGGTGCAATGAGCATCCATATTTTGGGAGATTATCCAATCAAAGAGTTAAATGAAAATTTAATTTATATTTAATTTGAATAAAGTGTTTATTTCATTTTTCATCTGTTTTTACATATTTCAAATATTTTCCTTTCTCACATTTCTCAGTGCTAGGCCCTATGGTCACTCCCCACCCACCCACTTGAGTCTTAGGGGCATACAATCAAGGAGTTGGTTTTGAACATCACCAAACACCACAAATTCTCTGCATATTACCGTAAAGAATCTTATATATGTTTATCTAAAACAAACTATGTATATAAAATCCTTCCCAAATCAACATGCAAAAAATGAACAAACATAATATTTACTAGACACACACACACACGCACACACACACACACACACACACACACATTATCATCTGAATCCCACATAGAAAACTAGAAATTTTATATATTTACATATATATACATAAATATTTATGGTTTTTCAGGTAGACTTGGAATCCTTTAATTTCTTGATACTTCAGATGGATGCGTCATCTCTCTTTGAATTCAGAACGCCACAAATTAACATTGGTCTAAAGAGTCAAATACACAAGAAACCTGACTGACCAATAAAAATCAAACAACACAAAAGTAAAAATTTCTTTCTTTTTTTTCTCCAAATCCCATTCTCTAATGAAGCTTTAAATAAAAGTGAAACATGTTAGTTTGATAAACATTTCTTATTTGTTCTTTATCTTATCAATTAACTCTATAAATTTTTCTTTTTGTAGGCAATGCAGAACAATGGTGCAGTTGTTGGAATGATGGATAATGGAGTCAATGATGCAGTTGCTTTGAAAAGTGCCGATATTGGGATATCCATGGGGAAATCAGGCACAGATGTATCCAAAGAAGCAGCAGATATGATTCTTGTCGACAATGATTTTCTATTATCCTGTAAGTAATTCTTATCTAATGTCCATTTCTCAGATTGTAAAACATTTGTCTTTTCAGCCTTCAAATTTTTCTCTATAAAATCTTAACAACAATGGATTAGATTCTGTGTGTATTTATTTCAAATACTTGTACTGTTTCCTGCCAAACTTTGAGAAATATGAATAAAATATGGCAAATATTGAAAGCAACTTCACTCTTATAATAGAATAATGTTCAGAACTATTTATACCAATTCACTATTATAAATGCAATGTACTGTCATCAATATATACATGCTGCTAATAGACAACTATGTAAGATCATATGCTTATGGCATATCACGTTGACTACACCGGTTCTCGTTCAATCACCGAAATTAAGCAAGGTGAGCCTGGTCAGCACTTAGATGGGTGACTGCTTGGGAATACCAGGTGCTGTAAGCGTTGTGGTGTAGTGGATGTCGGCTTGGAAGGAGAAATCGGTGAGCCGAGTTCGAATTACATTTGAGTACCCTGCATTTACGTAAGCACTAGTACCCTTGAGAAAGGTATTAATCTGTCACTTCCCTCCAGTTATGGGTTAAATAAAGGGATGGGGCCTGGAGGCAATCTATCTAGTGTTGGTGTCACAATAAAAACACCCTTGGTAGCCCTGGCGAAGCATCAAGTATTCAGCTATTTGACAAGATTATGAATTTTGCTACAAATTGTGTCAGGGTTCCAAATGCACAGGGAATACTGGAGGGGTGTAGTGGGTTCTATCTTGGCCAAGGCTGCAAAATGACGACGAAGATCAGATAAGAGAAGATCAGTTTCAGATCTTATCAGTGATCTGCTCTGAAGTAAAAAAAAGTAAGTTGTTACAGTTTTCATCCTGATGTGTGTTAACCCATATTAACAATTGTACAATTCAGCTAACTACTTATATATACTAGTCTACTTATAACGTAAAAAAAATAATTATATTGATTATATTTTTTCAGTAATCTGAGATTTCTACTGCCCAATTTAACGGAAGTTAAGAAGAAACAAAAATTAAAAGCAATGTGCTAGCAGCCAGGGTAGATTGCAAATATGCCTGAATCTATGAAACACCACTCAAATCTATGGCACCAACCTCAATTTGTGATACGAGAGCCCCACTTTACATCTCAATTTTCATAAGGTACTATTCATACGAAACAAAATTTTATTCTGACTTAATTATGTACAATAATGGATCCTATTCATTATAGGTGAACAATTTAACTAGCAAAATTGAAAATATATACAATATCTCTAAATACAAATTAAAGACATATCATAATAGATCATTCCATCTTAAATAAATTAATGTTTTGTGGCAATTTTTAACATTAACTTGAGATTTTTCTTGTTAAAATGTAGAATAATTTAACACCTTCAACATTATGAATAAAAAATTGTAATTTTTTTTTTTGTGACTTAGCATGAGCAAAACAAACTCACAGATTTGGACCAAAAAAAGACCCGGAAATTATGTCAAAATCCACAAAAAATTTTGAAATCATTAATAATAAGCTGTGCTTAGTTTAATTTGTAACTGTGATGGGGACTTACCCATATGAGACATGAACCTGTCCAAGCTACATTTAAGTAGCATTTCTGCTTTGTAGAATCAGAGAATAAGATATAGAGAGTAAGAGAGGCAAAGAGAGAGTGGAATCTATTCCAGCATAACTCTGAGAGCTGCACTAATAATTGTTCATTGATATATGTTTGTACTACTGTCTTTGTAATATATTTGTTTAACATTATTCCATCTTTGTGTCTTTATTTCTGGCCCCAGTGAACCCCAATAACTTGGTGACAAGGTCACAACAATAATATATATAAATGTAGGTAGTTTCTTTATATTCATTTAGAAAAGATATGAATTGATCTTTTCTCTCTCCTAGCTATAGGTAAAATAGCAGAGCATACTGTGTTCTATAGCCTTGGGTGGCAACTGGTCTAGGAGACGGACAACTTTGAATTTACCCATAATATACAGATGGCTGTAAAATATAGTGATTATTATACCAGTATTAACAGTATTATAATAGTGATCCTAGGATTAATTTAATACTAGAATTCATGTAATTCATTAAAATCATTTTTAATATTTTTATTTTCATAATTTTTATTATAATATATCTATTATATATTTTTTTTAATAAATAATAATAAATATTTGTGTGTGTGAATAACCGGGACAAACAGTTTGAATATTTTTTTTTTATAATAATTTCACCCCAAGCAAGGCAGTACTGTCTATGGCTATATCGTGTTGAATGCACCGGTTCCCATCCGATCACCGAAGTTAAGCAACATTGAGCCTGGTCAGTACTTAAATGGGTGACCATTTGAGAATAGCAGGTAAGGATCAAGAATGGTCCACTGGTCCTCCAGGTTTGGGGGTTGGGTGCAGGGCTAACAACCCTGTCGCGTAAAAAACAGTTTGTTACAGAAACAGCAACAAAAAGTTGCTGCCCTATGCACCATTGGGTGTGATGGATAAATGATGATGAAGGCAGTACTGCCACTGATGCACATGGGGTTACAGTGATATGAGAGAGAGAAGAAAGAAAAGAAAAAAATGATACAGAAGATGTCGAAGAAAGAGTGAGAGAGAGGCAGAAGTCAAGGAGATAGAAAATAGAAATTGATGTTGCACTTAAACCATTGAAGATTGTAGCAATCAGGGAAGCAAGTATGTGGAAGAGAGTTTCCCAGGTGGGAAGTGTGAGAAAAGAAACTGACAGAGAAGTGGTGGTCACATTTGTCTATTTTGATGGTAAAAGGGTGGGACCTAGTTGCCATTCTAGTTGCACAAGTAAATTCATGAAGGTGAAGCACCAAGAAATTAAGCTCATTAGAGCAGAAGCTATGAAAATATTTGTAGAAAAACAGAGGGAATTCACAACCTGTTGGTGAGAAAGTGACTGAAGGCGAGCTGCTAAGTCAGGACCGATTATATTGCAGATCCTCCTTCGGATTTAGTCAAGAACCCTGAGATGAATAGCAGGAGCACCCAGCCAGATATAGCAACAGTATTCAATGCACAGACGAATGGTAGATTTATAAACGTAGGGATGCATGTTTATCATTGATATATTGTATAATCAATCTATATCTATAAAAGTGATGAGGGTGGACATTGTGTAAGTATTTGTTTGTTTGATAGATTCGACTTAGCGTATGCATTTTGCAGTCTAGCTCAACGGGAGTTGCACTCAGATGTAGATCAAAATTTTAGAATGCTAATGACACCGTGAAATTTTTCAGAAAGCCAAAATTAGGGGTAGAAAAATATATATTATCACCCCACAAAGTCAGGGATCAGTTGATACATTGAATATAATATAGAATCGATCACCCCACTTTACATTATCTATATCTATGTATGTTTCCCCTCCCTCTCCCACCCTAATCCAATAGAGACATTCTACATTGTTATCTATATCTATAAAAGTTACATTTGCTATGTAAATTCATCATATGTTTTTTATTCTTATTATTCCTTAAACTACCCGAGTGAAACTAAACTGCTAGTGCAATATATTTTGTGCACCCATTTTGTTTTTCATTACTGTATATCTACTTTTGCATCCCCTGTAAAAAACGTTACCACTTATATTTTCTCAGTAAGTAGGAAGATTTGAGTTAATTATGAGAGTACAGATAACGGCAGAATATCATGGTGTTAGAAATAAATTTACAACAGTAAGGCAAGAGGTATAGAAATAAATAACCTAGTAAGCTTGTGTAAATTGATGGCACAACAGGGTTTAGGAGAGATAACAAAAAGACAAAATTTATTAAGAGCTACAAAGGACAGAAGATTACGGAGAGCCACGATTCCCAACATCCTGAAAAGACATGGCACATAGAAGAAATGAAGATTAAGAAACAAAAGAAGGAGAAAAAATTGTATCCCTAAAATAAATGAAGATCTATGACAGAATGTATACTGAGGAAGAAGGATTAACATTATCTTTAGTTGGATAAGGCCCAAATAATGAACAAACAGTATCACTGGAAGATGAGAAAATTAAAGAAAGTGTCATATATGACCTTTTATAAATAAGGTCAGTGTGAGCAAACTATAGATTCTTTAGCATAGAAAGAAAGAGAAACCATCTCAGATTACAAGAAATATATAGCCTTTGTTACATGTTTTATAGAAAACAAAATTACTTACTAGTGTTTCTGATTAACATAGGTTTTCTAGTTTGCTAGAAACGTTTTTCTCTTTCATTATGAATTGTACACCTAAAGAAAGTTTAGTTTGTTTAATAGAATATCAACTACTTAAGGGTCATTTAATGTTCAAATTTAATTTTATTTGGAACTTTGATAATTTATTTTTACTATTAAAATGTATTGCTGGAATTTTTTTTTACTATCAAAATCGATTGTTGGAAATATTTTTTATTATCAAAATTCATTCATTTCTTTTTTTTTTTTTGCTATTGTTTTGATAGTAAAAAAATGTTGCCATTGTGAAAACTTTAAAAAATTCTTTTTTACTACTAAAATCTATTGCTGGAGATTTCCATTAATTACAAAAATCATTAGTGAAAACTTATTTTTTTACAATTGAATCCATTACTAGAATGTTGTGAATTTATTTTACTATTAAAATCCATTGCTAGAATATTTTTTATTCCATTAGTGGAAACTTTTTTTAACTATTAAAACCCATAGCTACACATCTTTGTAATATTTTTTACTATTAAAATTCATTGCTGGGTTTTATTTAATTCAAAAAACTATTGCTGGGATAATTTTTTTATTACCAAAATTGATTGGCGGAAACTTTTTTTACTATTAAAACTAATTGCTAAAAATTTAAAAAACAAAATTTTTCTATTAAAATACATTGCTGTAACTTTTTTTATTACTAAAATCCATTGTTGGAAAATTTTTTCCATTATTAAAACCCATTGGTAGACCATTTTTAAAACATTTTTTACTATTAAAATCCATTGCTGAGATTTTTTTCATTACTAAAATTCGCTGGTGTAAACTTCTTTTTTTACTATTATAATCTATTACTAGAACTTAAAAAAAATCATATTAAAAACTACTGATGGAACTTTATTTTATTACCAAAATCCATGTTTTATTATAAAAATACATCACTAGAACTGTTTTACTTTTATTTACTATTAAAATTCCTTTCTAGTGTCTTTTTTAATACCAAAATCCATTTGTGGAAACTTTTTTATGATGAAAACCCATTGCTAGAAATTGTAGTTTTTACTCTTAAAATCACATTTCTGGAAATTCTTTTTATTAGCAAAATTCAGTGGTGGAATATTTTTAACACCCAGACCATTCTTTATTACCAAAATTCATTGGTGACATTTTTGTTTTTATTATTAAAACCCATTTCTAGAACTTTGTTTTTTTTTGTTTTTTTTTTACTATTAAAATCCATTGCTGGAACAAAAGGTTTTTTTTACTGCTAAACTTTTTTTTACTGCTAAAACCCATTGCTAGTCCTATTTTTAATTTTTCTTTTATTATTATTATAATTTTTTTTTTCCTGAAATTGAAATTTATTGCAAGAAAAAAAATTACCAAAATTCATTAGTGGAAATTCTTGTTTTACTATTGTTAGACCCATTGCTAGAATTGCTTGTTTTGCTATTGCTAAACCCACTGCTATAATTTTTTTACCATGTTTATTTAATATTAACATTCGTTGCTGCAATTTTCTTTTATTACCAAAATCCATTACTGAAAATATATTTTTAAATTCATTAGTAAAACTTTTTTTTTCTATTAAACCCACTGCTAGAATATTTGGAATTTTTTTTCAAAATTAAAATTCATTGCTGGGAATTTTTAATTAACAACTAACCAACATCTATATCCACTGGGCCATGTTTCCTTAAGATATAGACATTGGTTAGTTCCTGACTTGACTCATAGAGTTGTGAGTTCAATACCAGTTGAATGGTGAACAAGTAACTTGCAGGGTTAGAGGGAGATAACTCATTATAACTTCCAATCAAGGCATTACGCAAGAAATGGAGTTCATATACCCCAGTGATTATAATAAAGGGTTCGGTTCGAAATTCCTAGCACCTGAAGAAGGCCGGATTGTACAACAGCCGAAACATCGTACAAATGGCAACAAAGATGAGGAGAATAGTCCGAATAATGTAAATACTGTAAATACTACCTCATCTCAGAAATATAAACAAATACTTACAGAACATGTTGAAGGCACGAGGAACAGAGAAAAGCAGCACATGACCTTCCTAACAAGCAGAACAGGAATTAGCAGAAATAGTGAAAGCACAAAATTTGCGAAACACTTCAAAGGACAGAAAATTTTGGAGTTATTATTGCCCACATCCTGAATAAACATGTCACTCTGAACTTTTTCTGTAGGTCTCATCATTTTACAATTGAAATGGCTATACGCAATATGATAATAGTTTCTTCTATCACATTTTCACTTGTGAAAGTTTATTCCAGCTTCTTGCTTTCCAGTCAAGTTTAATCTTCAAAAATTTAAATGCAGTCTCAATTGTTATATTTTATTATCTTAATTCTTGTCCTCTCCCCTTAATAGTAGTTTTTCTCATATTCTCTCACACTCAGTGATCCCCTTGCATCCTAGTGGCTTTATTGCCTTGCTTGGAGTAAAATAAATAAAAAAATCAAAGAAATAATGTGTGCATTGTGTTGCAATTCAGTCAGTCAATTTAGTGCTATAGATGATACATGCTTGGGTGATCATGTCTTGAAAGAGACATGACTGACTGAGCAGAAGATTTTCCCACAATAAGTTGCTATTACTTTCTGCTATAGACTGGATGCCAACCAAGGCTATAGAACACAATCTGTCCTGTTATTTGACCCATAGCTGGAGGGAAGAGAGGAATTCATACCTTTCCCAAAGGTATTTTCATGTAAGTGAATAAAATGCATTCAACTGGCAACTACTGGCGTGAAAAGCGAGATTAACATGCCATGCTCAAATTCTAGAAGAATTGATTACATTTACTTTCACACAAATACCCTTTGAAAAGGTATGAATTTATTTCTTCTTTCTACAACTATAACAGGATAAACTGGGCTCTCTACCTTTGCTGGGAAGCCAGTCTAGGAGAAAAAAAATTCTGAATTCGAAATCAATTGGCCATGGGGCTCAAATTTTTATTCTGTCAATACTTCAGTCAGTTAAGACTGGTTGCCATCCAAGGCTACAGAACCCAATCTGTTCTATTATTTAACCCTAACCGGAGGGAAGAGATGGATTAATACTTTTCGCAAGGGTATTTGTGCGTAAGTGAATGCAAGGAATTCAACTGGAATTTGAACTCGGCTCCCTGGTTTGTTGTTCCGAGTTGATATCCATTGCACCACAATGCACATCCCTGTCAATACTTACTTGCCATGAAAACCTCAACAGCAACACCTAGTGTAGTATGGCTCTGTCTTGATATGCTCTAGAATGTTTACAGGGTTAACATACATGCAAATACATATGTAATCTCTTTTACAAATACAAAAAAGCATACCAAGTCATAATTACCAGCTATTTTTGCTCAAAACCATTCAACAGAACTGATCTCCATCTATTACTGTCTCAGCAGAAACAAACACATGTTTTATAAGCTACCTATGTGCATTGTGGTACAGTGGATATCGGCTTGGAATGAGAAACCGGGGAGCCGAGTTCGAATTCCAGTTGAATCCATTGTATTCACTTACACGCAAATACCCTTGGGAAAGGTATTAATCCGTCTCTTCCTTCCAGTTATGTGTTAAATAACAGGACAGATTGGGTTCTATAGCCTTGGTCGGCAACAAGTCTACCGCAGAAAGCAATGGCAACCTACTGCGGGATAATCTTCTGCCCAGTCAGTCATGTCTCTTTGAGACATGATCGCCCAAGCGTGCAGCAAGTATGGCACTTAACTGACTGACTACATTTCCTTTTATTTTGATTTCCCTCAACTCACAAATTCCATACATTGTGCCAACCTATAATCAACTCTCACCAACTTTTCCATGCTGATCTGACCTTCAGTTGTACCTACCTAAACACAAATTGCTGTCCCATCAACTCCACCAAGAAACAAGCTTACTTCCACTTTGTACACCCAAGCTTCAGATTCAACATTCTGTTATGTCGCTTTTTTTTGTTCACATCTCTAGAAAGGCTTGTAGCAACAGAAAGTTTTAAAGAAATTAACAAAAACGATGACTATAGATAACATCAGGAAAAGAAATTATCATAAGAGCACATCATAAGAAAAAAGGGATTGGAAAATTAACACATCAGGAAAAGAAATTATCATAAGAGCACATCATAAGAAAAAAGGGATTGGAAAATTAACAAAAACGATGACTATAGATAACATCAGGAAAAGAAATTATCATAAGAGCGAATCATAAGAAAAAAGGATTGGAAAATTAACAAAAACGATGACTATAGATAACATCAGGAAAAGAAATTATCATAAGAGCACATCATAAGAAAAAAGGGATTGGAAAATTAACAAAAACAATGACTATAGATAACATCAGGAAAAGAAATTATCATAAGAGCACATCATAAGAAAAAAGGATTGGAAAATTAACAAAAACGATGACTATAGATAACATCAGGAAAAGAAATTATCATAAGAGCACATCATAAGAAAAAAGGGATTGGAAAATTAACACATCAGGAAAAGAAATTATCATAAGAGCACATCATAAGAAAAAAGGGATTGGAAAATTAACAAAAACGATGACTATAGATAACATCAGGAAAAGAAATTATCATAAGAGCGCATCATAAGAAAAAAGGGATTGGAAAATTAACAAAAACGATGACTATAGATAACATCAGGAAAAGAAATTATCATAAGAGCACATCATAAGAAAAAAGGGATTGGAAAATTAACACATCAGGAAAAGAAATTATCATAAGAGCACATCATAAGAAAAAAGGGATTGGAAAATTAACAAAAACGATGACTATAGATAACATCAGGAAAAGAAATTATCATAAGAGCGAATCATAAGAAAAAAGGATTGGAAAATTAACAAAAACGATGACTATAGATAACATCAGGAAAAGAAATTATCATAAGAGCACATCATAAGAAAAAAGGGGTTGGAAAATTAACAAAAACAATGACTATAGATAACATCAGGAAAAGAAATTATCATAAGAGCACATCATAAGAAAAAAAGGAATTGGAAAATTAACAAAAACGATGACTATAGATAACATCAGGAAAAGAAATTATCATAAGAGCACATCATAAGAAAAAAGGGATTGGAAAATTAACAAAAACGATGACTATAGATAACATCAGGAAAAGAAATTATCATAAGAGCACATCATAAGAAAAAAGGGATTGGAAAATTAACACATCAGGAAAAGAAATTATCATAAGAGCACATCATAAGAAAAAGGGATTGGAAAATTAACAAAAACGATGACTATAGATAACATCAGGAAAAGAAATTATCATAAGAGCACATCATAAGAAAAAAGGGATTGGAAAATTAACAAAAACGATGACTATAGATAACATCAGGAAAAGAAATTATCATAAGAGCACATCATAAGAAAAAAGGGATTGGAAAATTTGATATACACAGACGGAGAGTTTAGGGTGTAATGATTAATCGATAAGATTGTACTGAAAAAAGTAGAAAAAGAAAAACAACAAATTTGAAAGTGGTGGTAGTCTCCTTCTGGTCCGCCAATTAATCCTTTCCTTTCTAATGCGTTTGAAAATTTTATTAAAAATCCATTGTTTTTTTTGTTTTTTTTTTGTTTTGTTTTTTTGGGTTTTTTTTCAGTGAGTGACCTGATTTTACAAGAACAAGAGTTTACTATGGCAAAAACTTATTAGCTCATTTTTTGACGGTGAAAAACATTAATATAGAAATCTTTGTAAAAAAATCAAATAATGGTCGGATTTTGATGAAACTTTTTTTTTCAAATTCACAAATGACTGAAAATATTTTTAGAATCGTTATTTTCATAAAATCTTAGTTAATATAGAGACCGCTAAGATGAAAAAGATATAAAACCAAAAGTGTCCTAATTCTGAGGAGAATTGTTTTTTTTATCAGAAAAGCTAAAAACAAAACAAAAAACAAATTCTGTTTAAAACCGTCTGGCTTCATAAAAATAGACTTAACGTGTACTATAAAAAAACAAAACAAAACAACTTAGACGATTAAACATTTATTCCTGTCTAAAACTTTTAAAGTAGTAAAAATAAAATTTCTTGGTGATATCCTCCATTTAAACAAGTTTATCTTTGCAAAGTCATCATAGCACATCACACAAGCACTGCCACTTCGATACAGGAAACACACATATGTATACATTGTTATACATTCTCTTACTGAACACACAAGCTATCCAATCAGAGAGCGTCAATTGGTCCACTTTTTAAGCACCTCCAACACACGCATACGATGACAGAGTTTATATTGCTTCCTATCTTATCTCGCTAGATTCTTAAAAGCAATTCAAAGCTTAATTAAATAATGTCATAGTCTTATTGCATTTTCTTATTTTCTTATTCGGAGCAGATTTGCAGAAAAAAGCTAACTGTTTGAAAAAAAAAAAAAGAGTCTATTTACATTTCCCCCAAGGAATCCTGCGTTACCATATTTAAAACAAATTTTCGATACAAAGTTTGATTTAGAATTTCATGAATTTGCGTGGAGAGAAGGTAACAGATATTATGATATATAATTTACCAACATTTTCTAAAAATAGTAATAGTAATTTCAAAAATTTTCATTAATTTGTGAATTTCTGAAAGTTTTCGGATTTTAAATCCGACAATTTTGATTCTTGCAAGAATTCCCAAATTAATGTGTTTTTCCCGGAAAAAAAAGGAAAAAAAAGGTAATTATCTATTATAATGTAAAATCTGGTAACTACTTGGTTGCCCGCTGACGAAAAGCATGATTTTTGCTAGAATTTCGAACGTGTTGGAAAGGATTTAAATTTAAAAAAATGCTTTGATCTTTCCTCTTGATAAATAACATTAAACGTTTTGCTTGACGAAAACACGTTTTTGTTGGGTTTATGGCCTTTTTTTTTTCATGCATTGCTGTTTTTTGTTTTTTTTTTCAATGAATTAGTAGGGGTACCTACGCTAGAACCTATTACAAATGAGTAGTGAGTTCGATCCTCACTTGGTACGTCATACTTTCGACCTTGAGCTACATCTAAACTGGATCCCCCAAACCTTCTGCCCCCGTATGGAAAGCAGGAAAGGTTACCAAAAAGGGGGAGGACTATTACGACGCCCAAAAGGAGAAATATGCCAGTTACATCAATGGCACGGAGCTGTTGTCGGTGCCAGAACAGTTGGCCGACATAGAGGCCAGAATCATCTCCCTCATTACCAAGGACCCCAAAACCAAAAAGTATGTGGGGGTGAGCAGGGAGAGCCTGGAAGAGGCCATCATGGCCCTCAACATCAAGGCAAAAGGAGTAGCAAGGAGAAGCAACGCAGCATGGGATGTCCTGCTAGGCACGTCCGAGGAGGCCAAGCGGTTGGCCGGTGTGGTCCTGGAGACCAAGAAGCTTCTGTTCCTGACCGAATACATGGGGACGCGCAAGTTGAAGATTACCCTGCACGGCGTCCCCATGGATATCTCCGAGGACCACATAGGCGCCTTTTTCGCCAAATACGGAAGGGTGGCCGAGGTCTTCTCGGAACGATCCAAGGCTGGTTACCTGACAGGGGACATGACCCTGCAGGTGACCCTGACAAAAAAAGCAATAGAGGACATCCCAAACATCATCACCTGCAGGAAGCGGGCAATCTTCGTCGTGGTGGAGGGCAGAAAGCCTTGCTGTTGGGTCTGTGGGGCGGCCGATCACGTGGCCAAGGCGTGCTCAACAAAAAAGCCGGCCCCGGGGACCCAGCCAACCAAGCAGCGGGAAGGACCAGCGGAGAAAGGCAAGACTGCACCACCTTCACCAAAACCTTCACCAACACCAGCTCCAACACCAGCACCAGCAGCAAATAAGGAGGGTGATTGGCAGGTGGTGGCAAAGAAAAAGTCCAAAACGCCTTCACCTTCGAAGGTGCCGTCACCTGCCAAGGCTTCTGCAAAACCAAAGGAGCCTACGATGGAAAAATCGCCCTCCAAACAGAAGGGAGGCAAACCTCCCCCAAAAACGGAAAAGATGGAGACAGAGCGTGCGCCGTCCCTAAAACGTGGAAGGGAGGACGAAGAAGATCGTCACGGAAACATCAAGAGTCGTCGAAGGAGCCGGAGCAGGGAGAGAAGAACCCATGTGACCAAATGCGCTTCGTTGCCGGTATCTCCGGCTAGGATTTCTTACGCAGAAAAGACAAGGAGCCTTCCCTCTTCCCCGCGGAAAGCCTCCCACTCCCCGACCTTTAAAGTGACCCCTTTGAGACATTTTTCTCCAACCCCCACTCCCACCCCCTCTCCTGTGCCCACTCCCGCTCGGGCAAAAAAGAAAAAAGCCCTGCCCCAGGGGGATGCGCTCATGAAAGTGAGCGAGGACATTGCTTCTGAGTGGTCCTCTCAGAGGCGAAAACTGTTGAAGCCCCTGCTGAGGCTAACCTCGGTGGATGGAATTTCCACTGAAGATCCAAGGAACTTTCCCCAGGCCCCAGGAGTGATCACCCTGGTACGTAATACCGGGGGTAACCTGCGGGTCTGGGACCATATATCTGAAGCAAAGAGACATTTTTCAGACATCAGAATGGTGAAGGAGAATACTCCTGAGCTAAAGAAAATGGCCAAGAATTGTGCTGGGAGGTTCCCTGTTTTGCTCCACCCCTGTCTATATAGGGTGGTAAAACTAACCTACCCCACGGACGTCGGCGGCATTGTCCTAGACGGACGGATTACGTCCGATGTAGGAACTGGTTCCCTAGGACAGTCCGTCGGGGTCCTTTCTGCCAAGGATTTCCGTCAGGTATGTGACTAGAGTTTTTCCTTTTTCTCTCCTTTTTTCAGGTTTAAAAGATGTCTATTAAGATAGCCAGTTTGAATGCGAGGGGCTTGAGAGATCGGGGTAAGGCGGCTCGCCTGCTTCGTGACCTCCTGTCCTTCGGCGTGGATGTGGCCGCGATTCAAGAGACTCACTTTGTTTGCGAAGTCGACTCGTGTGTGCTGTCTAACGACTTTGTCGTCTACTCAGCATATGGGAGCCGGCAGGCCAGAGGTGTTTCTTTGCTGGTCAAGCGTACCCTGGATGCGAGGATTGACCTTGTCCATGTCGGTGCCGAGGGCCGGCTGATCGTGGCCGATATTGCAGTGAAAAGCAGGTCGTTCCGGCTGATTGCGGTTTATGCGCCCAACGTTCAAGGTGAGCGAGTCTCTTTCTTTCGGCTGTTGGAGCCCTTTATGGTGGATTCAACACGGCTTGTCTTAGTTGGGGACTGGAATGCCATCCTAACCCCCAAATGGGATAGAGGAAGAGGCGCTAGCGGGTGGAGTGGTGATCGTAGCCTGGTTGATCTGATCGGCGAATTTGGTCTCGTCGATAGATACCGGGTCGATCATCCGGCTGGGAGCATGTGGACGTGGACGCATAGTTGGCCTTCTACCCAGGTATCAGCGTACCTGGATAGGATGTTAGTGAGAGAAGCCGACATAGACTTCTTAGAATGTCCAACGTTCCACTGGCTAGGCTACACGGACCACAAACTCGTTTGTGCCCGTGTGGTGTTAGACTTTAGGCCTAGGATGGCTGGTTATTGGAAGTTCAATCAGTCCTTACTGGACAGGCGGGACTTTCGTGACCAGCTGACTAGAGTAGTTCAGCGGGCGTTAATTGGGCGAGTCATTGGGAGTAAGTGGTGGGTTAGCCTTAAGGATAGCATTAGGTCTTTCGCCACCCAATACAGCCAACGGCTCAACCTAGATAAGGCTGCGAAGGCAAAGACACTTAGAGCTAATTTCTCCCGGGCGGAGGCTGGTGGGGATCCTCTAGAGATAGCCTTAGCCAGGGAGGCCCTGGAGCGTTCGACTAGCGGGCGCTACATGGGCCAGGTAATTAGACATAAGTTAAGCAAGATGTCGTCCGAAGCTGTGAACATGGGCGCAGAACTGCGCAAGGAAGAAATTCGCCGCGGAGGCGACCGGTACATTCGAGAGGTGCGCGACCCGGAGGGGCATCTCCTAAGGTCCACTGACGACATGTGCGGGGCGTTCCGGCAGCATTTCGAGCATCGATTTACCAAGGAGCCTGGTCTCCGCGACGAGGAGTTTCGCAGCTATTTGGCTGACTTTCCCCGGCTTTTGCCGGCTGAAGCGGCTAGCTGCGAAGGGGAGATTACGGAGGACGAAGTCTACGCGGCTTTGAAGAAGGTCGGCAGTGGCAAGTCGCCAGGTTTGGATGGTTTGCCCTATGAATTGTACTTGAGGATGTCGCACCTTTTTGTCCCGATCTTGACTGTCGTGTTCAACCACTGGTTTCGGCAGGGGTCCACCCCCGGTTGGGTCACCAGGGGCGTGATCACGCTGTTTGGAAAAGGCCAGAAGGTTGGGCGGGGATTAGACGATTACAGGCCCATAACTCTGCTAAACACAGAGTTAAAGATTTTGGCCAAGATCCTGACGAATCGCTTGCAGATAGTTGCCGAGTCTCTGTTGGAACCGGATCAGACTTGTTCTGTGAAGAGACGAACAATTCAGAGCAACCTGCACTTGATTCGCACGATCGTAGAGGGTGTAGAAGACGACGAAGAGGCCGCGCTGATCAATTTGGATCAGTCCAAGGCATTTGATAGGATTGACCATGGCTACCTGGCTGCTGTCCTGCAGGCCGCCGGATTCAAACCCGACTTCGGCCGCTGGATTAGCCTTCTGTATCGCTCCCCTCAGGCTGTGGTACAGGTGAACGGGAAGCTGTCGGGCGCTTTCGCGCTGTCTAGGTCGGTCCGACAGGGTTGTCCACTGTCGCCTCTCCTTTACGTCCTGGCGTTGGAGCCGCTACTTCGCCGGCTAAGGGACGAGGCGTGCAGTCCGGTCCTGCGTGGAATCAAGGTACCTGGTGGAGCTCGAGCCAGGGTTTCCGCGTACGTCGATGACGTAACGACCTTTGTGTCCTCCCGCAGGGACATAGAGGCGGTACAGAAGGCGCTTGAACGGTACGCGCAGGTGACAGGGGCCAGAATTAACTGCGACAAGTCGTCCGGCTTGCGGTTAGGTGCCTGGAAGGGTGTTTCCCTCCCGGGGCCCTTCGACTGGACGGACGGGCCGGTCAAAATCCTCGGAGTTTGGTTCGGTCCGGACTTACAGTTGGAGAAGAACTGGTCAGAAGTACTGGCAAAGGTCGGCACGTCGGTCAAGATTTGGCGTCGACGGAATCTCTCCGTGAAGGGCTTGGCGGAGGTGTGTAACACATACCTCTTTCCCAAGATCCTTTACCGGCTGTCTGTACTTCCCCTTTGTGACGATCATGAGAAGGCGCTCGAGCGTTTGCTATTCTCCTGTCTGTGGAGAGGACGCAAACACATGGTCGGCAAAGGAGTCTGTTGCCTCCGTCCGTGTCATGGGGGCCTGGGAATGCCGCACTTGAGGAGCCACGTGCTCGCTTCAAGGTTGGCATTTCTCAGGCGCGCGTTATTGGAAGATCGGTTGCTTGCGGGGGTAGTGAGGGACATGTTCCCTTGCCTCACCATCACCCCACCCCGATCCTGTGGCTGACCGTCAGGCCCTGGGTGCGACCGAAATTCCTGTTCGAGTGTCTGGAGGCCCTGCGTGCCATTCCATGGTCCAGTGACCTTTCACGGCCTAGGAGAGTCTTCTATCGGGGATTAGTGGAGGGTGCCGTGAAGGATAAACTATGGAGCAAGCTCGGCATGTCGAGGGTGGAGTACCGCTCTCATTGGTCTTGGGCGCCGGGTGCGGATTGGCTCAGCAACTCTGAGTTCTCTCTGACCTGGCGATTAGCTCGGAATGGTTTGTCTCTCAATGACAAGCGTTTCGCAATGGGCCTGGCGGATTTGCCAGATTGTGAGCGTTGCAACCTTGGAATCAAGGAGACGTCTGCGCACGCCTTCTTCCAGTGTTCGCGCGTTCGCCCGTTGTGGGAGCGTGTCGGCGAGTTGACTGCTCGTATCGCGCCACGGGAGCTTCTGCTCATTGATCGCGCATACGCTGTGGACAATGTGTCTCCCCCGTACTCTGGTGTGAAGCGGATGGTGTTTCTGTCGCTACTGGCCACGGCTAGAATGGTGATTTGGACGACGCGTCTGGAGGAAGTCTTGCGGGGCGGCCGTCTTTCGGATCAGGATCTGATCCGATATTTTGAGCACCAGCTCAAAATGAAGATTAGAACTGAACGGAAACGGTTGACTCCGACAGACTTTGGCAAAAGGTGGATAAATGCAGCGAGCCTGGTTCGCGTGACCGGGGCTAGCCTTGATTTTCTCTTTTAGATCTACTAGTCACATCGGGGCGGATTCCCCTTGGAACCCCTCCCGTGGTTAAGGTAAGAATTCTTTGTTGTACCTAGTTAATGTGAGTAAATGTGTTTGTCCCGGCCTGTTCCCGGCCCCATTGCTTTTGTTATGATCCAGTTCGAGATCCCCATTGTCCATTGTTATTTTGTCCCGTATTTTCATTCTCGTCTGGGTCAGGTTTATACATGCTCCACGTCCCCGTTATTTTTGTACCCTGTTTCTCCATTCCCCTTAGAAAGAGAGCTTCTTGATTTTGTCTTTTAGACAGAATACAGCGGCCTCTTAATTTTGAGGGTGGGTTTGGGTCCTACTAACATTATGTATATGTTATTCATTTGAATTTGTTTTTTGTTTTGGGGATTTTATGTTTCTTCATACCCCATTCCCATCATGCCATTTCATGGAAAAATTTTTAAATTTATAAAATATTGTACAAAATTACAAATTTTTATGTACATCTGGGGCGTTTTGTAGGTCCTCGATATGTTTTTGCGTATTTTGGTGCTTGACAAGTATGAGTGTTGACGGACAAATTTTTATGGTGAATGAGAATCATTGTAACGCATGTATGGGTCGTGAATCTGATTAGCTAGGTATAGGATAGAGTACAGGAAGACCAACCCAAGTTTTGTTTCCCCCTCCCATTTTCGGCCTTGTGCCATAATTCTGTGTATCTTCAGAATAAATAAAAGAAGGGACCTGGGGTCGAGCGACGCGCCCCCCCCCCCCCCCTACCACCTGCGCCTTGGTGTTTGTGTGGTCATTTGGCAAAGATCAAAGTGTAGTATCTTTTCCTTCGTGATATTTACTAGCTCTTTGGTTGTGGCAACTGTTTTCCACCCGAGTTTATAGCTCGGGCTGAGTAAAAGTAGCGTCTTTCGGGATTCGAAATACCGGAGACAGTTGTCAGTTTGGTTCCGCAGCCTCTTAGGAGGCGATGGCCTCTAATAGGCCAGATGAGATCGTTCCTCCCACCACGGCCTCAGTGGGGGGAAAGGAGGGTGATTGGCAGTTACCGCCGCGGGAATCACCCTCAGTTCCAGCAGATTTACCAGCACCAGGACCCGGACCAGTACCGGCACCGGCAGCAGCAGCACCTGGATCCCCCAAACCTTCTACCTCTGGATGGAAAGGAGGAGAAGGAAAAGTGATAAGAAAGGGGGAAGAATATTATCAGGGCCTGCAAAAGAAGTATGCTGAATACATTTCGGGAACAGAGCTGTTGTCGGTGCCGGAGGACTTGGCAGCCATTGAGCCAAGGATAATTTCCCTGCTGACTAAGGACCTCAAAACCCAAAAATTGGTGGGGATCAGCAGGGAAGGCATCGAGGAGGCCTTAAAGGCTCTGAAGATCAAGGCCAAGGCCATCGCCAGAAGGAGCCATGCGATGTGGGACGTTCTGCTTGGTACGTCCCAGGAAGCCAAGCAGCTGGCCGGAACGACGCTGGAAACAAAGTCGCTCCTGCTTCAAACCGAATACTTGGGAACCCGTAAATCCAAGATAACCCTTCACGGCGTTCCCATGAACATAGCAACGGACCACATCGGCGCCTTTTTCTCAAATTATGGCAAGGTCGCAGAGGTCTCCCCGGTGCTAACGAAATCCGGCATCATGACCGGAGACATGACCCTACAGGTGACAGTGACCAGAAAGGAGTTCGCTGACATTCCTAACATCCTCACCTGTAGGGGCCGCTCCATATTTGTCATCGTGGAGGGCAGGAAGCCGTTCTGTTGGGTCTGCGGGGCGAAGGATCACGTCGCTAAGGCGTGTGCATCAAAGAATCCAGTCCCAAAGACCCAGCCAACCAAACAAAAGGATAAACCTGCAGAGTCAACAGAGAAACAACCAACGGCAGTTCCAGCGGCAGAAGGATCCAACAAGGAGGGCGATTGGCAGACGGTGGGTAGGAAAAAGGCGAAAGCACCTACACCGGCGGAGAAATCGCTTTCACCGTCTAAGGCGCCTTCACCCCGCAAGTCACCTGCAAGGGCAGAGGCGCCGTCAACACCAAATTCGCAGCCCTCAGCGAAGAAGACTACCAAGGAGGGGAAGGCAAAAAAGCCTCTCCGGGATGAGGAAGAGATGGAGTCGCAGAGATCTTCGTCTCTAAAACGCGCACGGGAAGAAGAGGAGGAACTACATGAAAGCATCAAAAGTCGACGTAGGAGCCGAAGCAGAGAAAGGAGAACTCCTGTGGCCAAATGCTCATCGTTGCCGGTATCTCCGGTAAGACTTTCCTACGCCGAAAAGGCAAGGAGCCTTCCCTCTTCCCCGCGGAAAGCCTCCCAGTCCCCAACCTTTAAATTGACCCCTCTGAAACATGTTTCTTTAACCCCCACTCCCACCCCCTCTCCTATGCCCACTCCCACTCGGGCAAAAAAGAAAAAAGCCCTGCCCCAGGGGGAAGCGCTCATGAAGGTGAGCGAGGACATTGCCTCTGAGTGGTCCTCTCAGAGGCGAAAATTACTAAAGCCCCTGCTGAGGCTGACCTCGGTTGACGGTCGATCAACTGAGGACCCAAGAAACTTTTCCCAGGCCCCAGGAGTAGTTACACTGGTACGGAATACCGGGGGTAACCTGCGGGTCTGGGACCATATCACAGAAGTGAAAAGACACTATCCTAAGATAAGGATGTTTCAGGAAAACACTCCTGAGTTGAAAAAAATGGCGAAAAATTGTGCTGGGAGGTTCCCTGTTTTGCTCCACCCCTGTCTGTATAGGGTGGTAAAACTAACCTACCCCACGGACGTCGGCGGGATTGTCACTGACGAACGGATTACGTCCGATGTAGGAACTGGTTCCCTGGGACAATCCGTCGGGGTCCTGTCTGCTAAAGATTTCCGTCCGGTATGCGATTAGAGAGCCGTTGTTGCCTGTTTTTCTTTTTCCGTTTCAGGTTTAAAAGATGTCTATTAAGATAGCCAGTTTAAATGCGAGGGGTCTGAGGGATCGGGGTAAGGCGGCTCGCCTGCTTCGTGACCTCTTGTCCTTCGGCGTGGATGTGGCCGCGATCCAAGAGACTCACTTTGTTTGCGAAGTCGACTCGTGTGTGCTGGCTAACGACTTTGTCGTCTATTCAGCATATGGGAGCCGGTGGGCCAGAGGTGTTTCTTTGCTGGTCAAGCGTACCCTGGACGCGAGGATTGACCTTGTCCATGTCGGTGCCGAGGGCCGGCTGATTGTGGCCGATATTGCAGTGAAAAGCAAGTCGTTCCGGCTGATTGCGGTTTATGCGCCCAATGATCAAGGTGAGCGAGTCTCTTTCTTTCGGCTGTTGGAGCCCTTCATGGTGGATTCAACACGGCTAATCTTAGTTGGGGACTGGAATGCCATCCTAACCCCCAAATGGGATAGAGGAAGGGGCGCTAGCGGGTGGAGTGGTGATCGCAGCCTGGTTGATCTGATCGGCGAATTTGGTCTCGTCGATAGATACCGGGTCGATCATCCGGATGGGAGCATGTGGACGTGGGCGCTTAATTGGCCTTCTACCCGGGTATCCGCGTACCTGGATAGGATGTTAGTGAGAGAAGCCGACATAGACTTCTTAGGATGTCCAACGTTCCACTGGCTAGGCTACACGGACCACAAACTCGTTTGTGCCCGTGTGGTGTTAGACTTTAGGCCTAGGTTGGCTGGTTATTGGAAGTTCAATCAGTCCTTACTGGACAGGCGGGACTTTCGTGACCAGCTGACTAGAGTAGTTCAGCGGGCGTTAATTGGGCGAGTCATTGGGAGTAAGTGGTGGGTTAGTCTTAAGGATAGCATTAGGTCTTTCGCCACCCAATACAGCCAACGGCTCAACCTAGATAAGGCTGCGAAGGCAAAGACACTTAGATCTAATTTCTCCCGGGCGGAGGCTGGTGGGGATCCCCTAGAAATAGCCGTAGCCAGGGAGGCCCTGGAGCGTTCGACTAGCGGGCGCTACATGGGCCAAGTAATTAGACATAAGTTAAGCAAGATGTCTTCCGAAGCTGTGAATATGGGCGCGGAACTGCGCAAGGAAGAAATTCGCCGAGCCGGCGACCGTTACATTCGAGAGGTGCGCGACCCGGAGGGACATCTCCTTAGGTCCACTGACGACATGTGCGAGGCGTTCCGGCAGCATTTCGAACACCGTTTTACCAAGGAGCCTGGTCTCCGCGACGAGGAGTTTCGCAGCTATTTGGCTGACTTTCCCCGGCTTTTGCCGGCTGAAGCGGCTAGCTGCGAAGGGGAGATTACGGAGGACGAAATCTACGCGGCTTTGAAGAAGGTCGGCAGTGGCAAGTCGCCAGGTTTGGATGGTTTGCCCTATGAATTGTACTTGAGGATGTCGCACCTTTTTGTCCCGATCTTGGCTGTCGTGTTCAACCACTGGTTTCGGCAGGGGTCCATCCCCGGTCGGATTACCAGGGGCGTGATCACGCTGTTGAGAAAAGGCAAGAAGGTTGGGAGGGAATTAGACGATTACAGGCCCATAACTCTGCTAAACACAGAGTTAAAGATTTTGGCCAAGATCCTGACGAATCGCTTGCAGCTAGTTGCCGAGTCTCTGTTGGAACCGGATCAGACTTGTTCTGTGAAGGGACGAACAATTCAGAGCAACCTGCACTTGATTCGCACGATCATAGAGGGTGTAGAAGACGACGATGAGGCCGCGCTGATCAATTTGGATCAGTCCAAGGCATTTGATAGGATTGACCATGGCTACCTGGCTGCTGTCCTGCAGGCCGCCGGATTCAAACCCGACTTCAGCCGCTGGATTAGCCTTCTGTATCGCTCCCCCAAGGCTGTGGTACAGGTGAACGGGAAGCTGTCGGGCGCTTTCGCGCTGTCTAGGTCGGTCCGACAGGGTTGTCCACTGTCGCCTCTCCTTTACGTCCTGGCGTTGGAGCCGCTACTTCGCCGGCTGAGGGACGAGGCGTGCAGTCCGGTCCTGCGTGGAATTGCTGTCCCTGGTGGAGCTCGAGCCAGGGTTTCCGCGTACGCCGATGACGTAACGACCTTTGTGTCCTGCCGCAGGGACATAGAGGCGGTACAGCAGGCGCTTGAACGGTACGAGAAGGTGACAGGGGCCAGAATTAACTGCGACAAGTCATCCGGCTTGCGGTTAGGTGCCTGGAAGGGTGTTTCCCTCCCGGGGCCCTTCAGCTGGACGGACGGGCCGGTCAAAATCCTCGGAGTTTGGTTCGGTCCGGACTTACAGCTGGAGAAAAACTGGTCAGAAGTACTGGCAAAGGTCGGCGCGTCGGTCGAGACTTGGCGTCGACGGAGTCTCTCCGTGAAGGGCTTGGCGGAGGTGTGTAACACATACCTCTTTCCCAAGATCCTTTACCGGCTGTCAGTACTTCCCCTTTGTGACGATCACGAGAAGGCGCTCGAGCGTTTGCTATTCTCCTGTCTGTGGAGAGGACGCAAACACATGGTCGACAAAGGAGTCTGTTGCCTCCGTCCGTGTCATGGGGGTCTGGGGATGCCACACTTGAGGAGTCATGTGCTCGCTTCGAGGTTGGCATTTCTCAGGCGCGCGTTGGAGGAAGATCGGTTGCTTGCGGGGGTAGTGAGGGACATGTTCCCTTGCCTCACTATCACTCCCCCGATCCTGTGGCTTACCGTTAGGCCATGGGTTCGGCCGAAATTCCTGTTCGAATGTCTGGAGGCCCTGCGGGCCATTCCACGGTCCAGTGACCTTTCACAGCCTAGGAGAATCTTCTATCGGGGATTAGTGGAGGGTGCCGTGAAGGATAAACTGTGGAGTAAGCTTGGCATGACGAGAGAGGAGTATCGCTCTCATTGGTCTTGGGCGCCAGGTGCGGATTGGCTCAGCAACTCTGAGTTTTCTCTGACCTGGCGATTGGCTCGGAATGGTTTGTCTCTCAATGACAAGCGTTTCGCAATGGGCCTGGCGGATTTGCCAGATTGTGAGCGTTGCAACCTTGGAATTAAGGAGACGTCTGCGCACGCCTTCTTCCATTGTTTGCGCGTTCGCCCGTTGTGGGAGCGTGTCGGCGAGTTGACTGCTCGTATCACGCCGCGGGAGCTTGTGCTCATTGATCGCGCATACGCTGTGGACAATGTGTTGCCCCCGTACTCTGGAGTGAAGCGGATGGTGTTTCTGTCGCTACTGGCCACGGCTAGAATGGTGATTTGGATGACGCGTCTGGAGGAAGTCTTGCGGGGCGGTCGTCTTTCGGATCAGGATCTAATCCGATATTTTGAGCACCAGCTCAAAATGAAGATTAGAACTGAACGGAAACGGCTGCACCCGACAGAGTTCAGCGAAAGGTGGATAATTGCAGCGAGCCTGGTTCGTGTGACCGGGGCTAGCCTTGATTTTCTCTTTTAGATCTGCTAGTCGCATCGGGGTGGATTCCTTTGGAACCCCTCCCGCGGTTAAGGTAAGAATTCTTTTGTGTATCTAGTTAATGTGAGTGAATGTGTTTGTCCCGGCCTGTTCCCGGCTCCACTGCTTTTGTTATGATCCAGTTCGAGATCCCCATTGTCCATTGTTATTTTATCCCGTTTTCATTCTCGGCTGGGTCAGCCTTATATATTCTCCAGTCCCATTTTGTTTGTACCCGGCTTCTCCATTCCCCTTAGAAAGAGAGCTTCTTGATTCTGTCCGTTTTAAGGCAGAATACAGCGGCCTCTTTTAATTATGAGGGTGTGTTTGGGTCTTACTAACACTATGTATATATATATTCATTTGAAATTGTTTTTGTTTTGGGGATTTTTTGTTTCTTCATAACCCCTTCCCATCATGTCATTTCATGTATAATTTTTAAAGTTATTTTTGTAATTTATTGTACAAATCACAAATTTTTATGTACATTTGGGGCGTTTTGTAGGTCCCCGGTATGTTTTTGTGGTATTTTGGTGCTTGATAAGTATGAGTGTTGATGGACAAGTTCTTATGGTGAATGAGAATTATTGTAACGTATGTATGGGTCGCGAATCTGATTAGCTAGATATAGGATAGAGTATCTGTAGACCAACCCGAGTTTTGTTCCCCCTCCCCATAATTTTGTAATTTTACAAAATAAATATACCCCCTACCACTTGCGCCTGGCCGACCTTTGCCACTCGCCATAGCAGCAGCCGCCGCAACCAAATTCCAGCAGCCCAGCAGCAGCCGCCAGAAGCCAGCAGGAGCAGCCACGCAGTAGCAGCAGCCGTCCCTAGCCCAACCTGCCAACTCCAGCAGCAGTAGCAGCAACATTCTACAACAGTCCTTTTTAGGACTCTCTGTTTATATTGATATAGTCCTTTTAAGGGCTTCCCGTTTCTGATATGCACAAGTCCTTTTAAGGGCTTTTCAACTACATATGCGATAGCCCTTTTTAGGGCTAACCTGCCCCCAAGCAGCAGACGCACCAAGCAGGCAGAAGCAGCTGACGTACCAGGCAGAAGCAGCAGACGCACCAAGCAGGCAGAAGCAGCTGACGTACCAGGCAGAAGCAGCAGACGCACCAGGCAGAAGCAGCCGCCAGCAAGTGCAGCCAACTCCAGCAGCAGCTGCAGCCACATTCTACAACAGTCCTTTTTAGGACTCCCTGTTTACACTGATATAGCCCTTTTAAGGGCTTTCCGTATTGATATGCACAAGTTCTTTTAAGGGCTCTTCATCTACATATGCAATAGCCCTTTTCAGGGCTAACCTACCTGAGCAGCAGAAGCAGTAGACACAGCGGGCGCACCAGGCAGATCCCGACCACACTCACGACCGTACGTCTAAAGACAACCGGAGCGGAGTTTACAGCAACCAACTTCGCACCAGTACTACCCAGCCAGCTACCGGCTTACTGTCTTGGAACCTAGCGATCCCATCAATCAGCACCGCGACCCAACGAAGTTTCTGTAAAACATTATTTTGCCGGTTTAGGCAAATAAAAACTTGGTTGAAACGTATAAACCTTCGATTTCGTTGTCCTTGATTCGATCGTATTGCTTTAACTCACAGTGGTGTTAACGGCACCTTTTCTGTCGATAGCCCCGCTACAATATATTGCTACTTTGTTTGAAACCAAAACTTCGTCTTCTTTTTATTCATGCGTATTAAAGAGTCTTTACACTGTTTTACATTGTTCGAACTGTTGTCATATTCTCAACGTTTCAGCCGTTTTATGCTCTGACCTTCTTTGGGTGATTGGAGTGTCGAACTGAACCTTAGTTTCAAGACTTTTTCTGCTTCCAAATGTTTCAGTATCAGTTGTCTCCCTTTGGATCGGCTCTCCAAATTTTTGTTCGTCTTTGCTTTTATTCACTGGGCCATTAGGATACATGACCCAGTGTAAAAGCAGTGGTCTGATCCAGTGACTTGACCCAGAGTGTTGTAAGTTCAATACATAAACGGAAACTTGGAGAGTTGATTTGGGGGGGAGATGGCTGATGGTGAGACATCTCATAGAAGTAGTATGACTCGTGGAACTAAAAGAAATATACCTTGGTGATCAAAATAAAGGATTTGGTTTGAAATTACAATCACCTCGGGGGGTCGGGGTGTAGAGCGGTCAAAACGTCATGAATATAGCAACAAAAATGTGAACAACAGTCTGAACAATGTAAATAGTGTGAATAATTACACTACTTCATTTCAGAAATGTAGACAAATATCTAAGAGTCTTCTTGATTTTGTAAACTTTAACAAGGCTATATTTATGTGAGGTCTTTCAAGCAGTGATACTAGCACACAACCTGGCACAGGAGTTATCTTTAGTTTCAAAAGTGGAGTAAACATTTCTCCTCATTTTAGAGGTGAGAACTTGCCCAGTTACAGGGATTCCAAAGCAGCGGCTGCACCACCCTTCTCATTACAGCAAGAGAGGAAAGAGTCTGTGTAATATTGATGCCATTATGACAGTGGTTATAGGGACTGGAAAAACAGTTTAGTCCTTGGCACACATGCATATATATATGTTTGGTACTCACAACGTTAAAATGACCTTGTGTCACATCCTGTTTTAGTAGGGAGGCTGGATAAATATACTCAGCACTATTTAACCCATTACTACCTGCCACACGGACAGATCATCAGCAATTCAACCAGTTCCCCAAAGGCTTTTCTGCTGAGAATGTTGGCTAGGCACCCAGCAGGATGCTTGACCTAAAGGATTGGCCAGTCCCTCTCTGGCTTCTAAGCAGGCAACATGTGTTCTGTTGCCAGCAGACACTTAACACGAAAGTATGTAAAAATAAAAAAATAAAATATTCCTCTCAACGCTAATATTTGTATCCACTTCTTTGTCAATTATACCCACAAAGATACCAAATATTACAATGGTAACCCCGACAAAAAAGGACATTACAACCTCAAGAAACGAACTAATTTTACCAGGACTGAAAGGAAAGAAACACATTTTGGAGTCTTCAGGAAAATATACAAGTAGCAGTTAATTTCACGTCACAAACGTTTTTAAAGAGAACCTTTGACGTAAGTAAAACAAACTACATTTTTTTTCCACCCTTCTTTATCCAAAAAAAAAAAATACTTGAATATATATATTTTTACATACAAAAAAAAATGGAAGAAGCCTCCTTACAACAAATTACAATAAAAACGCCGGAATTCATGGAAACGGCAGTGAATGGCTGGTTTTCCATTCTGGAAGCCCAATTCCATCTGCGGAATATTACAAATTCAACAACAAAGTTTTATACGGTCATATCATCTCTGCCTGCAGAGGTGGTAGCTAAAATACCATATCACATTTTAGACGCAAAGAACTATGAGGAACTAAAATGCTCCTTAATTGAGGCTAATGAAAGAACAAAGCCTGAGTTGCTAGACAAGTTAATGTCTACCAACACAATTACAGGCCGTCCATCTGCATACCTTCAAGAGATGCTTTCTATAGCTAAAAGGATAGGTGTCGGCGAAGAAATTGTTCTTCACAAATTTCTACAGGCATTACCCTCAACAATTTCCCCCGTCATTGCCTCCCAAAAAGAACTAAATTCATCCCAAATAGGAAAACTAGCGGACGAATTAATGCCCTTATTAAATAACATGAACGGAACAGCAACAGCATTCTCCACTCAGCAACACACAGAAAGGAATAAAAACGTCCGTATACCGATAGGAATAAAACCCTACTTCCCAGACCAAAAAACTAAAATATGCAGCGCACACCTCTACTTTGCCGAGCAAGCAAGAACTTGCAAACCGTGGTGTAAATGGCCAAAGAAGCAGAACATCAAAATTTTACCAAGCTCGCGTCCACCCACACCACCACCAACAGCCTCGGAAAACTAGTAGTGCGAACCATGTCTGTCCCCTTGAGTTCGCCGCTACTACAAATCAAAGCACGATTAGGGACAACCGTATTACAATTTATAGTAGACACTGGTGCAAGCCTCTCAATAATACCGGCGTCCGCGTTAAAAGGCGTGACGTTATACCCAACACTAGTATCACTCACCACTGCCAACGGAGAGAAAATACAATGCCACGGCCAAGCTAACCTGGAGATTGCAATACCGAGCTTAAGAAGAACCTTTCCTGGACATTCGTGGTCGCTGATATCACCAATCCCCTCCTCGGAATTGACTTTCTAAATAACTTTGGCCTCACTATCGACTGCAAAAACAGGACAATTTATGACCCAGCAACAACCACTAAAAAGAAGTTGTTAGTAAACACTACTGCTCCTGTAAATGTGGTCATAAACGAAGCAAATATACCCACATTTATAAAAAAAACAGCTTAGATAAATACCCAGAAATTATCTCTCCTCACACTAACTAAAACAATACCTACTGCGGTGTTTACCACAGAATCGACACAGGTAGTCACTCACCAGTTTTTGCTAAATCCAGACAACTGTCTGCTGAAAAGCTGACTGCTACAAAAGAAGAATTTAAGAGACTAATAAATGAAGGAGTAATAACCCCTTCAGACAGCGAATGGTCAAGCCCACTACATCTAGTACCTAAACAGAGTGGAGGATATCGCTGCTGTGGAGACTACCGCACCTTAAACAGTATCACTAAAAGTGATAGATACCCCATCCCTAATATTAATTCTTTTACTGCTAAACTCGCTGATAAACAGCGATTTTAAAAAATTGATTTAATTTCAGCCTATCATCAAATCAAGATGCACCCCAATGATATTCCAAAAACTGCAGTTATTTCACCAATGGGACTTTATCAATATGAATTTATGCCGTTTGGATTAAAGAATTCTTCGGCTACTTTTCAAAGATATATGGACAGAATCTTTCGAGATACCGACTGTGTCTTCGTATATATCGATGATATCCTCATCTTCAGCGATGACGAACAATCTCATAAAAAAGATATTGACACAGTGTTTCGAATTCTAGAAGAAAACAACCTAAAAATATCACTCTCCAAATCGATTTTCAACGTAACAGCCCTTGACTTCTTAGGCTTTAGAATTAACTCAAAGGGAATTACACCAACTGCAAATAAAAAAATAAAATATTCCTCTCAACGCTAATATTTGTATCCACTTCTTTGTCAATTATACCCACAAAGATACCAAATATTACAACCTAAACAAAAAAGATTGTTGTTCCTGTTGGTGAATGTCTTATAAAGCGTTGGTTCGTAAATTTGGTGACCTAGTCATTGTATTGTGAAACTCAGTGGAAACATAACAAGCAATTTCTGATTAATACTAAGTAAGAACAAGAAGAGAGTCTATTTCGAGATATCGACAGAAAAACAAAAACAGTCTGTCCCTATAGGTTATCGATTAAATAAAGGAATTGTTCAGTGCCATTCGAAATTCCCTGAAAACAAGAACCTGAAGACACCACACTAACCAAAAACGTTTTTATTTTTAAATACAACAAAAATGAGAATGTTGGTCTTTTTTATCCCATATAAATTGATTTTCTTAGCGCCATTTAGATGTAGTACAAGACCGAAAGTATAGGTTGAAATCACTTAGGTACCTTCACTCATTTTTGATAACTGATTTTGAAATTGAAATTTTAAAAATAAAAATATCAGCCAATCTATGGACACCTGATGATGGCCCGAGCGTATTTGGTCGAAATGTTGTGTCTATTATAACATCTATATCAAACAAGATGAGAACAACTGTTCGTAATAATTTCAAGATTAAAAATAAAAACGTTTTCTTGAAATTTTTATTTTAGTTTTAATTGAAAGCTAAATTATTAAATTTACTATTTCCAGTAAGCAAAATAATCTGCTGTATTTCAAACAGAAATTATATTGATTGGAATCTAAAATTTTGAGATTATTTTTTAATTTTTCAGTTTTTCGGTCATTTTTGTGTTATCGACAAAAGCAACTTAATTCTCGGTTTTAAAAATCTTGCAAAAATAATACATCTGTAAAATACATTACTTTTTCGAAAATTAGCAAATTTAATGTTAAATTAATCTGATTTACACACGTATTATTTATGGCATTATGGCATAAAATTTAGAATTACACTATTTCTTAAACACAAAGTTCAACTTTCTGACGTTTCCACCGTATGTGATGCCAAATAAGATAAGATAACACTAACAGTATATGATGATCACAAGTGAGTTTCTCCCTTCCCATTGATATCAAAATTGTAACAGAGAGAGAGAGAGAAGCAACGAGGGAGGGAGAGAGAGATATCAAACCGATGAGTTTAAGAAATTTATTTCCTTAAAACCTCAAACAATTTACAAATGATTCTAAACAACTTGTAAACTTGTTTATGAATACAAAGGAAAATAAAAATGCTATCACGTGTCTATCATACAATTTAGAAATAAAGAAAAAAAATTCTTCAAAAACACCAGAATCTGAATTATTTGAAAGACTTTAAGCTTATATCGTCATATGGTAATTCTCCCGGATTAATAATTTACAATGTACATCATTTTCATTATAAACAAATTTAAATTAAGAAGAAAAAATCCTTTAATATTAACTATCAATGATTATGTTTCATATTCTTTTGTAAAACTCGTCTATTGAACAGGTGAAGAGGCTCATTCCTTGTTCCCTGTTTAGGATGTGGTTTCCGGTTTTCTCTTTTCCAATCTTTTCATTCTTTTCTCTTTTTTTTTTTTTTTTTTTTCAATTGTAGTAGACAGACTAAACTATCGCCCGGTTCACACTCCACCCATGTCTATTGAACAGGTGAAGAGGCTCATCCCTTGTTCCCTGATTAGGATGTGGTTTCCGGCTTTCTTTTTTCCAATCTTTTCACTCTTTTTTTTTTTTTCCAATTGGAGTAGATAGACTAAACTATCGCCCGGTTCACACTCTACTCTCGTCTATTGAACAGGTGAAGAGGTTCATCCCTTATTCCCTGTTTAGGATGTGGTTTCCGGCTTTCTCTTTTCAAATCTTTTCACTCTTCTAATTGGAGTAAATAGACTAAACTATCGTTCGGTTCACACTCCACCCATGTCTATTGAACAGGTGAAGAGGCTCATCCCTTGTTCCCTGTTTAGGATATGGCTTCCGGCTTTCTCTTTTCCAATCTTTTCACTCTTTTCTTTTTTTTCAATTGGAGTAGATAGACTAAACTATCGCCCAGTTCATACTCCACCCTCGTCTATTGAACAGGTGAAGAGGCTCATCCCTTTTTCCCTGTTTAGGATGTGGTTTCCGGCTTTCTCTTTTCAAATCTTTTCACTCTTCTAATTGGAGTAAATAGACTAAACTATCGTTCGGTTCACACTCCACCCATGTCTATTGAACAGGTGAAGAGGCTCATCCCTTGTTCCCTGTTTAGGATATGGCTTCCGGCTTTCTCTTTTCCAATCTTTTCACTCTTTTCTTTTTTTTCAATTGGAGTAGATAGACTAAACTATCGCCCAGTTCATACTCCACCCTCGTCTATTGAACAGGTGAAGAGGCTCATCCCTTTTTCCCTGTTTAGAATGTGGTTTCCGGCTTTCTCTTTTCCAATCTTTTCACTTTTACATAGCCCCCTGCGCTTCAGTGGCGTTACCACCTTGCTCAAGGTGATACAATTAAAAAAAAAAATATGTTGAAGACAAAAAAAGAATAGAAAACAACATATAACCTACCTAGCCAGCATTTGTAATTAGATGGCAGAGAAAGATTTAAGAGAGATAAGAAAAAGACAAAGTTTATTAAGATCTACAAAGAACATGAAATTGTGCAGAGCCTTGTTCACTTATGTCATGACGGGAGAGGACATATCGAAGAAGATTCTGAATGAGCTTAGATAAATGAATAGCAGAACAAGATTTAGGAGAGATAAGAAAAAGACAACGTTTATTAAGATCTACAAAAAGCATGAAATTGTGCCAAGCCTTGTTCACTTATGTCTTGAAGGGAAAAGACATATTGAAGAAGATTCTGAATGAACTTGGATAAATAGATGGTAGAACAATATTTAGGAGCGATAAAAAAAGTCAAAGTTTATTAGGAGCTACAAAGTACAGGACGTTGTGGAAAGCCTTTTTTACTTCTTGAAGAGACAAAATATATCAAAGAAGAAGCAGAACAAGCTTTAATAAATAGATGATGGAACAGGATTTAGGAGACATAACAAAAAGACATAGGTTATGAAGAGCTATATAGGACAGAAGATTGTAGATTGCCATAGCATGTAGCACTTAGAAGAAGAATATGAATTATCTCCATTGGTATTGGCAGTGGTATGAGAACAGTCTACATCTTAGTTGATTCATTGATTTTTTTGTTATGGCTTAGCAACACTTTGTGGGTTATTTAAAGCCAGAGCATTTTGGATTGTAGGTGATTGCCTACTGTAGCTGGTGTTTCTAAGTGGTTGCTGACTGACACTGTATAACTTTAATGATCAAACAAGTAACTTTCTACCTCTTGCATTAAATAAAGTGTTCAGTCTGAAATTCTTTGAGTATTGTTGAATAGAACAGACACTTTTTTTTTTAATCATTTCACCCCAAGCAAGGCATTCCATTGCCACTATTGTGCAGGGGGTTACATAGGGGAATGCGATCAGAAAGAGTGGTCAGATATAGGAAATGTCAGAAGGAGGGTGATAGACGGGTAAGGATACCGAGGATAGGGATTGGGTAGATGGGAAGGGTGTTTGAGAGAATGGATGCGAGTTAGTCTGTTAGGAGGTGTCTATTGACCTTACATTTAATCTCCTGGAGATTGTAGCTGTTGGGGAAGCAAATGTATGGAAGGGAGTTCCACCGGTGGGAAGTGCGAGGAAAGAAGCTGTTGGAGTAGAAATTGCGGTTACATCATATCTGTTTCACAGTAAAAGGGTGGGACCTAGTAACTAATCTAGTATCTCGAGCAAATTCATACCTGGGGTCACCAGTGATCTTAGTTCATCAGAGCAGAAGCTGTGAAAGTATTTATAGTAGAGGCACAGGGAATCCACGTCACACCGGTGAGCAAGTGACTGCAGGCAGTCTGCCAAGTCAGTATCGATCACATAACAGATTCTCTGTTGTATTTTGTCAAGAACCCCAAGGAGAATAGCAAGGACACCTGACCAGATGTGGCAGCAGTATTCAATACACGGGCGGATGGTAGACTTATAAATGTGCAGGATAGATTCAGACTGGAAAAACTTCCGGGCTCTGCACAGAGAACCGACTTTCATAGCAGCGGATTTAGCGATGGATTCGATATAGTCATTCCAATTGAGGTATGCTGAGAGTGTGAGATCAAGGAGGCGTAGTGACTTGAAGAAGGCTGGTGATCATGACTCTCCACAATTTCCTGTCTTTTATTGCTCTTAATTTTATCTTTTCATTATCTCTCCTAAATTTTGATCAACCACTGATTTACAAAAAAAAATGAAAACAAAAAAGACAATTATACTTACCATAAGTAAGAGAAAGTTTAAATTTCTACAGTACTGTTATGATAATCAAGAATAGTCTCCCCTTTGTTTTATCACTCTCCTCTTTGAGAGAGTTATTTATATTCACTGAGACTATAAAAGAGCACTATACATGAACCATGTATTCTCAGTTGAATAAAGTTTTCTTAAAGCCTACACCTGGGTACTTTTGTAATGACAGGTACATCATAAGAAAAGAGGGACTAGAAAATTTGATACTCACAGGATATATTGACGGCAAAGAGAGAAAGGAAATCAACATATCAACCTTTGTGGGTGTTAGAAGTATTAAATGCCTGTTTCAGGGAAATGGAAAAGTTATCATCTGCATATATTATGTTGATAAGATTGTGGCAGTCAGTAATGAATACTTGTAGGACTTCTAATTCTAGCAAAATGACCTGAAAATTTTGTACTTGCTTAATTTTGATATCTCTAATTTATAACTTGCATGTTTGGCTGTTCCTTTTTGTAACAACGATGTTCTCCGTCTTCTTGCAGTTGATGTTTAGTCCTTTCTTCATGCTTTCTTCTACTCACTAGGTAGTTTATGGATTGTTTTTTCTTGCTTCCTTTTGCCTTCAAACTTTCCTGTGAGTATCAAATTTTCCAAGCTTTCTTCCCTCATTATGCGCCCTAGAAATTTCCACTTTCCCTTTCAAACGTTAAGTATAAGTATGTTTTATTTCCATTTTCTTTAAAACTTTATCAATGCTCACATGCTCATTTCATAATATTCTCATCATCCTTCAGTAGAACATGTCTATTACTTAAATCCATTATTATGATTTCCAGATATTTACATTGTTGTACTTGTGTGGTTTTGGTATCTCTGATTTGTAATTTGTATGTTGGGAAGTTCCTTTTACTAACAGATATACATTCGATCTTCTTACAAATGATGTTTAGTCCTTTCTTCTTTCTTTCCTTCACTAACTTCTGTAGGCATTCTTGTAGTTTCCTTTTTGAGGTTGCTATAAACACCGTGTCATCATCTGCATATCTTATGTTGTTTAGATTGTGGCTGCCAATAATAAATCCTAGTAGGAACTACTAAATCACTCAGGATTGCTTCACTGTAAAGGTTTAATAAGTCTGGTGAGAAGAGGCATCCTTGTTTTATGCCCCTTTTGATTTTTGTCTATAAATATTTGAGTAGCGTTGTTAAATACTTAACAGTTTGATAAAGTATAGAATAAAGCCAGGATTCCTTTTTGTCTCTTCTAATCAACCATGTCATCTGGTAATTTAATGTTGTTAACATTGTGGCTGCTAATAATGAATCCTGGTAGGACTTCTAATTCTCTCAGGCTTGTTTCACTGTAAAAGTTGAATAAATCTGGTAAGAAGACATATCCTTGTTCTATCTCCTTTCTTTTATCTGTTATTTTGTATTTTTATTAAATAATCCCAGTAATACATTATCTTGTGGTCATGATTTCAATATCTAGGTCAGGTTGTGGAACTCAGTGAAATGAGCAGAAAGTGTTAGCATAAAAATGAATTAACAAACCTACTATAATTGTGCTTGTCTCTCTCTTTGTTAGTTTGCATGACCGCTATGCCCCACCTATACCTCATAATAATGGACTATTTTATTTTGATCACATGGAAAGAGGAGAAAATTACTTGATTTCAGTGAGAAAAAAAAAGAAGAAAAAAAAGAGAAGGTAGAAGTAGGGAGGGAGAGAATCAGATTAAGCTGATAAAAACAGATACTACACTTCAATCTAAGACAAAAGGCCAAGAAACTATGGTGACCACAATAAAAGCATCATTTTTCAAACAAACAGTATCAAACAACAGAAACCAAGTAAGGTAATTGTAACATGGTATGCAAATGAGATTTATAGTAAATGTATATATCTCTATAACTGATATAACTGTAACATAACTGTATATATCACTATAACTGATATAAATATCAGCTATAGTGATGTGTATGTGTGTTGAAACAGATTAGCTTGATTTGGCCTTGTTAGTTAGTATTATTGTATCTTAAAAATGAGTGCATGAAATTGGAGATATGGATAACAACATTAATTCGGCTCAGGAAAGTGACTCTTCGTTTAAAGAAGTGTAGTATCTGTTTTTATCAGCTTAATCTGATTCTCTCCCTCCCTACTTCTACCTTCTCTTTCTTCTTTTTTTTTCTCACTGAAATCAAGTAATTTTCTCCTCTTTCCATGTGACCAAAATAAAATAGTCCATTATTTATGAGGTGTTGGTGGGGCATAGTGGTCATGCAAACTAACAAAGAGAGAGACAAGCACAATTATAGTAGGTTTGTTAATTCATTTTTATGCTAACACTTTTTTTTGTAAGAGTATCTAAATCAAAGGGTTAATGGTAAGTTACTTCCCTTGGGCTGTAAACAACAATCCTCCTTTATTTTGGATAAGGGTTTCAAGTTATATAGTCTTTTAGGTAAGTTGGGGGTTTTCTTTGGCATTGTGGTCTGGAGTGTAGTCTCAGGTCAAATGTAGTGGTTTCGGATGCGGAGATCTCTGGTTCCAACAAAGGTGTGATGATTGGTGAGGATGTGGGTGTGGTGTCAATACTGGTTTCAGCTGAAAACAGCATGTGGGCTGCATGGCAAGACTTCTCAGTATTTTTTGGCCTATTCTCATTTTCTCCTTCCAAACAAGCAGGTGATAAACTTTTTATGGGTTTAAAATAGGATGAGTTCCATGTGATGCTATTTTGGCCACTGCATATGTTCTCTGCATTTTTATATTAATTATCCAATGTATAATGGAAGAGAGTCCACAAACAACATTGATTTCAAGAGTGATTGTATAATAGAATGCAATATTGTAAATATCTGGTTGTTGGTATTCACTACAAGAGTTCAAATATTGATAGGACCCAAGGATTGACCTGGAAATTGATATCTTTGAGAAGATATGAACTTTTACATAGTCCCTTTAAGCTAACGGCCTATCACGTTGAATACAACGGTTCTCGCTCAATCACCGAAGTTAAGCAACATTGAGCCTGGTCATTACTTAGATGGGTGACCGCTTTGGAATACCAGGTGCTGTAAGCGTTTAGTGACGGATGTGCGTTGTGGTGCAGTGGATATCGGCTTGGAAAGAGAAATCGGTGAGCCGAGTTTCGAATTCCGGTTGAATACCCTGCATTCACTTAAGCACTGGTACCCTTGGGAAAGGTATTAATCCATCCCTTCCCTCCAGTTATGGGTTAAATAACAAGGCTAGGACTTGGAGACCCTGCCCTTAAAAAAAAAAAAGACAATGAATCTTGATACTTGAAAAGAAAAAAGTATTACTAGACACAAAACTTATATAAAAAAACAACAATAAATTGTTGAAAGAAAAAGGTATTACCAGCAATAAATAAATAAAATTTAGTTGGCAATAAATGACCCGCTGAGGTTGATTTGCCATAAAAACAAAACAACCAACCAACATAGTCCCTTAGCCAAACATGACTTGGTTGGGAGTTGAAGTCTTTTTAGATACAGAGAACACACACTTACCAATTATGAAGATGTATTTCCTGCTCAGTTTTTCAAAAATTATGCTTGAATACTTTTATTTGTTACTATTATTGTACTGCTGAAAAAACTGATTGTCTGTCCCAATGGCCTCAATCATGTATTCAACAACTGGTATTGATGAAAAATTACCAAAGTAAGGTGTATATGCATCTGTAATTATACAATAGGATGTACATTGTGGTGCAGTGGATATCGGCTCAGAACGAGAAATCTGGGAGCCGAGTTCAAATTCCAGTTGAATTCATTGCATTCACTTATGCGCAAATACCCTTGGGAAAGGTATTAATCCTTCTCTTCCTTCCAGTTATGGGTTAAATAACAGGACAGATTGGGTTCTATAGCCTTGGCTGGAAACAAGTCTACCGCAAAAAGCAATGGCAACCTACTGCGGGATAATCTTCTGCCCAGTCAGTCATGACTCTTTCGAGACATGATCGCTCAAGCGTGTTTCACGTATGGCACTTAACTGACTGAATTATACAATAATCCAGTTTTGTGCTTAATCATTTCAGTTTCCCAAGTTAGCAGATCTTTGTGTGTTGTAGATAGTATCAGTTTCTGTCTGCTATTTAACAAAGTGATATCAAGATTATAATCTTGATCTCTTGGTTGGGACTATCTGATATGTTCTTTCTGGTGTAGGCACAATAGCATTATACAAAGTATTCTATGGATAAGGAGTGCTTATCAAATGTCTCTTACTACTCACATATCTGCCTTCTTCTACTGAAACACTGTAATGATCACAGCTATTGTCAGTGTTACTGACACAGTGATAACTGCTGAAATCATGTTATCTGTCTTAATATAAGTAAAATAGATCATTATATACATTCCAGTCCTCAAGTTAAGAAATGTCATTTAAAATAGTAATTTAAAAAAATGTTTGATTTTTTCAATATTTTAGTTTTTGGGTTATTTCGACCTGATCAATCAATATTATGAGTAATGGTGATAAATATCAGATATAAAATTGAAAATTTATAATTAATTAATGAAAAAAATTACAAAGATATCATTTCAATCAATCTTTGAAATTTAACTACATATCGTCTAAACTTATTTATAAATGGAACTTTGTGTGTGTGTGTGTGTATGTGTATCTGTGTGTATCTGTGTGTGTGCATGTCCATTACCTATAGACTCCGAAACAGCTGAACCAATTTTCTTGAAAATTTACAGTTGTACTATAAGCGTCTGCGAGTGTTCTTAGCTAGGATTTGTGTCGAGGTAACCCCGATAAATAACGAAAATCGATAATCGAAAAAATCGGGTTATAGAAGGAGTAGTCCGATTTTAATCAAATTTGATACATTCACAAAAAATGACTTAAGAAACGATATTCAGAAGTTTCAAGGTTGCAGTTCTTACAATAGTGCAGAAAATTGATAATATATATATAAAAGGCAAGATGTTTGTGTGTGTGCCTGTTTATCTACCTGTATCTGTATTTTTTCAGCCCTTTTATTTTAGTTTTTGCTTCGGGTTTGACTCTAAGTAGGTATAATTGTAGTTCTTAGTCTCAGCCATGATACCATTTACTCAGAGGACTTATTTAGCCTTCAAAATTCAGTTTACGATGAAAAAAACTTATTTGATATCGATACCAGGAAATCAAAATTTAACTTACATCCATTCATTTTTCTTTCAGTCTACGGTTTCGTTTTAACTGGAAACAACTATTGCTTTTTAGTCTTTCGTGCCAACGTCCAAAGAGTCTGAGCTCCAGGACCATGGATTAGTTTTAAAGCTTTCATTACACCCGAGCAACGCCGGGCTATACTGATAGTATACATATAAATCAATTAAGGTTTTTTTACAAATAAAATTAATTAATATGTATTTTTGGTTGATACAAGGTTGTTAAAATGTTAATAATAGCCCTTGTAAGAATGAGTTTATGTGTATGTAGGCAGGAACGTTGGGTTGGAATGTCTTTGAAATAATCGCTCAGTCTTAAAGTGTTCTGTTTATTTATCAACTATAAGATGAGGTAGATGGGTGAATGGTGAGAAAAGAAAGAGGGTGATAGAGAAAGATAGAGAAAGAATAATGATTGCTTGATGTTTGTCAAGGGATGTGTAAATATGCTCACCTTCTTCTCTCTGGTGACAGGCGAACTTGCCTGTCTTTTATTCAGTTTGTTGGGCTTGAAAAAGCGATTTGGAATTCACTCCCAGATGTGATTCTGCCTTTCTATTGGACAAGGAACAAACTTTGCATCGGCTCACAAAAAAGTCCATAAAAGCATTTGTTTCTGAGAATTGAAGATTTGAATTTTTGTTTTTAGATGTTTCCTGGCTTTTTATTGGCCAAAAAACATTTCGCATCACGGTGTGAAATATTGAAGAAATTTCTTGAGTTTTGATTTAGGTCCACTTTTGTGTGTGTGCTAAGCAAAGTTTGTAAATTTAAGTCTTTTTAATTTCTAACAAAATCAACCAATCAGTGCTTAGCATTTGAATTTTAAATCTAGATCTTGTTTTGTTCACTACATATACATGCATAAATAGAGCAGACTTCAGGCATCATTGGTAGGAGAAATCACATAGCTATTTATGAGATTTACACATCTCAACAATTGCCGATAGGATGACTGACCACATTCAACAATCTGGAGCATGTGGAGATGTGGATTAGATGCTTTGCAGTGCTGGCCAGGGTTAAGAAACTCAGAGACAAAATGAAGGAAAACAATACGAGATTACAGATATGTTCTTTGCAACAGCAGGATGTAAAGCAGTAAAGAAAGTTTCAATGATGGCATACCGGAAAAACTTAAAAGATCTAGCCTTTGATGAAATCATCAAAATAACAGAAAAGAATTTTAGACCAAAGACGTTAATTATTGCACAAAAAACAAAGTTTCTTGAGACGAGACAATAACCAAACAAATCTATCATACAATTTTTACACTGATGAAAACCAGGGAAAGAGTAAAAATAAATGGGAAATATTTTCAGATGCAGGTAGATACCAGAAGTAATGTTATGCTAATTCCAATGAATTTTTGTCAGAATGTGGGAAAGCCTAGGCTAAAAAAGTCCACCTTACAATTAAAGTAATTTAATGAAACCACAGTTAAAGCATTGTGCATGTTCAAAGAAACATTTGAAAGAAAAAACTGTTTCAAAATCATGCCCATAACAGTAGCAACATGTACAAATGACTATGTATTGCTAAGAACAAATGGGAATAGACGTGTTAAGAGTTAATACATTAAAATTGATTAATTTGATGGAATCTGAAGAACAAAATATAGGATTACTAGCAGTATATCCCGGCGTTGCTCAGGTGTAATGAAAGCTTTAAAACTAATCCATGGTCCTGGAGCTCAGACTCTTTGGATGTTGGCACGAAAGACTAAAAAGCAATAGTTATTTCCAGTTAAAGCGAAACCGTCAACTGAAAGAAAAATGAATGGACGTAAGACAAATTTTGATTTCCTGGTATTGATATCAAATTTTCTGCACTATTGTAAGAACTGTAACCTTGAAACTTCTGAATATCGTTTCTTATGTCTTTGTCTATGAGTGTATCAAATTTGATTAAAATCAGACCACTCCTTCTAAAACCCAATTTTTTTGATTATTGATTTTTGATATTTATCGAGGGTACCTCGACAGAAAACCTAGCTAAGAACACTCGCAGACACTTATAGTAAAACTGTGTAAATTTTCAAGAAAATCGGTTGAGCCATTTTGTAGTCTATAGGGAATGGACACACACATACACACACACACAGACAAAATTCCATTTATAAATAAGTTTAGATAAAGTGAGCATTTGCTTGAAGGAGAATTGTCATCCAAAATATAAACAGAATCAAGTAAACTGCTGATACATATTTTACCTGTAGTAGTGATAAAGTTTCAAAGAATGATTCAGCAGGGCATTTTGGAAAAGGTCAATCATGGGAGGAGCAATTGGGTTTCACCAATAGTTACCATTAACACGGTTGATAAAACATTAGAATATGTGGCAATTACAAAATTGAGGTGAACCATCAGATATGTTTGGATTCATTTCCTCAATCAAGTATCAAAACCATGAGTCATGAATTAACAAACATGAAGCATTTTGCAAAATAGATGACAAATTTAAGGAGGTTACTACAATAAATACACCACTGGGATTATTAAGATGGACTCACCTACCATTTAAAATTAAAACAGCAAGTCATTTTTTTTTATAATCATATCATCCCAATCAAGGCATTTTACTGCCACTGTTTTGCAGGGGGTTACATAGGAGGAAAGTTATGAGAAAGAGTGACAGATTATAGAGGGGTCAGGAAGTGGGTAAGAGAAGGATGACTGTGGTAATAAAGTGAGGGATCAGTTTATATATTGATTGTAATGTAGGATGGATCCCCCACTTTATATTCACATTATAATAGCATAGAACTTTTTTTAATTTTTTATAATTATATTGCCCCAAGCAAGGCATTTTATTGCCACTGTTTTGCAGGGGGTTACATAGGAGGAACGTTATGAGAAAGAGTGACAGGTTATAGGGTGTGTCAGGAAGTGGGTAAGAGAAGGATGAGAATACTAATGAGAGTAAAATGAGTGGACAGAGAAGGAAACATGAGAGAGAGGACGCAGGTAGGTGAGATAGGAGATGACAATTGACTTTACATTTAAATTCTTGGAGATTATAGCTGTTACGAAAGCTAGTAAATAGAAGGGAATTCCACAGGCAAGAAGTGCAAGAAAAGAAACTGCTGGAGTAGAATTTATGTTTACAATTTATTGGTTTCACAGTAAAAGGGTGAGACATAGTTGCTAATCTTGTGGCTCGAGTAAATTTATATATAGGAGGCACCAGTGCGCTAAGTTCATCGGAGCAGAAGCTGTGAAAGTATTTGTAGAAGAGACAAGGAAGCCACATTGCGCCAGTGAGAAAGTGACTGTATCCGAGCTGCCAAGTCTGTATCTATTACATTACAGATTTTCCGTTGGATTTTGTCAAGGACACCTAGGTGGATAGCAGGAGCACCCGACCAGATATGGCAGCACTATTCAATGCATGGGCAGATGGTAGATTTATATATGTGCAGGATTGTTTCAGGCGAAAAAAACTTCCTGGCCCTACACAGAGAACCAACTTTCTTAGCAGTGGATTTAGCTATGGATTCTATATAGTCATTCCACTTGAGGTCTGTTGTGAGAGTTAAGCCGAGGAGACGCAGTGTTTGGCTTTCAGGGAAACTAGCCTGATCTATGCTAATGGGGGATAGGAGTGATTGCCTGTGATGGTTAATAGATAGCAGCTTCGCTTTAAAGGCGTTAAAATTCACGAGCCACTTTTAACCCTAGTCCGCCACAGATCGGAGATCCTTTTCAAGCTCGGCAGCGAGGTTTGCTTTGTCAGCCTCAGCAGATTTTTGATCATTGTGAGAGTAAACTACAGTGTCGTCCGCGTATATGCCTACTTGGGATCTTCTTACATCTGGGAGATTGTTAATATAGATAAGAAAGAGCATAGGACCTAGAATAGAGCCTTGAGAGACACGACACCCGCGTTCGTATGATGGTATTAGGAGGGATGTCCGTTCAATACTACCTTCGTTGTGCAATTTGAAAGGAATGACTGGATAAGGTCAAACATTTGTCCAGTTGCACCATAACCTTGCAGCTTGCATAGAAGGCCAGCATGCCAGACTCTGTCAAACGCTTTGGAGATATCTTGGGCAACAGTTCAGGCTTTGCCGTTTTTGTCGAGAGCCTGGTGTATGTACTCAGTGATGGTCGTGAGCATATCAGCAGTAGACCTAGTGAAGCGGAAACCATAGTGTTTGTCAGAGAATAGTCTGTGGGCTGTGAGATGTTGATCTACCATGTCGTTGATGATGGCTTCAAACACTTTGCTAAAAATCGGTAGGAGGCTGATATGGCGATAATTAGAGGGGTCAGAGGGTTCACCTGTGTTTTTATATATTGGAATCACAGAGGAGAACTACCAGCAGGTAGGAAAGCAATAAGCAGAAAGGCAGTAGTTATAGAGTTTGGAGAGAATATTTTTCAGAGAGCTATCAAGAAGATCTTATTAGGAAAAGTGGAAAACATAATAATATATCAAGATGTGTGTGGCGGTACAGTGGTTATCGGCTCGGAACGAGAAAACGGGGAGCCGAGTTCGAATTCCAGTTGAATCCATTGTATTCACTTACGCGCAAATACCCTTGGGAAAGGTATTAATCCGTCTCTTCCTTCCAGTTATGGGTTAAATAGCAAGACAGATTGGGTTCTATAGCCTTGGTCGGCAACCAGTCTACCACAGAAAGCAATGGCAACCTACTGCGGGATAATATTCTGCCCAGTCAGTCATGCCTCTTTCGAGATATGATCACCCAAGCGTGTTTCACGTATGGCACTTAACTGACTGACTGATATATGCTTGCACCAAATATAAATTAAAGCGTAAAGTAGAACAAATCCCACGGAGATTAAATCAGTCGGGCATGACAATAAACAGAGACAAATGCGAGCTAGACTGTGAAAAAACATCCTATCTAGGATATGAAGAATCTTGCTGTTTTTATTTTGACATTATGTATGTTAAAGGAAGCATTATTCCTCATGTGGATGCATTATCAAGAATGTGATTTCAGAATGAAACTGGAGAGAAACGTGAAAATTTGGATGATAAAGTAATACAGTGGGTGGAAACAAATGTATTATCCCGCAAAATACTCAACATAGAAATCAAATAAGACCCAATACTAAGAAAAATACTAGATAGCATAAGAACAAAAAATGTGTGGAGTGACTGCACTATATTCAAGGAAGCAAGACAGAAGTTAATGGAAGAAAAAAGCATTATATGTAATGCAAACACAATAGTCAATCAGTCAGTTAAGTGCCATACATGATACACGCTTTGGCGATCATGTCTCCAAAGAGACATGACTGACTGGACAGAAGAATTATCCCACCTAGCCATTGCTTTCTGCGGTAAACTAGTTGCCAGCTAATGTGATAGAACCCAATCTGTCCTGTTATTTAACCCATAACTGGAGGGAAAAGATGGATTAATACCTTTCCCAAGGGTATTTGTGCGTAAGTGAATGCAAGAAATTCAACTGGAATTCGAACTCGGCTCCCTGATTTGTCATTCCGAGTCGATGTCCACTGCACCCCAACGCACATCCAGACACAATAGTGTCTTCCCAAATTTTAAAGAAGGAAGTAATTAAAAGTGTGCACAGCAATTATTGAGATTGCAAGTTTGGTGGCTAGGATATTCTAAAGATATTGAAAAACACACAAGAAGATACCACAAATGTACAGAAATTAAAACATTTAAGCAGACCAAAGTATACACATGGATTAAAGAGGGGAATCCATGAACAAGGGTCCACATGGACCATTCCCACATTAGAGGTATTGGTTTATTTTTAATCTTAGTAGACTCATTCTTGGGCTGGCTAGAAGTAATAAAGGTGAGAGATAGGAAAACTGCCACAATGAAACAATATTTGCAAGAAACAGTGTACCTACCAGGGCCGTAGCTGATGCTAAAAAAACACCGGGCGCAGAGAAAATTGCCCGAATTTATTAGTTGACAATGTGATGACGTCATCAGTGTCATCCGTTTCCAGAAACTATGATTTTTGAGGATTTTTTCGGCTATTCCAATGGAAATTAGGCACAGAACGTGAACGAAAGCAGGAAATCGGGTTCGGACTTTCTGAGTATAACCAGTCTTTTCTCCCAAAATTAATAAATAAACAAACATTTTTACTGCGTTCATTCGGATGTTTTCTTCGTTTTTCTTTCTTTCTTTCTTTCTTTCTTTCTTTCTTTCTTTCTTTCTTTCTTCGTGAATTGTTTAGTTTGATTTCTGACGAAGACATTTTTCCTTGCCCGGATTTTCACTATGATTGCACGGATCGGCCCGGACTAGTGCCCGGTGAGCCCGGTAGTCAGATACGACCATGCCTAAGAACATTGTCACTGACAACATACCAGAATCCTGCAATTAAAATTTAGTGCCTTAGTTGAAAAAATAGACTGTGTACCATATAAAACACCACCATATGACCAACAATCGAATGGCATAGCAGAAAGGATAGTTGAAAAAGTAAAAATGAAACTAAAGTTTTCACTTTTTAATGAAAATATAGAATCATATCTCCATAATTTACTTTTAAACTATCGAATACAAGAGTAGAAAGCAAAGCCCATCAGCTTTAATGAGCAAGCAAATTAGAGCCTCAATATAACCATGTCATTCACCATAGAAGAGAAAGTCTGGTACAAAAAGAGCAAGACTCATCTTACGAAAAGAAGAAGATAGGCTTTAATAGAAGAAAAAAGGGGCAACCAATATTATCTCACACTGTTTAATTTAGAACCAGCTTTGAGCCTGAAGATGTAGAAATGCAAAACGAGAAACAAGAAGAGACAGAGGAAGGTTGTTGAGTGTTTTTCGTTTTATGGCATATCAACCTCGGCGGGTCATTTATTGCCAACTAAATTTTATCTATTTATTGCTGGTAATACCTTTTTTCTTTCAACAATTTACTGTTGTTTTTTTTTTTATATAAGTTTTGTGTCTAATAATACTTTTTTCTTTTTCGAGTATCAAGATTCATTGGGATTTTTGTTTTTAAGGGCAGGGTCCCCAAGTTCTACCCTGTTATTTAACCCATAAATAGAGGGAAGGGACAGATTTATACCTTTCCCAAGGGTACCAGTGCTTAAGTGAATGCAGGGTATTCAACCAGAATTCGAAACTCGGCTCACCGATTTCTCTTTCCGAGCCGATATCCACTGCACCACAACGCACATCCGTCACAGCACCTGGTATTTCCAAGTGGTCACCCATCTAAGTACTGACCAGGCTCAACGTTGCTTAACTTTGGTGATCGAACGAGAACCGGTGTATTCAACGTGATATGGCCGAAAGTCGACAGAGGAAGGGGAAACCAAAACAGAACAGAACATGAAGAAAAGTGGAAATGAGTAAACAGACTTAGAAAAGGAAGATAAATTTAGACCATGATCTCCATTAAAGAGGACACAAGAAAAAGAAATGGAAGACCAATGCAGACCATCCAGAATATTCAGAAGATACAATAGAGCAACTAAGAGCATCAAACCTCTCAGGCTCAGGGAGGTGTAGCATGATATGTAAATGAGATACACGCATAAATTGAGCAATACTATACTTTTTTTTATACTTCATAGGCAGCTATATGATTTCTTCTACCATGGGTAGGAGAAATCATATAGCTTCCTAGTATGAAGTATAAAAAAAAAGATTAATGATGAGGAGGGGCAAAAGGTGCAGTGTGATGCTCGCTTGCCGGCAGGCCAGCTGTTTTTCTTTCTTTCTTTCTTTCTTTCTTTCTTTGGTGCCTCAAGGAAATGGATTTCAGGTTTCCTTTTACACAGGGCAGTTGTGAAACAGACACCAACTAAGTCACTTCTCCTTCCTTTTTGCCAGTCTGTCTGTCTGTCTGTCTGTCTGTCTGTCTGTCTGTCTGTCTGTCCACAACTTCAACACACACTCCACGGAAAATCCAGCGCTGGCACCCGCTTTTTTATCATTCCAAAACGAACAAAATTTGCATGTGTACAAATATTGTCTCGTTTTGGACGAGATAGGCACGCATAAATTGTGTCTTCAATAGCGGCCATCTTTCTTTTTTGTTGTTATTTTGCAGGCAAGACATGTTCGCGCTCGTTTTGAATTCCGCGGTAAGTCATGTCTTTCGTTACAATTTACACATCACAAAACGTAATTGCCAAAAATCCAGTTATCATCAATAAAATAACAGCATCTACTGAATTATTTTAAAATTATTAATAAGAGAAATGTTTGGGGATTTGGCTAGAAAGAAAGAAAGAAAGAAAGAAAGAAAGAAGAGATGATAGATGTGTTTAGTATTTCCTGAAAATACATCATTATTAATGGATTATTCCATTTTGACTGTGCAGAATAAGAAAAGACATACTCTATGTGATTTCAGTGAGAAAATGAAAGAAAGAAAGAAAGAAAGAAAGCTAAAAGTGTTTATTGTCTGTTTCAGTGAAATAGAAAAAGTTGTCAATTTCAAATCTTTTCATTTGTAACACATGACTTCTTAAAATAACAACCAGCATTTATATTTATGATTGTTATAGCAATTTTTTTTTTAAGTTGTTAAGCTCAAATATTTAAGGATGTGATGGAGGAATTTCTACGGATATTTTATTGTAGAATTTGCCATGAGTTTATTCAATCATTAACTGAAAATTTATTGGAAATTTCAACGAGGAAAGCCATAAAATTTTCACAGGTTATGAATAGTTCAATTAAATGAATAAAACAGAATTAAAACTTCTGTAAAATTCTGTGATGTGTCCTTATAAAATGGATTTTTTGTTATTAACAAAATAATGAAAGGATCAAAGAGAAAAAGTAGAGAGCAGTAAAGCGTTTAAATGATTTGTGAGATGATTCTTGCTACAACAGGGGATCTATTTTGGATCATGAATAACTTTTTTTTTCTTTTTTTGTAGCATCAGCCTCTATGGCTTATACAGTGGCTCCTGGTGTTAACAATGATATTCTTTTAGTCAAAGTCAGTTAAGCAACAATTCCCTGGTCCATTGTTGGGTCAAATTGCTGGCAGCCAAAAGTAACAAATAATAGTGCTTGTCTCTCCCTTCTCAGTTTGCCCAACTGTTGCGCCATACAATACCTCATAATAGACTGTCCCATTTGAATTACATGAGAAAACAAAAACACTAAATATACAACTTGGTTTCTGTGAGAAAAGGGAAGAAAGAAGTTTTTAATGTCTGTTTAAGTGAAATGGAAAAAATTGTCGATTTCACATTTTTTCATTTGTAACCCCTGACCTTTTAAAATAACAACCAGCATTCATATTTATGATTGCTATTGAAATATTTTGTTAAAGTTGTTAAGTTCAAATATTTAACAATTCAATAGAGGAATTTCTACAGATATTCTATTGTCATAGAATTTGCCATGAACTTCTTCAGTTACGAACTGAAGAATAAAGATTCATCACAAAAATTAACATGGGAAACCCTTGAAATTTTCATGGGCCTTTCTAGAAATGAAAATTCCTCATCTTGGAAATACAAAGCAAAACAATTCTCCATACAATTATCTCTCATTTGGCCTTGTGTGGTACTAAGCTCGGTTCATTAAATAAGCTCACATAAACAGATCTCTCTTAAGTCATGTATATAAGGCAAAAATGATAGCTGCCAAATAGAAGGGTTCTTTTGTTTTTATTTTACTGTTGGCCATAAAAACCCCTGTTGGTTGGTTAATCTATTTTTATTCTCTTTTTTTGGCAAGATTTTTCAGATTGGTCCTCTTCCAAAGCAGAAGAGATATAGGTTAAGAATAGCCAAACAGAAATCCACTGTTTTTTGGAATTCATATTCGTCAATGCCAGTTTATTTCTGACAAGAAAAAAAGACAGCTGTTACCGAGTTAGTCACCTTTTGACACACAACTCCTGGTACTCATTAGTCACAGTTATAACAATTCAAAGATAATCAACAACTTTTCACTTTTTAAAAAACAAACAAAAAAAAATGCTTCTTTCAGACTAATATCCTCATCTTCTTCGACTTTATCCAATTGTTTTAAAGATTAGCTATTGCTACCAGATAATCATTTTTTAAAATGTGCATTCACATCATTGTTATGATAAACATATGGTGGCAAACAAAGAAGAAAAAACAAAAATTTACAGAAATAAGCGATTGCATTAATGTAAAATACAACAAATGATAACTCAGTGTAGATGACTCGAGTTGAAAAAGAGATAAATGGAGCTGTAAAAAGTGTTCATTGAAGCGTACAGAAGGAGAGGGGGGATGAATTGTGACTTACTGGGGTGATGGCCTTTGGCAAGCTGTTTCCTGAAGATCAGTCAGTTAAGTGCCATGATATGAATGATACACACTTGGGCATTTATATCCTGAAAGAGACATTACTGATTAGGCAGAAGATTTTCCTACAGTAAGTTGTCATTACTTTCTATGGTAGACTGCCAACCAAGGCTATAGAACACAATCTGTTCTGCTATTTGATCCATAGCTGGAGGGAGAAGAGACAGATTAATATCTTTCCGAAGAGTATTTGCATATAAGTGAATACAATGAATTCAACTGGAATTAAAATTTAGCTCTTTGATTTGTTGTTTAGAGCCAATATCCACTGCACCACTACATGGAAGGTCACTTTCCAATGAAGTCAGTGTGAAGTGTAGGGAGCTGGTTAATGTTTCTTTGTACGGCCTTGTGTCTTTCTTAAGCAAAGTCCCTACTGCTTACAAGTTTTATGTTGAATAATAATCATCAGAAAAGTTTTCATCAGAAGGTGGTTGTCGGCAATTGGAATGCGTGGATTAATGTAGAAGAGTGGAATAATAAAATATACATTTTGATTGCTAAAATAGGAATTTATTAAAAGAAGGAATAACAAGTGGTAATAGTTAATGTACAATTAGAAACATTAAGAAGTTAATGATAGTTGTGTTCAATGATAAAGTTGCAGCAGTAATTGTTGAGAGAGAGAGAGAGAGAGAGAGAGGGGGGACAATGTCCGGGTCACTTGAAGTTGAGAGTTACATCTTTGATGTGTGTCAGCAACTCCCTCCTCTGACTGCCTGTGACCGGTTAGTGACCATCCTTAAATATTCAATCCAGTCTATGGGGGTGGTTCAAAGAAATTATTTTTTCTTTAGCTGTGGAAAAAACGTTTTTTCTGGCGTATTTTGAATTTTGCGATTTGATGACCAATCAGGATCTAGAGTTCTGCTACAGGTCCGTAAAAGGAATTTGATATTTATTTAGTTTTGGTTTCCCTCCGGCTCCAGTTTTTATTTTGGTTCTTTAGATGGGGTTGGGCGCCACTGGCTGAAAATTTTGGATTGTATTTTTTCTTTTTTTTTTTTTTTGAGAGTATGTGAGTAAAGGATGTGCATTGTGGTGCAGTGGATATCGGCTCGGAACGAGAAATCGAGGAGCCGAGTTCAAATTTCAGTTGAATTCCTTGCATTCACTTACGCGCAAATACCCTTGGGAAAGGTATTAATCCGTCTCTTCCTTCCAGTTATGGGTTAAATAACACTACAGATTGGGTTCTATAGCCTTGGTCGGCAACCAGTCTACTGCAGAAAGCAATGGCAACCTACTGCGGGATAATCTTCTGCCCAGTCAGTTATGTCTCTTTTGAGACATGATCACCCAAGCGTGTTTCACGTATGGCACTTAACTGACTGATGTGAGTAAAAATGAAAGATATGTGTGGAGCCTTGCACAGTTGACAGAATGACCTGACTGGTGATAGAAATTTGAGTACCGTGAATCAGAAGATCTGGTTTTGGAAAGAAAGTAACATTATTGTTTTTATCAACAATTTAGGAGTTACAGTTATAAATCAATGATTCTTTCTAATGGCCATCCTTATCTTTATTGTTTTTATCACAACCATTCAAGAGATGGTGTTATAATTCAATGATTTGTTGAAATGATCATCCTGATTTTTATTGTTTTTATTACAATCATTTAAGAGACATTGTTATAAATTAATGATTCTTTTTGATGAGCATCCTCATTTCTATTGTTTATATCCCAATCATTTAGGAGACATTGTTATAAATCAATGATTCTTTCAGACTAGCATCTATACAGGTTGGTCCAAAAATAGGTGGACAGTAAATGATAACATTTAGAGATTACATATACAATTATATTTACTAATACAATTATATTTATTAATACAATTATTACATTGACAATTAAATTTTATTGTGTACAATAATACAAAAGCTCTTAAATATTTATCAACACAACTTGTCCATCACAATTTATACAGCTTTGAAGTATACACCTCATGTTTCGACAAACATTTTTGCAGAAATTGCTTTGTGTTTTAATTTCATGAAACACATCTCTTATGTAATTTTTCAAATCACCAGCTCTTCTTGGTTTTTGACACTGTTATGGTACCCTCCCACGAGAAATGAATCCTTCCTCTTGCTATTTACTTGCATGACTTCTAAGGAGCAGTGAAAAAGAGTTGAGAGCAGTCAACTGGAGCAGTTACAAGCAGTCAAGTATAGCAGTTAACGACAGCTACTAGTCAGACATAATAATATCTTTGGACTTATTTATTTCTATATTACTTATTAACACTTCTTTGAATATCTTGTTTCTTGTTATACTAAAACACTGTTTTTGAACCTACCTTCTTGTTCCGTGTCTTACTTCCGGCACAAACCAGTAGCTACAACTTTGTGGCAAAGTTTTGCTACAGCTCCACAAGAAATTAGTGACGAAGATCCACAACAGACACAATTGTAACAATATACCTGATATTCAAACATATTCCACCTACTCTCCACCTACTTTTGGACAACCCTGCATATATATGACCAAATAAGTGCTGATGTGGATTAAATGAGGAATCTAATCTAAACTTATTTATAAATGGAACTTTGTATGTGTGTATGTGTCTGTGTGAGTGTGTGTCCATTACCTATAAACTCTGAAATGGCTGAACCGATTTTCTTGAAAATTTACACTGTTGTACTATAAGCGTCTGTAAGTGTTCTTCTTAGCTAGGTTTTGTGTCGAGGTACCTTCGATAAATATCGAAAATAGATAATCAAATAAATCGGGTTCTAGAAGGAGTGGTCCAATTTTAATCAAATTTCATACACTCATAAGCAAAGACATAAGAAACGATATTCAGAAGTTTCAAAGTTGCAGTTCTTACAATAGTGCAGAAAATCGATAATATATATATATATATATATATATAAAAGGCAAGATGTTTTTATGTATGTCCTTTATACAAATCCACAATTTTTATCTGATTCTCACCAAACTTCACACAAATATTCTTTAGGCTGAGTCTGAGCTCCAGGACCATGGATTAGTTTTAAAGCTTTCATTACACCTGAACAACACCAGGCTATACTGCTAGTGTTTATATAAAGCAACTTAGATACATTCTCCATGGCATTCATATTCAGGGAGAATTCATAAGACATTTACTTACCCCCACTTTTTTAAATGCAAAGTGTTTCAGATTTGTGGGTGTACCTTATGCACATCATTGTTGGTAATGCACAGATGGTTTGAATTAGGGAACCTTTGTTCCTTGTTCAAGTTAAACATTTTAAAACTTCATCTCTTGTATGAAATCTCTTATTCTTCTTATTAGGTATCCTCAAATAAAAATAAAATTGGACTAAATTAGAAGATCAATGGCCTTTGAAGAAAATTTGCATGTAATTCAAAGAAAGCATATTTGCATTCGAAATCATTCTGTTTATTTTTTCATAATCATTTCACCTCAAGGAAGGCAGGACTGCCACTAGTGTGCAAGGGGTTACAGTGAGATTAAAAAAACAGTGTATGGAGGATGCTGAAGAAAGAATAAGAGGGGAATGAAATTATGGGAGGTTGATGGGATAGGTAGAAGATGTCGAGTGACATTGCATTTAAATTTTTAGAAATTGTAGCTATCAGCAAAGCAAGTATACACAAGAGAATTCCACAGGCAGGAAGTGCAAGAAAAGAAACTGATAGGGTAGAAGTGGTGGATACCTTTGACTATTTTGATGATAAAAGGGTAGGACCTAGATTCTACTCAATAATGTGCTGAAGTTCCCAGAACCCACTTTCTTTTTGAGTATGAATTGAGTAGAAAATCATTCTTTATCATTCTTTTTTATTTTCTGTTTTTTTTTTTATAAAAACCCTGTAAATATTTGTACATATCTAATGAAAGAGCTCAATGAATGTTCTAATAGAAAAATTTAAACTTTTACAACTACTTTTGAAAAAAAAAACTGATGCAAATTTTGTTTTTCTGATATATACAATTTGAAGTGAACAATTTTGGGCTAAAAAGCAATTTTGTTGATTTGGAAATTCAATTCAGTTTCACACCAAAGTTAAGCTTAGTTTAATAGTCTTAATATTAAAGGAATTTTTTGTTTGGGAGAAAAAAACCCTATGAAAAAAATAGTTTAATCTAATGTTTGCAGTAATTGTCTGTTAAATGGAGTTCCTGGTTCACGTGTTAGTGATCTTATGAAATCTATTTTAAAAACATTGTCCTTGAGGCGCTTCTTTTCGGACATCAGTACTACAACTGTTTATAGAATGGTAGGGGAGCTTGGCTTCCTTTCAGATGTCAAGACATTCAATGCAGTGCTTAGTGCAGAAAACTGCACTTTAGTTTTCGATGCTACAACTCAAGATGGAATCCATGTGAACTGTGTGCTCTTAATAACACCATCATCCTCTCATCTTGTATCACTGGACCGTCTTGCTGGAGGTACTGCACAGGACTATAAGCAATATATCTGTGACTGCATCAACAACTTAGCTAGAGTAGGTGCACTGTCTACTGGCCAAAGTGTTGATGACAGTTTGCAACTCATCATTTCGAAAATTAAAAGCTGCCTAACTGACCGTGCTCCTGTCAACCATTCGACAGTTTCTTTAATAGAAAAAGAGTGGCAAATTCAAATTAAACAACTATATTGTAATTTGCATCCCTTGGAAGCAGTTTCATCAAAGACAAGGATGGTCTTGTGGAATTGCGAGACCCGCACTATGGGAACTTCAGCGATGGGTGAGTGCCTAGCATGGCAGATTATTGTAGCCATGAATTCCCTCAGGTATAGTGATAAATTAGAGCTTGTTAACACAATGAAGTCCTTTTTTAACCAACAAGGGATTCCATTGTCCTAAATCCCTAGATACCGAGGGAGTCGGTTGCATATAATTTTTCATCTTGGTGCAACTTATTTTCCCATTTTTGAAAAGTGCAAGAAATTTGTTTTGGGACTTCCCACCACATATGAAACTGTTTCACGCTTACAGCTGTTATTTACAGAAGCAGATGCTATTGTTGAGATGCAAGTGCTGGGAATCATAGGGAAGATGCTTTCAGGGCCTTGGATGAGTACCTTCTACACTGATTTAAATTCTCAATTAGACCCCATCGATACTATGAACATTGTTAAGAGGGTCATTGAAAATCTGAAGGCATTAATTGAGGCCCCCAAGAATATTTTGTTCTCAGACACAGACTTCTTTGGAAATCCATTACCAAAGAAAGATATAGAATCCCTACTGATTCCCCAGACAAATAAACTTTTGTTTCAAGAAATGATAACCGCCTGTTTAAAAGGCACTGAGGAAGTTTTAAATAGGCAGTATCAAAAGTCGTTTGCCACAATGGAATCTTCTTCCAAGTCAGTGTTAACATTGGTGAGGCAGCACACTATGTTAGCTGAAAGCATCATCGGTGAATTTTGTGAAAGAAAGAAGCTTGCGCCTAATGCTTATGTATCCAGCATAAGTGATGTCATCAAGGCCAAGCGGAATGAAATAAAGAAATTCATCGATGATCTGAGTGTTAAGCAGTTCAAGCATTACTTAGAGTTGGCATTGAAGTTCAGCAGAGAGAAGATAGCACAGAAGAAGCAACTGCATCAAGAAGTTGAAGAAGAAATTGATAAAAGAATCAAAGCAAAAGGTTGCAAGCAGGAAGAAAAGAAAAGAGCCACGATCCAGAAAAATCTAAACAACTTGACAGATCTTTCAATTTCTTCTTTGCTTATTAAATATCCAGACAAAGCAGAAGGCCTGCACAAAATACTCAATGGTAACATAGTTGGCTATACCATCAGACATATTTGGACAGTTGGTGGTGTTAACCGTGTTTATACGGGCCACATCATGAGTTTTGAAAATCCATTTTATTGTATTTCCTATCTCGGTGATGAAGTTGGCTACGATCAGTTGAGCAAATATGAAATTGCCGCTGATTATGTTATGCAGGACCTGTATCTGGACAATCAGCTCAGCAATGAGAATGGTTGAATTGAGCGGTCAGAAAAAGAAAAAACAGCCCTGTTCAGCTTCATAAAATATTTCCAAATGTCGTTCCACTGTGACACATGATAGCAATTTCTTTTTATATAATGTTTAGGGGATTATGATTGAATAAAATAATAAAAGTTATTATACAATTCATAATAAAAATTTAATATTTGTTTATCTTTCTGAGATGAGATACTATTTACATTATTCAGGCTATTGTTTTCATCTTTGTTGCCATTTGTACAATGTTTTGACTGTTGTATGCTCTGGCCTTCTTCAGGAACTTCGAACTGAACCCTTTGTTTTTTTTTTGTTTTTTTTTGTTTTTTTTTTTTACAATCACCGGGGTATATCATCTTCATTCCTTGTGTAGAACCTCTACATCTCCCTCTAACTCTCTAAGTTAGTTGTTAACCACTGCTGTAGCCTGGTATTGTACTTATAACTCTTTGTGTCAAGTCACAGGAACTAACCAATATCTATATTCACTAGGCCATGTGTCTTTAAAAACAAGAACAACAGAATTTTGGGGACTTACAAACCTAATGTTCAGTAACCATTTTTTTTACCAGAGTTCATATTGCAGTATTTTTATGTTAAAGGTTTTCTCTACAAAAATTTAATAAATAAAATGACTGGAACTTTTCATAACAGTCTTCTCTATTGTAATAAAAACTCTTGTATGTGTATATGTATATATGTATATATATTTAACAAAGTGAATGGACAGAATTTAATTCTGATTCTAAACCTAAACATTCCAGCACCTTTACTCATGATATCGTACAAAATCAAATTTTAAAAAAAACCTGCTGTTAAAAATTGTCTATTAAATAGTTTATGGTTCTACTATGTATCTTAACAAAACAAAATTATAAAGTGACATGCCTTGACATCAGACAATTCTGCTTCCTTTCATGACTCAAATTTTTAATCGCATGGTTACCTAATTCTCTTTTTGATTGAACAATATTGACACACCTACTATCGTATTTGCTACCTACCCCTTCTACTACTACCCTTTCAGTTTATAAATAACCATGAATTTATCTTATATTTTCTAAATAAATAATTTTCACAATTTATTTTATCCCTTGTTTCCTGTTTAGGATGCGGTTTCCGGTTTTCTCTTTTCCAATCTTCTCACTTTTTTTTTTTTTTCAATTGGAGTAGATAGACTAAACTATCGCCCGGTTCACATTCCACCCATGTCTATTGAACAGGTGAAGAGGCTGATCGCTCGTTCCCTGTTTAGGGTGTGGTTTCCGGCTTTCTCTTTTCCAATCTTTTCACTCCTATGTAGCCCCCTGCACATTAGTGGCATTACCGCCTTGCTTGGGGTGATATGATTAAAAAAAAAAAAACACAACAAAGACAGATGACATGAGTCAAATTTAAGAAGAAGCAATAAATTTATTTTATTGTTAACATACAAAATTGAAAGAATTATACAAATTATGTGCATTGTTTGCCAAATGATGGCCAATAATATGGATGTAAAAATAATCAATGGAAATGAAATATGTTGATTTACTATAGAAATTATAATGCTGCATAAGGCCCTCAGAAAACAAAAACTCTATATAAAATGTATAAAAGACGGAAGTAGTTCTCTGAATAGTTTCCAAAGAATTGGTACAATTTTCAGAGAAAAGTTTGTGGTAACAGTGAAGAATAAAACAATTGCACCAGTCAAAGACTTTTCCTCAATTTGGGAGCCAGTTTGATGTTCCTTTCAGTTCTCATCTGGTGGTTGTCAAATTTCTTCTGTATTGTTTTTCTTTCTGGGCTGGAGTGACCTGGGTTCCAGTAGCAGATGTTCATTGACTCCCTTGAATTTAAATCCAAAGCCCCCTTTTATTACTACAGGTAGGCTCCAAATTCACTTCTCAGAATTTGGAAGAAAACCTTTTGATTGGTTCTGGATAAAAAAAAACAAACACAGCTGTTTTTCCACAAATCAAATATACCAAAAATATTTTTAAAATTTAAAAATTCATCAAGAGCTCAATGCAACAGCTACTTTCTCTCAGGAAAGTAGACGATACATGCTCAAGTAGCTTAAAATTCAAATGTAATTGAATTCAAATTTCTTAGATGAAACTCTGTCAATAATTAGTACTTTTTTATGAAAGGTTTATTCTTTATTTCTCATCAGTCCTGCTTGCTTAGCTATGCTTTATTATTAGTAGTATTAATAGGATTCAAATTTCTTAGATGAAGCATTGTCAATTATTATTCATTTTGGACTAGTATTTCTTTCATCTTATTTCTCTTGCTTTTTATTGGAGGCTTATTCTTTATTTCTCATCAGCCCTGCTTACTTAAATATGCTTTATTACTAGTAGTATTAATAAGATTCAAATTTCTAAGATGAAGCATTGTCAATTCTTATTCATTTTATACCAGTATTTCTTTCATCTTATTTCTCTTGCTTTTTATTGGAGGCTTATTCTTTATTTCTCATCTGCCCTGCTTACTTAAATATGCTTTATTACTAGTAGTATTAATAAGATTCAAATTTCTTAGATGAAGCATTGTCAATTCTTATTCATTTTGGACTAGTATTTCTTTCATCTTATTTCTCTTGCTTTTTATTGGAGGCTTATTCTTTATTTCTCATCTGCCCTGCTTACTTAAATATGCTTTATTACTAGTAGTATTAATAAGATTCAAATTTCTAAGATGAAGCATTGTCAATTCTTATTCATTTTATACCAGTATTTCTTTCATCTTATTTCTCTTGCTTTTTATTGGAGGCTTATTCTTTATTTCTCATCTGCCCTGCTTACTTAAATATGCTTTATTACTAGTAGTATTAATAAGATTCAAATTTCTTAGATGAAGCATTGTCAATTATTATTCATTTTGGACTAGTATTTCTTTCATCTTATTTCTCTTGCTTTTTATTGGAGGCTTATTCTTTATTTCTCATCTGCCCTGCTTACTTAAATATGCTTTATTACTAGTAGTATTAATAGGATTCAAATTTCTTTGATGAAGCATTGTCAATTATTATTCATTTTGGACTAGAATTTCTTTCATCTTATTTCTCTTGCTTTTTATTGGAGGCTTATTCTTTATTTCTCATCTGCCCTGCTTACTTAAATATGCTTTATTACTAGTAGTATTAATAGGATTCAAATTTCTTTGATGAAGCATCGTCATGTTGCATGTATTTTAATGCTTAAATTAAATGATAACTATTTGTTTTATTATAATTTCACTTCCTTTTTATTAAACTATAAGTATTTTCTGCATTACCTCTGGGATGTCCTAGTTGTTGACCTACATGACTACCTTTATTTATACTATGTTATTAGCCAACCAGAGTATGCCTAATTTGGACCATGAAAGACAAGTGCTGTGTCACTTGATCAAGTCTAGTTTTTCCAAGTGTGACTGGCTATGAATTCAGCTTGTCAGTCATTTGATGGTGGCTGTGTAATGGTGGGCTGTGTGTGTGGCATTATGGGATTTGCAATAACTAATGCTAAAAGCAGGATCTTTCTTTACAGGTATGATTGGAGAGCTGAGTTCAAATTCCTGTTGAATTTGCTGCATTCATTTATGCGCAAAGGTCTTTGGGAAAGATATTAATCCATCTCCTCTCCCTCCAGCTATTAGTTAAATAGCAGGACAGATTGGCTTCTATAGCCTTGGTTGGTAACCAGCCTCCCATAAAAGAAATGGCAACCTACTGCAGGAAAATCTTCTGCCTAGTCAGTCTTGGAGTGAAAGAGATATAATCGCCCAAACATGTATGGTACTTAACTGACTAATGATATGCATAGTTCTTGTTGTCGCCCAATTGTACTCACCATATTTACTAGTAGTGATGGTTTGTTTCAGCAACACTGCCATCCCTGAATAATATACTCCCGCACCAGTAAGAAACCTCTCGTGGCAAACAGACATAATCTCGCTGCTGACCTTGAACGGGATCTACACTCTGGTGAATTGGAGTAAGAAGTGGCTTGTCAACTTCAATGCGTCTAAGACCAAGCTGTTGGCTGTCAACCATCACAGGCAACCTCTCCTACCTCCCATAAGCATGGACCAAGCGATTCTCCCTGAGAGCAACACACTACGCCTCCTCGGCCTTACCCTCTCCTCAAACCTCAAATGGGACCACTATATTGAATCCATAGCTAAATCTACTGCTAAGAAGGTTGGGTCACTATGTCGATCCAGGATGTTTTTTCCGCCTGAATCCATCCTGCATATATACAAGTCAACCATCCGTCTGTGCATGGAGTACTGCTGCCATTTATGGTCAGGCGCCCCTGCCGTTCTCCTCAGTGTTCTCGACAGGCTCCAAAGGAGAGTCTGCAATGTGATAGGTACTGATCTGGCAGCTCGACTGCAGCCACTTCCCCACCGGCGAAATGTGGCCTCCCTTTGTATGTTCTATAAATACTTTCATGGTTTCTGCTCAGACGAACTTAAGTCACTGGTGCCTCCTCAACAGGTGTTTACTCATGCAACCAGACTGGCAACTGGATCCCACCCATTCACAGTCAGGTTAGCCAAATGCAGACGACAATTCTGCTCCTGCAGCTTCTTCTCTCACACTTCCCGCCTGTGGAACTCACTCCCATATTCTTGCTTTCCTGACGGCTACAACCTCCAGAAATTTAAATGCAGTGTCAATACTCATCTATTAACCATTGGACTCTAGCTCTCTCCCCACCCCCGTATATCCTTCCCGTTCTCTCCACCTATGTATCTGTCATCGCACCTGCATTCTCAGCTTTCTATTGCTCCTTTCTAACTAGTTTGTACTCCTCACTCTTTTCTAATTAATATTTTTACAGTGATGTAGCCCCCCGCTCATCAGTGGCATTTCTGCCTTGCTCGGGATGAAATGATTAAAAAAAAAAAAAAACTGGTTCCAGAAATACTTGGCTAACTTCCAGTATTCCAACTTGGTGTATGAATGAGTGTTACATGTTAGAAATTGTAACAAAAGGAAAAAAAAACGGATTTACCATAACACAGAGCTAAATCATAAACAAATATTTAATTTATGATAAACAGAAAATAAAATATATAGAAAATATACAATTTTTGCATTCAAAAGAGAAAAGAAAGAGTTTATAGACAAAGTGTTTTGAAGGGGAAGGAAGGTGAGTCGAGTATCTTTACCCTGTTAGGGTTAGCAAAGTAGTCTAAGTGCTATACTGGAAATCCTCAAATATATAAGATTAACTTTTACTTTCGTCAATGAAAATAATCAAAAATTCTATTTACCAGATGTGTTCCATGATGTTCACTTTTTAAGTTTTTGTTGGTTGGCAACTTTTCAGAAAGTTTTTTTTCGGCTGGATATACTAATCTGCAAATCAAGCCAGAGTTGATGATGACAGAAATTCCTTTTTAACAACTGACAACTCTCTTCCCAAAACCTATTTTCATAGGGGCTAGCACCTAATTAGCATATTTCTTGATGTTTCTCGAATCATATAGATTTTTCTCGAATATACTGAAATGATCTAGAATCTTCCAAAAGTTCTATTTCTAATTTCTCTATTTTATAGCTACTTCATGAATGAAAATTTTTTGTATTAACAAGTAGGACTCAGTAGAATCTCTTACTATAAATTTTAAACTTTTTGTTGATTTTATTAATATTATGTGTCTAGAAATGCATCGTCATAACAATGAGTTATAACAAATTTAGTATAGAAGATGTGGGAATTGAACATGAAATAGGCTGTGCTAGAGATAGTTTCACCCAATACCACAAATTGCTACAGAACCAAAACATTTACCTAAAAACTTGAGTCATATACTTAACTAGTCTCCTCAGATGTAGACTCTTATATGGATGGCACGCATTGTGTCCAACACATTAAGAAATGTTTAAACCAGCATTGTTTAATCATTTTACTCTTGTGGAACCCTTGAAGTTGTTTTCATGTTTGCATAAAAATAATTATATACCATTGTAAATATCTATCTCATTTATATTGTTATCATAGTCCACAGAGGCTTACGGCCATATCACATTGAATACACCGGTTCTCGCTTGATCACCGAAGTTAAGCAACATTGAGCCTGGTTAGTATTTAGATGGGTGACCGCTTGGGAATACCAGGTGCTGTAAGCACTTAGTGACAGTTGTGTGTTGTGGTGCAGTGGATATCGGCTCAGAAAGAGAAATCGGTGAGCCGAGTTTGAATTCCAGTTGAATATCCTGCATTCACTTAAGCACTGGTACCCTTGGGAAAGGTATTAATCCATCCCTTCCCTCCAGTTATGGGTTAAATAACAGGGTAGGACTTGGGTACCCTGCCCTTAAAAACAAATCCCAATTAATCTTGTTATTCGGAAAAGAAAAAAGTATTACCAGACACAAAACTTATATAAAAACAACAATTAATTGTTGAAAGAAAAAGGTATTACCAGCAATAAATAAATAAAAAATTTAGTTGGCAATAAATGACCCACCGAGGTTGATATGCCATAAAACAAAACAAAATCATAGTCCACATGGTAAACATATTATATGGATGTGACATGTGCATTCTGTTCTTGAGTGAGTCACTCAATAAAACACAAATTGCTAACACAAAAATCTTGTCCACCAACCAGTGAAGGCAGTTTCACACTGACATCTTCTATGTGCTTTCTCTTCTCAGGATGTAGGCAATTATGGCCTTCCACATCTTCCTTGTAGTGCTTAACACCCTTTCTCTTGTTACCCCTCTCAAACCTTACTCTGCCATCTATTTGCTCAAGCCTATCAAGTACGTCATGCATTGCTTCCTCTTGTTTCTCCTTTCCTCTATCTGTCCTATGAGTATCAGATTCTCCAAAACCTCCTTTCACATTATGTATCCCAGAAACTTCAACTGTTTTTCCTGATGTTAAGCATCCTTTTCATTTCCATCCTCTCCAAAACCTTGTCATTGCTCATGTCTGGTTCATGGTATCCTCAGTATCCCTCTGTAGAACAACTTTTCAGTTGCTTCAAGTTTTTCCTTCATCATTATGATTGTTATAATTTTAAATAATATAAGCAGTTGAAGACTTTATTTTAATCCTCTTCAAAACCTTGTCATTGCTCATGTCTAGTTCATGGTATCCTCAGCATCCCTCTGTAGAACAACTTTTCAGTTGCTTCAAGTCTTTCCTTCATTGATATGATTATTATAATTTTAAATAATATAAGTAGTTGAAGACTTTATTATAATAACCAAGGAATTACTATTTTCAAGAGATTTTGTTTCAGATGTGTCATTCACTTATGCACAAATACCCTTGGGAAAGGTATTAATCCGTCTTCCCTCGAGTTATGGGTTAAATAATAGAAAGATTGGGTTCTATAGCCTTGGTCGGCAACCAGTCTACCGCAGAAAGCAATGGCAACCTACTGCGGGATAATCTTATGCCCAGTCAGTCATGTCTCTTTCGAGACATGATCGCCCAAGCGTGCATCACGCATAGCACTTAACTGACTGACTGTGACATTCTCATAACAAGAAGATGCAACAAAGTGTCACCCTTTTCATTCATTAAACAGAAAAATGCTTGATTTTTTTTAAACGCAAAATTCCAAACCAGCCTATATATTAATTTTTATTGTTTGGCTACACTTTAAAGGGCAACTTGTTCTGAAATGTCTAAACTATTAGCTCTATGCAACCGTTTCCTCTGACCAATGTTTAAAAATGGATTCAAGTGAATGGACTCTGTGGGTCTTGAAGAAGACTGTTCTTTGTCAGATCTCAAAGACTGGTGCTATAAATAAATTTTACCAAATAACAGAAACCACATCATTTGAAGACATTTAACAGCAGCAGTAATTAAAATGGATAGTACATATAACTTGAATAGGAAAATAATGACTAATTAAGATTTTGACTTTCCACACTACCTTAAACAAAAGGTTTGGAAAAAACATCAATAATAGGTTGTGGCCAACAAATAATCAGTGAACTATAGAAGAAAGGTTTATTTTTCTATTTGAGTTTTTGCCCATTATGGGCGCTATTATATCCATGATATAATAACACCATATTTCATAGACAAAATAGCTGAATGTAAAAAAGGAATGACAAATATCCTTTGTTCTCTGAAATAATTTTATGATTCTAAGTCATGCACAAAATTATTATATACATGTTTACATGTGTCCCACACAGAGAAATTATAACATGTATGCAACAACAAGCAGTGTATAAAAAAGAGAGCCCTACTAGTAATATTTCCTGAAAGGAAAACTGGGGTAACAGTAGTTTCACTATAAACTTGATGAGGCCATGTAGTTTTTCTTGTAAGACCTACTGCTGTGGGCTAGGGATGTCTTTCTTCTCCAGGATTTCTATCACAACTGCTCTTTGTCACTCTACCCCTGATGTCACTCATCAACTGTACATGACCCTCATGATTTTATCTCAATGAAAGGGAGATAATCTAAATTTTGTATATCTAAACCTCCATCAGTACTAGAAAAAGCAAGAACAGGGGATTCGAGAAACCTATTTTTCTGAAAAACTGTTTTTAGAGAAAGATTTTATATTTTATAAATTTCAACCAGCAATAATACTCACTGTTCAGGTAATGAATGGCAGATATTTTCTCTATGAAAACATTAATCTCTTCATTGACATTACCATTGCTCCTGGTACTTGCTAGGTCTAAACCCCATTGAGCATAGATAGGGCATGTTGTAGATTTCACTAAATTCCCTATACTCACACCTAAATGGACAGAGCTTAGCATAGTAACATATCTGTGGTAACCTGTTTCACGTTCCTCACTGCCACATCTTTGTTACTGAACCTTGCAACTGACTTGTTCAAACAAATTTCTTGCCAGCTAGTAATCCTTGTTCTGCCACACACCATGAAGCAGCCTGCTAAATTCCCCCCAAATAAAATCTGCTCGCTTTTATCTTTGCCTTAGTCAGTTATAAAGATTTTTTCATGCCCATCAAGAAGCATTTAATTGGTTCTAAAGCACTGGGTAAATTACATGAACATGTATGGCACAGTCAATTTTGTGCTTCTTTCAACAGAGAGATTGACCGTGTCTACTGCACATAGGTTGTTGGTTGTTTTGTTTTTATGGCACATCAACCACAGCGGATCATTTATTGCCAACTAAATTTTATTTATTTATTGCTGATAATACCTTTTTTTCTTTCAACAATTTATTGTTGTTTTTATATAAGTTTTGTGTCTAGTAATACTTTTTTCTTTTTGAGTATCAAGATTCATTGGGATTTGTTTTTAAGGACAGGATCCCCAAGTCCTACCCTTGTTATTTAACCCATAACTGGAGGGAAGGGATGGATTAATACCTTTCCCAATGGTACCAATGCTTAAGTGAATTCAGGGTATTCAACTGGAATTCGAACTCAGTTCACCGATTTCTCTTTCCGAGCCAATATCCACTGCATCACGACACACATCCGTCACTAAACGCTTACAGCACCTGGTATTCCCAAGCAGTTACCTATCTAAGTACTGACCAGGCTCAACGTTACTTAACTTTGGTGATCGAGCGAGAACCAGCGTATTCAACATGATATGGCCATAAGCCACTGCACATAGGTAAAAACAGCCCTGATATATGCTTGGATTGATATACACGCACAGTGACACCACTTCACTTATTCAGGTAAAGTAAAGCATTACTTGCTATTAATTCTTTGGCACTTCAATTTACTTCTCAAAATAGATAATGTTTCAAAACTTCAGTGCCTCAAATTCATTGGCACTTCAAGTTACTTAGACTAAATTAATTTAGTTAGCATGTATATTATTTAACACAGAAAATCATTGTTATATGTATGTGTAGTATTCTAGTCTGTACGAAAAGGCAATAACTACTGAGCATCAGAAAAAGACAGCTAAAGTTTTTTACACCATGTAATGAGGAAGGGAGATGTGCGTTGTGGTACAGTGGATATCGGCTCGGAACGAGAAACTGGGGTGCCGAGTTCAAATTCCAGTTGAATCCATTGTATTCACTTACGCGCAAATACCCTTGGGAAAGGTATTAATCCATCTCTTCCTTCCAGTTATGGGTTAAATAGCAGAACAGATTGGGTTCTATAGCCTTGGTCGGCAACCAGTCTACTGCAGAAAGCAATGGCAACCTACTGTGGGATAATCTTCTGCGTAGTCAGTCATGTCTCTGTTGAGACATGATCGCCCAAGCGTGTATCACATATGGCACTTAACTGACTGAATGAGGAAGGATGGCTTGAAGAATCTGATACTCACAGGTCAGATAGAGGGAAAGAGAGACGGGGAAAGCAGCATGTAACATAATTGATGGGCCTGAGCAGGTGGTTAGCAAAGTGAGGTGTGGGTGGGGTAACAGGAGAAAGTGTGCTAAGTGCCACCAGAGATAGGTAGACATGGAAAGCCATGATTACCTACGTCCTGAAAGAACATAGCACATAGAAAGAAGAAGATTTTAGTCTGTAATCAAATAAGTGCAATATGATTGTTGTTCTTTCTAGGAAGAGTTTGCATTATGGCCTGAACTAATATTTAAATTGGACTATCACTATATCAAGTCAAGTACTGTCATCAAATAAATGTTTACAAACAGACTGATGTAATGAGACCACAGTTTTTATGGGGAGACAATTTATAACAAAATTATTCAGCACTTTCTTTGAATATAAATTTTTGCTGAATTTATAAAATTCTAACATTAAGGAAAAAATTTCTTATAAAAATCAAATACAGTTTTTTTTTTGTAATCTAGCAGGAATGATGGAGACACAGAAAAGTAATGGATTGCGGCTCAGATTGAGTAACCAGAGAGCTGAGTTCAAATTCCATAACATTGACTTATGTGCCTTCAATGCAGTTTCACAGAAATATGTGTGTAATACATACCTGAAACTGTCTACCATAAAAATCAAAATGTAAAATGGAAAGAAACTAGCATCCATTGAAAAATACCAAATTGTGTTGTGCAACTCAAAATATATAATAAATTATTCAGTGAATTTGCTGTAGTTAAGGAGAGTTTAACTCCTTTACTAGGAAAGCGTGCAAACAAACAAATGAACCTAATAATTGTGTACTCATCATCCACATCATATCATCCGTTACACCCAATGGTGTGTAGGGCAGCAACTTTTTGTTACTGTTTTCATAACAACTGTTTTTTATGGAGCAGGGTTGTTAGCCCAGCACCCAACCCCCAAACCTGAAAGACTGGTGGACTATTCTTGGTCTTTATGCTTATAGCACCTGGTATTCCCAAACGGTCATCCATCTAAGTACTGACCAGGTTTGATGTTGCTTAACTTCAGTGATTGGATGAGAACCGGTGTATTCAACATAATATAGCCATAGACAACTATGGACTATGATAACACTAATAATGTTAGTTTAGTACCAGAATGCAAGCAACTATTAACAGACTTTGCAGATATCTTCAACAGCGAACTGGGATCATCACCTGGACAGGTGCATTTACAACTTGATGAAATTGTCACACTGCATACTTCAGCAGCAGGACACTTGCAAGTGTTTGTAACTATTCATGCCTACACACCATACCTGACCATCTGTGGCAGAAGGTTGGTGTTGACTTAATTGAATTAGACAGCATCAAGTACTTGGTAACTCTCGACTGTTTTTTGAACTTCTGGGAAATAGATTGACTTGAGGACACTACTGCCTCAACTGTCATCTGCAAATTGAAGGCACAGTTTGCAAGATATGAGATTCTATGTCAGTTGATTTCTGACGCACAACCAAAGTTTACATCTTCATTCTTCAAGAACTTCTCTGAAAAATTGGATTTTTGAACATTTTGAGCCCAAGAAATCAACAGCAAATGGCAAAACCAAATCAGCAGTTAAGAGTGCAAAACAGTTCACAAGGCATTTATACGGATCAGTTTCTGGCACTACTTGATGTCAGAAACACTCCAAACCAAGAAATGGTAAGCAGCCCTGTAATATAACAATCTGGCCCCACCCGAGAAGAAGGCTGTTGCAAGCGGGGTTGTTTTCCGGTCGTTGAAAGGAACGGATGTTTGTTTGACCTTATTTCCGGCAGTAGCGGAAATGGACAGAGGCAAACAGAACAGGTGTCTCTGAGAATTACGTAGGCGTGCGTGGGCGAGGCAAAAATCGGAAGTACCGGTTTGGAGATTATAAAAAGACCTCGGCGCACGGATTTCAGACAGAGAGACGAGACAGACAGACAGAGAGCCAGACCAGACCAGAGGAGCAACAGATACGACGACACTCCCCCGTCAGCCCCATTAGAAGTGCGCTCTCTCAATTCTCTGTCCCTGTGCTACACGGTATATCGTCATTAATAAAAATAACTGTATATTTTTATATATATGCGTGTTTGTTGTTTATTGATATACAACAGCCCTTCTCAGTGCCTACTAAATTGCTGCAAACTTACACTTCTCCCCATGAGAAGCAACTTGCTAAATCTTAGGACAGCAAGCCTTGAACCAAGTAATAAGATTCTAAAGGTACACAGATAGAAAGTTCAAGCCAAATACAATGACTGTCATAAGCGTGATGTATTTGTTCTGAGTGAAGGTGATGTTGTACAAATGTGCCCATATAAAAAAGGTGATCAAGTATGGGAGAAAGGCATTATAAATCACAGATTGGAAGAACATTCATGTCTTGCTTTCCTGATGGCTACGACCTCCAGAAATTTAAAAGCAAAGTTAATACTCACCTACTAACCACTGGCCTCTAGCTCTCTCTCCCCTCCCCTGTATAACCTTCCCTTTCTCTCCGCCCATGTACCTGTCATTGCACCTGCTTTCTCAGTTTTCTATTGTTCCCTTCTAACTAGCTTGTACTCCTCACTCTTTTCTAATTAATCTTTCTACATTTATGTAACCCCCTGCACATCAGTGGCGTTTCTGCCTTGCTCGGGGTGAAATGATTAAAAAAAAAAAAAAAAAAAAAAAAAAAAGTGCAAACAGTGAGTGGAAACTATCAGCAAAACAGACATCACTATGCATATCTTTGAAACCATTAAACCATGTAAGAAATGGTTAGCCATCACCACCCTTTATAGAAACTCTTTGTTTGCCACATGACATGGCAAAAGCGCAAAGAGCCCCTGCACCTCTAACAGTATCCTCATCAGCCTCAGTTGTTGAAAGCAAAGGCACTAAGACAACTGAACCAGAAAAATGAAAATTGGGATACAAACTTGTGCTGGACGAGAGATACAACAGCCAGCATATCTGACTATTTCAAACTGGTCATTTCTACTCTAGCAGTTTCTTTCCTCACACTTTTCCCTGTGGAAGTTCTTTCCCCGTGCTTGCTTCCCTGATAGCTACAATCTCCAAAAGTTTAAATGCAACGTCAATTACCGTCTTCTATCTCCATAACTCCAACCTCTCTCTTACCCTTTCTACAACATTACCTATACTGTTTTCTTCTCTATCATCTTTTTCTCCTCATTATAACCCTTTGCATACCAGTACTATCTTGCTTGGGGTAAAAACACTGTACATGAGACCATAGTCTCTAATTATAAAAGTTGGGTATGTTATACTATTGGTTAATGTTTACTCCCTTTGCATTACAGTTTAATGTATGCTCCCTAATCAATGTTAAAGAATGTGATTCTCACTCACTAATATGTCCATTTTCTCCCCCAACTCTTCCCCTTCTTCCCTCTCCCTCCCTCTCTCTCGGTACTTAATAAGCAGCAGTCACATTTTTTTTTTTCTTTTTTTTATAAGCGTTTCACCCCGAGCAAGGCATGTCACTGCCACTACTGTGCAGGGAGCTACGTAGAGTGGAGAAAGGCTGATTAAATATAGGAAATGACAGAGGGTGGGTGATAGGCGGGTAAGGATACCGAGAATGAGGGTTGGGTAGATGAGAATGTTGTGAGAATAGTTGGGAGTTAGTGTGATAGGAGGTGTCTATTGACCCTACATTTAAACACCTGGAGATTGTAACTGTCGGGAAAGCAGACTTGCGGAAGGGAGTTCCACAGGCGGGAAGCACGAGAAAAGAAGCTGTTGGAGTAGAATTTACGGTTACATCTTATTTGTTTAACTGTAAAAGGGTGGGACCTAGTTGCTAATCTAGTATCTCGTGTAAATTCGTGCTTAGGTGGCACCAGTGATCTAAGCTCATCGGAGCAGAAGCCATGAAAGTACTTGTAGAAGAGGCACAGGGAAGCCACATCACGCCGGTGTGAGAGCGGCTGCAGCCGGTCTGCCAAGTCAGTATCAACCACGTTACAGATCCTCCTTTGTATTTTGTCAAGAAGCCCAAGGAGAGCAGCAGGGGCACCCGACCAGATATGGCAGCAATATTCAATACACGGGCGGATGGTAGATTTGTATATGTGCAGAATAGATTCAGGTGGGAAAAATTTCCGGGCCCTGCACAGGGAGCCGACTTTCATAGCAGCAGATTTGGCAATGGATTCAATATAGTCATTCCATTTGAGGTCTGCCAAAAGTGTAAGGCCAAGGAGGCGTAGTATTTTACTCTCTGGGAGGCTAGCCTGTCCCATGCTAATGGGAGGTAGATGCGATTGTCTATGGTGGTTAGTTGATAACAGCTTTGTTTTGGAGGCATTGAAATTTACCAACCATTCCCTACCCCAGGTCACTACGGATTGGAGGTCCCTTTCAAGTACGGCAGCGAGGTTCACTTTGTCGTCCAGACCTGGTTTCTGATCGATGTGGGAGTAGATTGTTGTGTCATCGGCATACATGCCAACTTGGGATCTAATGGTGTCGGGGAGATCATTAATGTAGATCAGAAAGAGCGTGGGACCTAGGATAGAACCTTGAGGGACGCCCGCGTTCGTCTGGTAGTTTTGGGAGGCATGCCCATTTAATACCACCTTCAATGTGCGGTTAGAGAGGAAGGACTGGATGTTGATTTTCTCAAATCTGAGTCTGTCCTGTTTTTCTATAACTCAATGTAACAGAGGGAAAGAGAATGAACAGATTTTAGAAGGAATCAGAAACTCAATCCTAAATAGAGAAAGAAGGGACAACTTATACTCGTGTTCAAAAGACTAGGAAGCAGTGTCAACTGGACAAACCTATCTACTCCCATTGAGGAGAAATAAAGAATAATTAGTAAATAAAATTCAGACAGAGACATTAGAACTATAGAGTTGAAATAGAATTTAGAAGAAAGCACAAACACAATCCTAAACAAGAAACCAGGGATAAACCTCTACTCCTGTTCAAAAGACAAGAGGGGAGAGTGAACCAGATGATAGGCAAATCTATCCACTCCTATTGAGTGTCTGAAGACTATACTGTGGGTTGACCCTAGCCTTGTGAGTGGAATTGGTTGATAAAACTGTGTAGATACTGTTAAAGATTATGTTAGGACAAAGTCAAGTTATCATGACGAAGGTATACAGATCTTGTTTAACTTTTGGTCCCACCAATTTATGTGCTCTATCCCAGAAACTGTAATTAACCCTGTAACATGGTCGTGAGGTATATACACATGACCGTGTTAACAATACTATTGCCATGACCATGTTCCAGGGTTAAGATCCATGATCAATCAGTCAGTCAGTTAAGTGCCATACGTGATACACGCTTGGGCAATCATGTTTTGAAAGAGACATGACTGACTGGGCAGAAGATTATCCCACAGTAGGTTGCCATTGCTTTCTGCAGTAAACTGGTTGTCAACCAAGGCTATAGAACCCAATCTGTCCTGTTATTTAAGCCATAACTGGAGGGAAGAGAATAGTTGTGCTATAAACTGCAGATTGGAAACATGTGTATAGAAGAAACACAAATGTGCTCGAGCAAACACTTGTAGCAGGCATTAACCAGCCACCACAGCAGACAGGCATACACATAAATAGTCATTATTATATTTATTAACCAAATATTTAGTGAAGAAGCTATGACAGTAGACTTAGCCATAGATATTATCACAGACGGTGAGTCAGATTCATTACAGTATCAGACTCCCTATCTGTTCTTACATCATTGAAGTATAAAAACCTGACCAATCCTGTAATAATCAAACTTTCAAATAAAATCAATATACTTTGTAATCAAAAACATATATTCTGCTTTGTTCTTTAGCTATAGAGGCATCTAGGGAAATGGAAAGGCAGCTAAAGAATCACTAAAAAATAAATATGTCTATTGAACAGGTTAAGAGGCTCATCCCTTGTTCCCTGTTTAGGATTTGGTTCCTGGCTTTCTCTTTTCCAATCTACTCACTTTGTTTTTTTTTTTCAATTGGAGTAGATAGATATATCTATCGCCCGGTTCACACTCCACCCATGTCTATTGAACAGGTTAAGAGGCTCATCCCTTGTTCCCTGTTTAGGATTTGGTTCCTGGCTTTCTCTTTTCCAATCTTCTCACTTTGTTTTTTTTTTCAATTGGAGTAGATAGATTTATTTATCGCCCGGTTCACACTCCACCCATGTCTATTGAACAGGTTAAGAGGCTCATCCCTTGTTCCCTGTTTAGGATTTGGTTTCCTGCTTTCTCTTTTCCAATCTTTTCACTATTACGTAGCCCCCTGCACATCAGTGGCATTACCACCTTGCTCAGGGTGATACGAAAAAAAAAAAAAAAAATCAAAAACAAAAATCCCTCACACAAATTTCAAAACAGTATTTATACATATATTTTAGATAAGTAGCAAGAGTTATTGAATACTCAGCCAAATTATAAATTGCACAAAATCAAACCTACACTTGGGATAAGACACCATATTACCAGGCTTTCCCAAAGAGAATATAAGGTCTTAGCAATAATCTGAATCAGAGTGAACATTTTAGATCAAAATTCTGCTAATAATTATATCGGGTTGTAGATTTGTTGATCCAAATTCATAATGATTCATCCATTCTAATAAGCAATTAAAGGATAACATTATCTCAGTGTAAAATACATAACCTTGTGTTAAGATCAACTTAGTCAAATAAATGTCAACCAGAATGGGTTTGTAGTTGAGTCATTAGAATGTTAGACCATGGAGCTTGGACTTAATTCTCACACCCTGGTCAATTTCTCAAAATGGTGACTTCTTCATAATATCAGCTTGGTGAGATGATTCTAGCATGTGGCAACATTGGAAAGTGTCTGAAGACCATGCTACGGGTTGACCCTAGCCTTGTGAGTGAAATTGGGTTGATAAAACTGTGTAGATACTGTTAAAGATTGTGCTAGGACAAAGTCAAATTATCATGACCAAGGTATACAGATCTTGTTTAAGTTTTGATCCCACCAATTTATGTACTCTATCTCAAAAACTGTAATTAAGATCCATTGTCAATAGTTGTGCTATAAACTGTAGATTAGAACCATGTGTATTGAAGAAACACAAATGTGCTTGAGCAAACACTTATAACAGGCATGAGCCAGCCACTCCAGTAAACAAGTATACATATAAATAGACAGTCATTATTATTTTTCTAATTAATTACTTGAAACTGATTTTTCTTTGTTGCTATCTAACTTAGGTCAGTCAGTTAAGTGCTATACATGATACACGCTTGGGCAATCATGTCTCGCAAGAGACATGACTGACTGGGCAGAAGATTATCCCGCAGTAGGTTGCCATTGCTTTCTGCAGTAGGCTGGTTGCCGACCAAAGCTATAGAACCCAATCTATCCTATTATTTTACCCATAACTGGAAGGAATAGACAGATTAATACCTTTCCCAAGGGTATTTGCGTGTAAATGAATGCAATGAATTCAGCTGGAATTTGAACTCAGCTCCCCGATTTCTCATTCCGAGTCGATATCCAATGCACCACATCGTACATCCTTAGGTACAACTTAGGTACAAATCCTTAATGACAAAGAAAAAATTATTTTGCACAACAGATTTATTTTTTTAACATAATCTCTTTTCTTGTCAATGCACTTAATTTTGTAGATCATGTAGATCAAATATTATAAAGTGAACATTTTTTATATAAATTCAACTAAAATTTTAGAATTTATTTAACTCAGATGATCAAAGCAAATAAATTGCCTGCACTAATTTGAAGGTTGGTATTGATATCTGGACTGCAGTATGTAGGCCAGATCTGGTTCAAGGGCAGTAATTTTAAAAATTGGCTAGAAAAGGCCAAGGTCAGGGTCAAACACAGTACTACTGCCATATTTTGGTAAAACATAAATTTTTATTTCTTAGGTGTGCACTTTACATACTCTGATTAGCAATACTGCAGGCCATAAGTGATACATTTTATGACAGAGGATAGGGTGCATATGATATTTGATCCATTGCCATAATTGGCCCCTGAGCCGGACTTTGGACATGCCTTATTTAGATGGTGGGTATTAATGGGTTAACTGATAAGTTATTTCCCCTAAGTGATACTAGTTATCTCCCCTAAGGATGGAAAGCAGAATGAAAACAATCTACTTCTGTGGATTGAATAAAGTGTTTGGTTAAAAATTCCAAGACAGTTATCAAGTACAATAGGCATTTGAAGAAGGCTGGAAAGTAGAATGGCTGAAATGTTCTGAATATAACATGAAAGATGAGTTTCCTAGTCAGAATATAAAAAGCATATCTGCAGTGTAGAATCATTTCATTTGAAACATTCTCCTGACTTACTAGCTCCCATGAAACTAACCTAAACTCTTCAATCCCATATCACCGAATTCTCTGTTTCTTGCACTGTCCCACTCTATGGAAAGGATTGTAGTGTCCACATGCATGGCCTCAGTGTCTGTATTCATGAAAATCTCACAGTGGCAAGGGAATTGTCTCTTGAGTCTCAGGATTGTTCTTATATGTGCTTCCAATTTTCACTATTAAGCTTGTCTAGTTATCTCTTAAATATGAGGGTCATTCAATAAATAAAGTGAATTTTTTGGTATAAGGACTTGTAATACAGATACAAGCTTACTTTTAAAAAATTTTTTTCCTTTACTTCTTTTTCAAAGGGATTTAATTTTTTTTGCAGATTGAAAAAACTTTAAGAGTTTTGGAGATTAACAAAGATGGTCGACCAAGAAGCATGCTCCAGGATTGAACAGAGGTCAGTTATCAAGTTTTTGGTTGCTGAAGGGTGCGAACCAGTTGAAATTCATAGGAGAATGTGTATGGTGCCACATGTTTCAGCCAAAAAAAATCTCTACAAGTGAGCTAAATTGTTTAAAGAAGGATGGAGCAGTGTTGAGGATGAAGACAGGCCTACAGAAGTGAGGTTTCCTGAGGTGATCAAATCAGTCAATGACCTCATTCAGTCTGAAAGAAGGGTGACAGCAGATGACATTGCAAGGACTTTGAGCCTATCTGTTGGGACAGCACACAAAATTGTCCATGATGGCCTTGCCTACTCGAAGGTCAGCTGTCGGTGGGTGCCAAAGATGCTTACAGCAGAGCACAAACAGAAGAGTGTCAAGTTGTGCCAGCAATGTCTCTTCCGCTATGAGAAGGATGGTGATGAGTTTCTTAAGAAGGTGGTCACATGTGACAAGACATGGGTTTGGCACTATGAGCCCGAGTCCAAATGACAGTCCATGGAGTGGAAGCACGCAGGCTCTCCAGTGAAGAAAAAGTTCAAGTCCCAGCAGTCCACGGGAAAGTGATGCTCACCATTTTTTGGTATATGAAAGGCCCAATCACCATTTCATTCTTTGAGAAAGGAAGCACGGTAAACAGTGCCAACTACGGGGAACTGCTGAGACAGGTCAAAAAAGACATAAAGAACAAACACAGGGGTCATCAGTCACATGGAGTCGTCTTGCATCAAGACAACGCAAGGCCTCACACAGCAGCCCAAACGGTGCAGTCCATCAATGAGCTGGGCTGGGAACTTCTCCCTCATCCCTCTTACAGCCCAGACCTTGCCCCTTCAGACTTTCACCTGTTTAGTGCCTTGATAGCGTTCACGAGAGGCACAAAGTTTGAAAGTGACAATGAAGTCAAAAGTGCTGTGAGCGATTGGCTGAGACATCAGTCCAAAGATTTTTACGCTGAGGGAATATGGAAGCTTGTGCACAGATGGAAAAAGTGTGTGACACTGCTGGGAGACTACGTTGAAAAATAAAAATAAAAAAAAGAATGTAAACTTCTATCTGTATTAGAAGTCCTTATGCCGAAAAAGTCTCCTTATTTATTGAATGACCCTTGTAGCTATATATAACCATAAGTTCTATTCTAAAAGTTTCTTTTCATTCCTGTAGAACTTTCTTCCAGTTTCTTGCTTCCTTTCTATTTACATTCTTCAAAAATTTAAATGCAATGTCAATTGCCATCTTCTGTCTTCCTGAACCCTGTTTTTTATTGTCCTTTCTCCTCAGTAAATTCTTCTCATTTTCTTCCACACCTAGTAACCGTTTGCAACTTAGTGACATTAATGCCTTAATGCCTGGGGGTAAAATTACTTTTTTTTTAATTCCTCATATCAAAAATTCTAACATAAACGTACTTATTGGATTTTCTTAAAGATGAAAAAAAAAAAGACAGGATAAAAATGAAACTAAAAGATTCTGATCTGATCTTGGATTTCTGAAAGATGATCAAGTTAAATTTTTTTTTGTTTTGTTTTTGCTTTTTTGAGAAGAAATGAGATTTTTTCATGAAACCGGGTCTTCTCTCAGTGGTTATGTTTTCAAAGAAAGCCAAACTACGACAGAACATTTTCTTTTTGTTGTTTTTTTTTAAATCATGTGTTTCATCATCTGTAAGATAGAAGAGAACAAAGAGGTTCACAGATGCTAAAAAAATTTCAAGATGAAAGCTTGCCAGTTATGCACTGTGTTATAGTGATTATTGTGATTGCAAACCAGTATGCTGGTATTTTTGTAATGGTAGGATGGTTGTTCAGCATAGTTCATTGATTAACTGAATTGCACAATCTCAAAATTAGGTCATGAACTCAGCCACCTATATTTTCACTAAAAATGTGTTATTAGTCCTTTGAAGCTGAACGCTCACAAGAAAATGTTTAAATTTAGAAGTTTTCACTAGCAAAAATCAGAAATATAGCAAAAAAGAAGGAAACTGAATAATTCTTAGTTTAAGAACTAGAATCTTCCTTCATAAATTAAAACTTGCCTTCCTCTTAGCATTCACTAGCAAGTCTTGTCTGACCTGCATTGTCTGAACATTTACTTCCAAGTCTTGTCTGAACATTTATTAGCACATTTCATTTGAGCATTTACTAGCAAGTCTTGCCTGAGCATTTACTCACAATCCTTATCCGAGCATTTGCTAGCTCACTTTGAGCATATTTTTTTTTTACAATTGTTTCACCACAAGCAAGGCAGTACTGCCACTGGTGCGCAGGGGGTTATATAATAAGAGAATGAAGAGAAAGGCGAACAGGTTACAGTAAGTGTTGGAAAATGGGTAAGACAAGGATGAGAACACTAGTGTGAAGAGAACTGTATGAGAGGAAAGTTTAAAGGGAGGAGAACAAGGTTTGGTGTGTTGGGGAACAGATGGGAGTCAATGAAATAAGAGATGACAGTTGATGCTGCATTTAAACTCTCCAAGATTGTAGCTATCAGGGAAGCAAGTATACGGAAGGAAGTTCTACAGTTGGGAAGTGCGAGAAAAGAAACTGTTAGAGTAGAAGTGATGGTTATACGTGATTGGTTTCACTGTAAAAGGGTGGGACCTAGTAGCTAACTAACAAGGCTTGCCTGAGTATTTACAAGTTTTATCTGAGTATTTACTAGCATGTCTCATTGTTCTGGCAATTCATTATATCAGCGGTCCTCGACTGGAGAAGAATTTAAGAAATAATGGGATCATAGATACAAATGTGCCTGAGCAGGCGTTTGCAACAAGGATTAGCTAGCCATTCTAGTAGATTGCATAGTCTCCCATGACTGATGGATGTCTATATTACAATAATGCTCTTCTTCTTTCATGTGCTTTGTCAAATGACTAAAAAAATCTTACTGGTAACTACTAATACTACTAGATAAAAAACAATTGAAATTAAGATGAAAGAAATCCTAGTCAAAATGTAATTGCTGACAATGCTTCATCCAATAACTTATTTTCAATATCACAAGAATTAATTTTACAGCATTTTTGTAACCTGGCAAGCAATGAGCATACCTTGAATATTTATAGGAACTATATTTTTCAACTAATAAAATTCCATAAAAAATTTGTTTGATAAACTATCATTACAAATACTTGCAGACATTTTTGCAAACCTACCCTATCTTATTTTTGGACCATTTAGAAAATACTAATAATATCTCTCTTCACCACTCCCACAAATTCGAGAAAAAGATATTCATAAGCCAGTGTGAAATTATTTTCTAACCAATGAAAACCTTGTATTCAAAAAGTTAACACCTCTATTTTGAATCCCTTTACATATATAAAAAAATAGAAGCATACTGTTTCTCAAGGATCACAACAGTTACAAGGGGCAGTTTGGTGCACACACACATGCACCTGCACACAGTGGAAGAAAGGCAGCCAGCAGCCATCAAGGCCTTGTTCATACACACAATAGAAGGTATTAACGAGCAATCACCGATTAAGACTTAGTCTATGAGCTCACAAACACATTAGACTAACCGTCATAAAGTAAGTCCGTTCACACATTTCACACAACACTAAGAACATTTAATTACTTTATATAACAACCTTCACTGCTAGAAAAATTAAGCATTTTATTGCTATTGTATATTTCTGAAAAGAATTTATGTTATTTCAATTGAAGTTATGCTTCTACTTTTCCTTTAGAAAATAATGTTTTTTATGTTTCATTTAAAAGATGTGTTGTTTTTGTTAAATGTTTGGAATCCTGACACTTGGATAACAACAAAACTTGTGCAGATAGATCCCAACAGACTCTCCCATGGTGTTATACAGTCAGCAGTGAGATGCTATTGAGTGAATGTGTGTACTATGTGACCACTGCAATGCCATGACAATGCTGCTCATTTATCCCCTAGATCTGTTAGGACTTCCAGTTCAGAGTTAGCTTTCTCTACATTTCCCAAAATTAAAATTTTTTTTTTAACTCTAAAAGATTTTGGATGACATTAACTGACACCAATTAAATAGACTTGATCACTTATAAAAAAAAAATAGAGAAAAATACTTTGGTAAAATTCAGTTCAGAGTTAGTTCTCTGCTACATTTAGCTCTTTCCTAAATTAAAAAATTTTTGGAACTTGAAGAGATTTCAGATAGCATTAATAGGCACCAATGAAAAATATTTGATCACTCATAAAAAAAAAAATTAGAGAAAAATACTTTGGTAAAATTCAGTTCAGAGTTAGTTCTCTGCTACATTTAGCTCTTTCCAAAATTAAAAACCTTTTTGGAACTTGAAGAGATTTCAGATAGCATTAATAGGCACCAATGAAAAAGATTTGATCACTCATTTAAAAAAAAAAATAGAGAAAAATACTTTGGTAAAATTCAGCTCAGAGTTAGTTCTCTGCTACATTTTAGCTCTTTCCAAAATTAAAAACTTTTTTGGAACTTGAAGAGATTTCAGATAGCATTAATAGGCACCAATGAAAAAGATTTGATCACTCATAAAAAAAAAAAAAGAGAAAAATACTTTGGTAAAATTCAGTTCAGAGTTAGTTCTCTGCTACATTTAGCTCTTTCCAAAATTAAAAACTTTTTTGGAACTTGAAGAGATTTCAGATAGCATTAATAGGCACCAATGAAAAAGATTTGATTACTCATAAAAAAAAAAAATTAGAGAAAAATACTTTGGTAAAATTCAGTTCAGAGTTAGTTCTCTGCTACATTTAGCTCTTTCCAAAATTAAAAACTTTTTTGGAACTTGAAGAGATTTCAGATAGCATTAATAGGCACCAATGAAAAAGATTTGATCACTCATAAAAAAAAAAAAGAGAAAAAATACTTTGGTAAAATTCAGTTCAGAGTTAGTTCTCTGCTACATTTAGCTCTTTCCAAAATTAAAAACTTTTTTGGAACTTGAAGAGATTTCAGATAGCATTAATAGGCACCAATGAAAAAGATTTGATCACTCATAAAAAAAAAAAAGAGAGAAAAATACTTTGGTAAAATTCAGTTCAGAGTTAGTTCTCTGCTACATTTAGCTCTTTCCAAAATTAAAAACTTTTTGGAACTTGAAGAGATTTCAGATAGCATTAATAGGCACCAATGAAAAAGATTTGATCACTCATAAAAAAAAAAAAGAAAAAAAAAAAAAGAGAAAAATACTTTGGTAAAATTCAGTTCAGAGTTAGTTCTCTGCTACATTTAGCTCTTTCCAAAATTAAAAACTTTTTGGAACTTGAAGAGATTTCAGATAGCATTAATAGGCACCAATGAAAAAGATTTGATCACTCATAAAAAAAAAAAATTAGAGAAAAATACTTTGGTAAAATTCAGTTCAGAGTTAGTTCTCTGCTACATTTAGCTCTTTCCAAAATTAAAAACTTTTTTTGGAACTTGAAGAGATTTCAGATAGCATTAATAGGCACCAATGAAAAAGATTTGATCACTCATAAAAAAAAAACTTTTGGGGAAATAATTTTTGTAGAGTAGTATTTGTAAGACCTTTATTAAGACTCAACACTTGTCAGAATTAAAAATAATGATTTTTTAAAGCATTTTAGAAAGAAAGAGGGATCCTGTTCATAATATCAACACAATGACTTTGAAAGAGTTATGAAAAACTGCTGCTACATCTGGTGTATCGAATATTGCGACTACAAGTGCATCTGTTATATATATATACTAATCATTCACATACAAGCCTGTTTCGCTGTATCACAGTTCATCAGTGTGGCTAGACACATCTATTTGCTTCTGGCCAGGATTGAAACTTGACTGATTTGGTGTCAGTGGGAGTTGACTGACAGAAAAATGTTACCATCAAAACCTTTTTTGAATGAAAAATGTTACCAACAAAACCTTTTTCTGAAAAAAAATATAAACAAACAAAAACAATAAAACAAATAAACTAAACAAAACAAATCAAAATGATTTTCAACATTAAATGACCTAATGAAGGTTGATATGCTGGTTAAATGAACCAACCAACCAACCAACCAACCAACCAACCAACCAATAACCTGTAGTTCATGAACTGTTTCCAGAGGGAAATGCTATCTTTCAAGATGTTAATGCACCCATTTATACTGCTAAAGTTGTAGCTGAATGGCATGAGGAACATTTTAGTGAAGTAGAACATCTTATCTGGCTAACACAGTCCCCAGATCTCAAAGTCATTGAACATTTATTGATCATTTTAGAAAACCAAGTGAAGAGTCGATATCCTCCACCATCATCATTGAAAGAATTAGAGACTGTTTTAGATGAAGAATGGATAAAAATTCCTCTGAAAACAATTTAAATTTTGCATGAGTCAATCCCATGCAAAATTCAAGCTGTAATTGCTGCCAAAGGCAGTCTTACCTCATATTGAAATAAATTTGCTTGATATTTCAAGGTGTTTTCATTATTTTGTCTACCCGTATTATGCTCTCATTATGATTGAACTCTCTAGAGAAGAAAATTTTAAAAACAGTTTCCACTTCTGCGATATATGTGTGACTCTTCAGAAATGAATTGAGTTCTTTTGATGACTGGCATGTGTATACACTGCTTATATACAACACATTAAAATTTCCCTTCTCTGATTCCATGCGCCTATAAAGACATTTAAGAATTGTTTATATTTGGTTATGTTAATATTTAATGTCACACTTTTTGACCATTTGTTTACTGTACATTTGGTAATGATATTTTACCAATGACAAGTTGATATTTTATTGTTCTGTAGAATCAAATATTAATGCGTATGTGTGTGTGATTAGATAAAATGGAAAATCACTTAAATGGCACATTTTGATAATGTGACATGTGATGGTTTTGCCTTCTTTAGGTTGGAATAAAAGACAAAATTGTATGTAAGGAAAATGCATGGAGATTTTTGAGAATAAGAGGGGAAATAAATTAAATTACCTTATAACATTCAGCAACCAGAGACCAGAAAGATTTTGCTTGTTTATTTTATATTTTATATATATATATTTAGAAATAAATTATCGCCAATAGATTTGTAAATTATTCTAATTTATTTTCATTATACATATATATATATATAATATTTTCAATGAATATTATAGACATATTATGTCTATTTATTTTTATACTGCTCCTTTCTAGTTGTCTAACACTACCTAAGAAGCCAGGTGCAAAGGAATGTGAGCTCCATCGAACAATCAATTTAATGAGCCACATAACAAAACTCATCATCCGAATTCTGATGAACAGAGCGCCCAGCTGAATCGACCCTGAGATAGGACAGGATCAATGTAGATTTGCTAAAGATACTGGAATGAAGAATGCGATATTCATGCTCAGAATGCTATCTGAATGAGCAATACAAATGCAAAAGGACCTTTATTCATGCTTTATAGACTACATAAAGCCATTTGACAAAACACAACACAGGAACTTGATAGAGATGCTCGACAACCTCAACATTTTTGGAAAAGAAGTTAGGATAATCAAGAATCTATACTGGCAGTAATCTGCTTGTGTATGAATAGAAGGTGACCTCAGCAGGAATGCTAAAATAGAAAGAGGCGTCGTAAGAAAAGAATGTGTTTTCTCACCGGATCTTTTCAACCTGTACAGCGAAGCAATTATGAGAGAAATAAAAGCCTTTCCAGGATTTGTCATTGGCGACCACAATCTCAACAGTATCCAATACATGGATGACACGGTGCTGATAGCAGACACAGAAAGAAAGATGCAGAACCTTCTACAGAAGGTAGCAAAAGAAAGTGAAAAGAAAGGGTTGAGCATAAACCTCAAGAAAACTGAATGTATGATCATCAGTAAAAAGAGGAGACCAATATGCCATCTGCAAGTCAAAGAATCTAAATTAAAACAAGTAAAAAAATTCAAATACCTGGGAAGTGTTTTGTCACAGGATGGAAAATGCAACACAGAGATCCATAGACACATTGGCATGGCCAAAGACGCATTTCAGAAGCTAACCAGAGTACTGACAGACAGGAAAATCTCATTACAAACAAAGAAAAGAGTGCTGGATTGCTATGTGATATCTGTCCTTCTGTATGGAAATGAATGCTGGATGATCTCATCAAAGATGAAGGATAGGCTTGAGGCAGCAGAAATGAGGTTTTATTTCTATGTGATATCTGTCCTTCTGTATGGAAATGAATGCTGGATGATCTCATCAAAGATGAATAATAGGCTTGATGAATGTCATTTTACAGAAGGATGTTGAGGATACCATGGACAGAGCACATGTGCAACAATGAGGTGTTGAAAAGGATGCAAACGAAGTAAAAACTGATACTAAATATCAGGAAGAGACAAATGAGACTCCTGGGACACATAATGAAGAAGGAAGGCCTAGAGAACTTGATACTCACAAGTCAAATAAATGGAAGAAGAGATAGAGGAAAGCAGTGCGAGATGTACTTGTTAAGTCTGAACAAATGGTTGATGGAGTGGGGCTTGGAAGAGATACCAAGAGAGAAATTATTGTGAGCGACAAGAGACAGAGCTAAGTGGAAGTCCATGATTGCCTATGTCCTGAAGGGGCACGGCACATGAACAAGAAGAATCAGCTTCTTGATGATAAGATGAAATTCATCAAGGAAGGTGTTATAATTTTTTTAAACCAAGAATTTTCAAGCTTTCCTAAGATCATCTTCAGGGATAAATTACAAAAAAACTTATCGTAACTGCAATAAGATCTGCATTCCATAGTGATAGTGATTTTTAAAAACACTCATGGACATGATCTGTAATAATTTTAAAATTTTAAATTTATCTGTTGTAGTTAAGCAATTTTTTGCAGAAAAAGCATTCCAATATAAGAAAACTGACTGGTAATTGGTAGAAATGCAAAATGACATTACATGTTATATAAACTTTAATTTTTTGTTGCTATACTCAAAATAAAGTTTGTTGAATGTTGGTTGGTTGATTTTGATAGAGAGGGCTTTGAAAATTTGCAGTTTATGTTTTTTATCTTTGTTGTGTAGTATATTTACTCCTGAAGCTGCCTATATATATATATATATATATATATATATATATATAGTTGTTTTTTTGGTCATAATTAAATTAAATCAGTACACAGTTGTATTAAAAAGCGTTCAATACATTTATATTGTAAAACTTTTGAATACTTTTCATTTGGAAGTGAGTTATTTTCACAACCTAAGTTTCAACCTTTCAGTATCTTTAGGCAATGTGTAATAATTATAAATTATAAATCGCCTGAAGATACCAAAATGTTGAAACCTCGGTTGCAGAAATAACTCATTTCTAAATTACATATATATATATATATAAGGCCACCATGATTGTCACTATCTGTCATCATTAGTAGTACAAACCAGCCAAAGAAGAGATCATAGTGTGACCTCATGGTTGCCTACCAGAAATACATTTGGGGACAATTACTCATGTGTGACTTGACACTACAAATACTCTAATATTATATGTCTGTTGATCGATCAGCTTTTCTAAGTGCTACCAAATAATCTGGGCTCCTAACGACCAGTTAAAAGCAGCTGCCAGCAAACTGTCAACTGTGTACCCTCACAATGGAAAGTCACAGCCACTGGCTAGTTTAGTCACTAAAAAGTTAAGACATTTAAATCATTGTAGTCTTTCTAGGAGAAAAAGAGAGCTTGTAAAGCAAATCCTGAACAGAGAACAAAGGATGAACGTCTGCTCCTGTTCAATAGACATGGAAGGAGTTCAGGCTGGACAGTAGATGAGCCTTTGGTGAATAAAAATCAACTTTCTTCTTCACGTTTACAAGAATTCACAATGATATGTAAAATCCTGGTTTTTCCCAAATAGAAAAACAATTGACCATGTGCTTAAAGAAAAAGTTGAAACCGGATTTCATAAGTAGATGTTAAATTGATATTCTGACCAATGGAAGCAATTCGCAAGTCTGGAAAGGACTTAGTGATCAAGTCCAAAAAATCTAAATTACTATAAATTACCTCGATCGGCGTCAGTCAGTCAGTCAGATGGGAGCAACGAGATGAGACGAAAAAACTAAAATGTAACGGGAGAAACTTCAACCATGATCCGGACATAGGTCGTGTCACACATTGTTCTCTTTCTCCTTCTTTCTCGTGTGCTGATTTCTTTTACTTCTTCTTCTCCATCCTAAGACACTCCTATCAAACATACAAACATATACAAACTCTTTCCAACAAATTACGACTACAAACATTTCTTGATATCCTTAACTTTCTAATTGAGCATTAATTTCTACGAATTCTTGTGATTCTATTCTTTTAATAAATTTCTATTTAAACATGCAAAATCTATATTTTTTATACTTACACTATTACACACACTTCTACACAATTCCACACATTCCAACCTTCTGCTGCCAACCTGCTACTAACCTTCTGATGATAACCTTTGGATAATTTTGGATAAAACTTGTAAGCTGTAGGGAATTCAGTTATGTATAACAGTCAATTAAGTGCCATACGTGAAACACGCTTGGGCAGTCATGTCTCAAAAGAGACATGACTGACTGGGCAGAATATTATCCCGCAGTAGGTTGCCATTACTTTCTGCGGTAGATTAGTTCCGAGCCAAAGCTATAGAACCAAACCTGTCCTGTTATTTAACCCATAACTGGAAGGAAGAAACGGATTAATACCTTTCCCAAGGGTATTTGTGTGTAAGTGAAAGCAATGAATTCAACTGGAATTTGAATTTGGCTCTCCCGAATTTAGTTATATATAACACAAGGCTGAATTAATAAACATTAGCCACCTCCCTATAGCTACAAGCCTATCTACTTCTATTAACCTGTTAAAAAAAAAAAACAAAAAAAACACATAAAGTATGAAAGAATTAAATTATGATTTAGTTCTGATGTCCAGTACGCACATTTTAATAAATAATAGCAATGGAAATAAGAAAACACAGGACAAATGAGGAAACGGAAGTAGGAACATCAGAAACAAAAAATGAAATTAAATTGTTAAGTTTTAACTTAGTATAATTCTTAATATCCACTTTTCTTATGGATTGAGTCTAAGAAGTAGTACTCGTTCATGAGTTGACTTACACCATACATATGTGTGTGTGCATATGTATATATTTTTGTTCTACATTTATATATAGTCATCCACAGACAGATCTGTTTTGCTGTATCACAGCTCATAAGTACGGTTAGACATCTGATTGCTTCTAGCCAGGATTGAAACCTGACCAAATTGACATCAGTCAGTGATTTTACCTCTGGGCGCTTGGTAGAGGAAGGCGGACTTTAGCATGTTATATACAATGTAAACACACTCCAGTAGCCGAGAGTGTTCAAATTCATTACTGAATGAACAATGCATAGATGAGCTGTGATACAGCGAAACAGATCTGTCTGCGGATGACAATATAAATATATATATATATATATATATATATATATATATTTTTTTTTTTTTCTTTCTACATTTAAAACTGATTATCTATTGCTTTATTACACGTGACATGTATGTGACTAATGAATTCAAAACTTAATCAACATACTATCTCTTTGTATTTTTTTTAAATTTAGAACATTTTTAAAATCATTTGTCTTAACAAATCTCTATAGAAGCTTATTAAAGTGAATATGTTAGATCAAAAGAGATTTTTCCTACCTGTTCTTTATTCTATTCATATATATATATATATAACACATAATTCTGGGCCTAACAAATAAAACAACAACTTTTAGGCAAAATTCAACTTTATTCATCAATATAGTCTCCTTCTAGGGTGATACACTGATTTCAATGGTTCTCTAACAATTTGATGCATTTTTTGGAGAATGATTTGCCTTTGACCTCAAAATATGCCTCTGTTTCCAATATCACTTCTTCATTGGAGCCAAATCTCTTTCTCTGGAGCATTCTTTTGAGGTCTTCAAACAGCCAGTTTGGGGTGACCAGATCTGGAGAATAGGGTGGATGCAAAAGCAATTCAAAATGCAATTCATGTAGTTTTGCCATCGTTGTGATCAACTTGTGACATGATTTTTCTTTATTTGTGGCTGTTTCTTTTTTTCTTCCTTTAAATGCACCAATAATCCTATATAATATTCGCTATTGATGTTTCTTTCTTTCTTAAGGTAATCGATGAACAAAATACCTTGCACATACCAAAATACAGAGGCTAAAACCTTGCCTGCTGATTTTTGTGTCTTTGGTCACTTTAAACAGCTTTCACCTGCTGCTGTCCACTCAGCTTACTGCTGATTTGACTCTGGACTGAAGTAGTAGATCCATGTTTCATCCATTGTTACATATCTATGCATAATCTCCTTGTTGCACTGAAACATTTGCACCCTGAATCATTGACACTCTGAATCATTGACAAATTGTTGTTTTTGATCATCTGTGAGCAAACACGGCACCAATACAGCTTTCTCATTGACAAATGTTTATGCTAAATGGTGAAGACACTGCCTTCTGATATGTTCAACTCCTCTGCTATCTCATGCAACTTCAACTTATGCTTAGTCAAAATGAATCTGTGAATTTTTTGGTGTTTGACTGGCAAAGAAGAAATCAAATTCAGTCATCAACACCATCGTCATAAAAGAGACAATTAGCAAAGAAAAAATCAAATTCTTGAATACAAGATCAAAAAAATGACAACCATATAGCAATCTAATTAAAATATAAATTCCAAAACTAAATCAATCGTCTCCGAGATAAATTAATCTGCTCATTAAGGGTTAGATAAATAAATTGAATTTATTAACAGGCATCATAAAATTGTTATGAAATAATAACCTTAAGAAAGAACAGAACAAACAATAACTGAACTATGGTGAAAAGAACAAAACAAGATATACTGAGACTTGGACAGTGAACTGAGAATATCCTATTCCTGTAGATTAAATAAAGTGTTCAGTTTGAAATTTCCTGGAAGTTACTTGTAATTAGAGACACTTAAAGAAGGCCAGAAGACACAGAAGTGAAAATATTGTGATCATAACAACAAAGATGGGGATATCTAAATAGTATAAATAATAAAATTTTCCTTTCCTTTCTAGCCACCTTGTAAAATCCAACATATTAACATGACAGTTGTATCTCTTCAATTCAGCTAATTTTAGACACACCCAATGTTGGACTGTAGAAAATGTGGAAAACACAAATTGACACTCTAAGTATTAAATTTTTGCACTTTATCAGTTTTTAATGTTTTTTTCTGATAGTATTAAAAAAATAAAATTATGCATTTTTTAGATATGTTATATAAATAAAAATAAATGGAACAAGCACTTGCTTAACTGTTAATTGGATTGTATTATAAAATAATTTATAAGATCTGGAAAATTTAATAAATCAGTCCTCAGTGTCCAACCTTGGCAGAATTCAAGATTGATTATGCAGCTTTTATTTTCCACCCTACAACCCCTTTCCCCACAGACAAAATTCCAGCCTCTCACTACTCTACTGTTATTTCCATGGTAAATTCCTGGACAGTTTTTTTCACCAGAATCTATCTTACATATTTATAAGTCTACCATTCATCCTTACTTTTAATATTGCTGCCACATCTGGTCTAGTGCTCCTGCATTTAGAGATTCTTGATAAAATCCAAATAAGAATTTACTATGTTATTTCTACATTGTGGTGCAGTGGATATTGACTCGGAATGATAAATCAGGGATCCGAGTTGGAATTCTAGTTGAATTCCTTGCATACACTTATGCACAAATACCCTTGGGAAAGGTATTATTCTGTCTCTTCCCTCCAGTTATGGGTTAAATAACAAGACAGACTGAGTTCTATAGACTTGGCTGGCAACCAGTCTACTGCAAAAAGCAATGGCAACCTACTGTGGGATAATCTTCTGCCCAGTCAGTTATGTCTCTTTCGAGACATGATCACCCAAAGCATGTATCATGTACAGTACTTGACTGATGTTATTTGTCCTGATCTGGCATCTTGGCTTCAGTATTTTTCCCACCACCGTAACGTAGCTTCCCCATGCCTTTTCTATAAATATTTTCATGATAATTGCTCTGATAAACTTTCCTCTATGGTACCTAGAATTTTTGAATTTAAGTGCAGTACTAGATTGGTAACAAGGTCTTGAACCCACAACTTCCTGCAGGAAGTTGTGGGTTCAATCCCCAGCCAGGTCATACCAAAGACTTTAAAAGTATTATTTGATGCCTCTCTGCTTAGCACTCAGCAACAAAGAGAAGGATTAAGTGTAAGTAGAGAAATACTGTGACAGGTGCCACACCACCCCTAGCAAAAGAAAAGGGAGTCTTCGGATAATCCTTGACCTAGTGGTTGACCAACTTACCTACATCCCTTAGGTTTGCCAGTTTAGACATTCACAATTAGGACCCACCATGCCATGTAAACAAGGTCAACTCATCTTCATCCCATTTGTATTCCTTTAGTAAGGAGGAAGTTCTTGCCCAAAAGTTTTACAGGCTCCCAAGAGGATGCTTCCCTGATCACTAATCTGTGAAAGTCTAGGGTCAACCATTATCTGCTGTGTTTTCACTATCCTGCTTGAATTCTGCAGCCCACTTCTTTACAGTTGTATAAGAAAAAGGAACCTCAGCAAGTCTTTGCCCCACGTCCCCATGCATTTCCTTGAATGTCATACCTTTTTTTTTTTTTTTGCAGATACTTTATCAATGTTCAGGTTTCTGTTTTGTTCATTTTTAGATATCATGTATCTTTCATATTTGTATGGACCTGACCTGCACACAAATTAAAACAGAAATCAAAACTAGCTTTTTCTGATTTTATAAGAACTTTTTTTAAGTTGCCGCATCAAAAATGTTTAACTATGACTCTTCTTTCTGGGTAAGGCTTAGAACTTTTTGAATGACCCTCATGTATATTTGGTTGGATTTTGTGAAGTTAGTCGGGTCAAAATGTTTTATTATTATTGAATATATAATAAAAGATTTTTGGAAGAGAAAGTGTTATGTTGTGTGTAACAGAAATTGTGGAGTAAATAATTACAAACAACAGAAATATAGTAAATGGAATATATTACCAGAAAAATAGTATTTACAACAGAATTGTTAGTCGTATACAGGAACAAGGGTTTAGTAACATGTATCGTCGTAAGACGTAGAGTCTGAGAATAGCACACTTCCGGTTCACTACCGGAAATACTCGACTGACTTGTTATCGAGACTGGTTACTCGATTCCTCTCCCTTGTCTTTCCACTACCACTTTATGTAGTGATTGGAATAGTCCATTAGTAGAACAAAGGTGGAGAGCGCCCCAAAAGAAAGTCACTCCTGTCTGAAATGAGTTAGTAAATTAGCTTTGATAAAGGCACACAACCTTCATTTTTTTTTTTTTTTTTTGCAGAAGTGGGGGAGGGCATTTTTTGAAATTGTTGTAACTTCCTTTGGTTGTGTAGCCTACAAGATTACTGAGGTGTTGTTATCACAGAGTTGTATATCTTGGTCTTGGTATATTCAGTTAGTTACTTGTAATATGATTGATCTGCGGTACATTCACAGTTGGGTAACTCGTTAGCTTTGTTATTCACTGAACACCAATTACTTGCTATTGGCTCAACACTCGACCAGTTATTTGCTATAAGCTCATCTCCCAGACTTCTGTCTGGCGCTTATATAATTATTTAGTGGTCACCTGATCACCTGTAGAATAATCCATTTTTCTTGTATTATTCTTTTAATGGCGATCAGCATTCAAACACACATGTTAGTGTTTATACTTTTTCTGCATGACAGAAATCCAAAGAGTTGCTAAAAATGTTTGTCCTATAATGTAGGTGTAGCTCAAAATCCAACAAGGTGATTTTTTTTTTTTTCATAATTGTTTCACCCCCAAGCAAGGCAGTACGTCTACTGATGCACAGGGGGGTTACAATGAAAGAAAAGTGGAAAGAAAAGAAAAATAAAAGAAGAAAAAGAACACATGGTACAGTGGGGGGGGGTCGAAGAAAGGATAAGAGAAAGATGGGAATCAAAGAGATAGAAGACGGCAGTTGACATTGCACTTAATAAGTCATAGTGTGTTTCCACAGCAAAAACATTCAGCTATAGCTTTTCTTTTGGGGTGAGGCTTAGGATGTGTGTTGTGGTTTAGTGGATATCGACTCAGAATGAGAAATTGGGGACCCAAGTTCGAATTCCAGTTGAATTCATTGCATTCACTTACATGCAAATACCCTTGGGAAAGGTATTAATCTGTCTTTTCCCTCCAGTTATGGGTTAAATAACAGGACAGAGTGGGTTCTATAGCCTTGGTTGGCAACCAGTCTACCACAGAAAGCAATGGCAACCTACTGCGGGATAATCTTCTGCCCAGTCAGTCATGTCTCGAGAGAGACATAATCACCCAAGCGTGTTTCACATATGGCACTTAACTGACTGACTGAGGCTTAGAACTTTTTGAACATCCCTTGTAATCTACCCCTACACATGTGTGGTGTTAAAAAATTATGATCAATATTAATTCAATTATATTTTTTGTGCTATTTCTTCATAATATTTTAGCAGGTTATTAACTTTTAATGATTTTTCCAATGTGGGGAAGACAAAACAATATATTTTAATATAATTTATACAAAATAAATGGCAATTGTTAACCTTTATGTCTGCAAAAAAAATAGTGTGTCAGAAAGACAATTTTTTCCTTGACACTACCATTATTTTGTACTACCTTCACTCCCTCAGAAATGTTTATTTACATGATTATAAAAATATGTGAACAAAGTACAATGCGATATTTGTTATTTAACTTTTATAAAGATTTGTTATTTACCATTTATTAAAGAAATAAATGCGAAAAGAGACCAGTTTATTAAAAAATTAAAACAAATTTATCAAAATACATAAACTATCTACAAAGAGATTTATCACTTGTTTCCTATTTAAGATTAGGTTTCTGGTTTCTTCTAAAGCCTGCTTCAGTTCTATACCCCTAACAATTGTTCTTTCCAGTGCTAGTATAAATCCACACAGTAACCGTCAAACTTGAATGGCTCTTGGGCCTTAAATTCGGGGAACATTAGTTAGAACAACTGTGCTATAGCTGTTATTTGCCATTTTATAAATAACTCTGAAAACAAGTTTTTATTTATAAATTTATAAAAATATCAATGCAAATAAGGCCAATAAAGCAAATCCTTAAAGCAAATCTTTATTTATAAAATATCATAATATTTATTATAATATAATATTATAATATTCATAAAGTATATTTATAAAATATTTATAAAGTGTACTTATATAATATTTATAAAATATATTTATAAAATAATATCATAGTATTTATAAAATATCAATGAATTATAAAACAAATCCTTATTTATAAAGTATCATAATATTTACAATAATATATTGTCTATAAAATATATTTATAAAATATTTTTAAAGTATACTTACATAATATTTATAAATATATCTATAAAGTAATATCATAATATTTATAAAATATCAATGAATTGTAAAGCAAATCCTTTATAAAGTATCATAATATTTACTATAATATAATATCTATAAAATATATTTATAAAATATATTTATAAAATATTTATAAAATATTTATAAAATATATTTATAAAATAATATAATATTTATAAAATATCAATGAATTATAAAGCAAATCCTTATTTTTTTATAAGTTGTCAAATGATAAACATTGCATTGTATTAATTGATTCATATTTTAAGAATGCTGTAAATTTAAAATTATTCTTGTAATTAAACAATCTAATAAATAAATAGTGTATAATGCTTTTGTTGTTAATTCTCAAAGAACAAAGAAAATGTATAAATTCACTTTCATGCAATTAGGTTTGTATTAAAATTCTAATCACTTTTTAAAACACGAAGCATTGCAAAGGGAGGCATATTAGTTAAAATAATAGCAGTGTCAAAGGAAAAACCATCCTTTTGTCACTCAGATTTCTAACAGGCATGAAGGTTAAAATTTGCCAGATAAGCTATATTTTAATAAATTAAAAATTATTTGCTTTGTTTTTTTTTAAATTGCTTGAAAAAAAAGAAGTCTTCTTAAGAGCCACACATTGCATCTTCTTGGTTTCACTTTTTCAACCGATCTGAGATTAAATGAATATATCAGATCTATAGCCGCATCTACTGCTAGGAAGGCTGGATCTCTGTATCAGGAGAGAGAATGTTTTTCTCATCTGAATCCATCTTGCATATTTATAAATCTACAATTTGTCTGTGCATTGAATATTGTTGCTATATATGCTCAGGTGCACTTGCTATTCATCTCAAGGTTTTCAACAAAATTTAAAGAAGGATCTGAAATGTAATTGACCCTGACATCACAACTTCAATCACTTTCTCACCAAAAATTTTTTGTCTAGCACTCCCATTAAAAAATTTCTTGCATAGCCCTCTCATTAAAAAATTTTTCTGGCCTTCAGTCAGTTAATTGCCATACGTGATACACACTTGGGCGATCATGCCTCGAAAGAGACATGACTGACTGGGCAGAAGATTATCCCACAGTAGGTTGCCATTGCTTTCTGCAGTAGACTAGTTGCCGACCAAGGCTATAGAACCCAATCTGTCCTGTTATTTAACCCATAACTGAACTTAACCTCCGATTAAAATATTTTCTTGCCTAGCACAAAAATTAGAATAATATTTAACCCAAATTTATGTCAAGGATTTAAATTCTGTCTTATCATCCTGTTTCAAGAATGGCTACTTTATTAAAGTTAACTGATATATATTTAGATATATATGATATATAACTAAATGACTATTGATAAGATGAAAGCACATACAAGTGTGCATCAAAAAGTAATGCAATTTGTTTTATTATATAAGAAATAAGGAATACAATCCAAACATTGTACATCAAGATATAGCTATACATCACAGGTCCACATCTCTACTTTTCAACATTTTTAATTTAGAAAATATTTTTTTTTCACTTCTGAACTCTGTCAAATTTATGTCAGCCAAAATTGAAGCTATGTAGTTTGGGGTCTTTTTTCAAACATTTAATTTTATTTTTGCAAAGAAGTGAGGAATTCTCCTTCTGTCCTTGAAAGTCAGACATTTATATAATTTCCTATTTTTTACTTGTTGTAGAGGCTCATCCCTTGTTCCCTGTTTAAGATGTGGTTTCTGGCTTTCTCTTTTCCAATCTTTTCACTTTTCTTTTTCTTTTTCTTTTTTCTTTTTCAATTGGAGTAGATAGACTAAACTATCGCCCCGTTCACACTCCACCCACATCTATTGTACAGGTGTAGAGGCTCATCCCTTGTTCCCTGTTTAGGATGTGGTTTCCAGCTTTCTCTTTTCCAAATCTTTTCACTCATACGTAGCCCCCTGCACATCAGTGACGTTACCACCTTTCTCGGGGTGATATGATTAAAAAAAAAAATGTATATCCTAAGTTCAACTGGGTTAACTTTCTTGTTTATATTAGTGTACTCACAGATATCCTTTGAGGTCTGATTCTGCATTAGTTGTTTTGAGATCACCTTCGAGGTCAACAAAAGGTTTGGAAAACTTCCATCAACACTAGATAGCATAATAACAATCTGTCTATGAGTGCACAGGATTGCCTCATCAATGATGTTCTGCTTTGGGGTCATAACAAGTTTTGGGTCTTCCGACATCATACTTGTTCACCCAAGAGACTCTACCAGAACAATGCATTCCAGCAGGCAATCCAGTAATCATAAATCGCACAACAACAGTCTTATAACTGTCACTGCTGGTCATGAAAAAGCAAACGACTAATCAGCAACGCTGTACATTATTTCCGCCTCAGCCAAGATGAGGCAAAAAATAGATTTAACTGAATTCTTGTCTTTCCCTTCTTGGAACAACACATGGAATGATCCACACTGCCAATGATTTTTACCAGACCTAACAGGTAAGTGATTTCAATAGGTAATTTTCTCCCAACAAACATTACTTAATAAAACAAGACTTATACACATTCATTGGACATGAGAATTATGATCAAAAATGTTATTTTTTTAACCTTTCTCTATCCATCTTTTTTCTTTCTTCTCTTTCTTTCTCTTCCTTGACCCTCAAACAGCGATCTCCATCATAAATCTCCATGGATAGTTAATGGACTTGAGAAACCTATTTTCCTGAAAAACTGTTTTATGAGAAAGATTTTATGAATCTCAACTGATAGCAACACTGACTGTTTGGTCAATGAATGCCAAATGTTTTCCTTATAAGCAATGAGGAGAGTTTCTTTTTAAATCTTTTGTTTTAGATAAGTTGGAAAGTTGACATTTAAGATTATACAATTATTCTCCATTCTAGCTATATATACTACTTGTTTTAGTTGTTGATGTTGTTAGAAGTCTTTGTGGTGATACGGAGCAAAAGTGAGGGACCGGATGTTTGCACTCTCATGACCAAAAAGCAAATGACCAAAAGTCGTCGGTGCGCAGCTGGATTTGTGCAGATGTTCCGGTTGAAAACTAAAAATTAATTAAATATTAAATTTCCAGTTCGCGAGCCTGTGCGAATTTTATTTATCGGCCAATGGGAAGCCCAGAATCAAATACAAGTGTGAATTCCCAAATGATCTGCTGCGATCCAAAAAGAAAATATAAAAAGCCAATACAGAAAGAATCACCAGACAGACAGAGACGCAGACAGGCAGACTGTCTCGAGAGAGACGAGAGTAATTAGTAGCTCCCTTGCCCAAGTCAAGCGGCTTACTATGCTCACCTCCCTTACCTCTCTCACCTTATCTTTCACTGTCACAAAACTACTTACTGACCTAAGGAGCGAATACATCAAAGACATTCCTTACTTACAGGGCTCCCACATTCCTAAGCATTAATTCTCTTTTCAGCATTTTATTGCCATGAACATTTTAACATCCGTTGAACCTATACTTCAAGTATTACTTTAATTCAAAAAACTCCAAATCTGCTGAGCACATTTATATTTTGTGGAAAGTTCAAAGACTGTTTCCTTACATTCCTCCTGGCCAACGCACCCACAATTTAAGTATCCAATTCTCCTTGTCAGCCTTCCATTGCCACTATATCTTCAAGTGATATGGTTTTGTTATTTGGCAAAGTTCTTTGTGATTCCAATGGTAAAGGTAATATTAACTGTTTCCTTATAAAGAAACTGTTGTATACCTACCTATATACAGTAATGATATGTTTCTATTCTCTTAAATACGTGGACACTATTGAAGCAAAGTGTAGTAGAAGAGAGTGATTATACTGACTAGCAGTTCACTAGCAGAGTATCTACTTCACACAGTGTGCGAGTCTTGTATTTGTTGATATACTATTATTCCCAACCTCCATTTTGATGATTACTCATGCAGTTACATTTAAGAGTTGCAACAGAAACATTTGGCATTCAGTTTCAGTTGACATTCTTTTTTTCTTTTCTTTAAGTGATTTTTTAGGTTTTTCATGTCTACTCTTATTGCTCTTTCCAATACTACTGGGTGTTTCCTGTCCTACCTTTTTATTTTAAGTAATGTAGAACATCAGCAGTTTCATTATGTCATTATTTTCTCTTTGAGTTACATATAATATAAATTTATTTGTTGCTGTTGTTAAAATATCTGGGAAATTTTTTTTTTGCAAAACTGTACATCCCAAATCATTCCCATAAATTCAAACTGGGTGTAGGTTTGAGGCCACATGCTACTCAGTGGTCAGAAGAGACCACAGATCAGACCTAACCCCTTCATGCATCTGGTTTCTTAGACCTTACCTAAAAGTATGAGTGCAATGTCAAATCTGGCATTGTGCTAACTTCTCAAGTGATTTAGTTTCTATTATTTTGCACAATTCTTTGTGTTTCTCTAACGCCAGTTTCAAGAGTTCAAAGAAATATAGTCATTCCTTGGACACATAGTTGGAAAAATATAAAACCATTTTTACGCATATGTTCTACGTACATTTCACTCATAGTTGTTCCTCTGGCAATTGTTTAGTTGTCAGCTGGAATGGCACTAATTCTAAGTAATGTATCTAAACAAAGGTGATCTCAGAAACTTCATATAGCCTTGATCTACACCCAAGTGACTACATACAATTCACCTGACGATGGCTGGAAAACTGCCAAATGTAATGATCTGCAAATATAAAGCATTGGTAGAGACGGTTTTTCACAGGATCTCTTAATACTGCCTACAAGAAGCATCATCCTGTCATTTCTTAACTCACAAAGTAGGCTGGATGGATTGGTGCATCTTGAAATATTATCAGCTCAACCAAAATGGTTCTTACAGTTTACATCATTAGTTCTTTTTCTAAAAATAAGCCCACACTAAATGTGTAATTTGCAGTGTACAATCATTCTCTTTAAACATTTCATTTTTTGTTGCATTATTATAAATCTTGTCTTTAATATATATATATATATATATATATATATATGTATACATATATATATACACACACACATATATATATATATATATATATATATATCTTGGTCATAAATAGCCAAAAAGAAAACACTTCATGGAAAATGCGAAAGGATACTACTAATATTAGCTGATAAGATGGGTGATTAGATTTACCCTTCAAAATGACCATATGACATTAAAAAATTTGAAATTTTATATATATATATATATATATTAAATTGTAATGATGCTTAATGCCAAAATTGCTGTTTATTTTCAGTACTTTAACTGTAACAAAGGCATTTTAGGCAAGCAGAATTTTTTTTTCATAGATTGGGTGATATGATGATAGAGAAAGAGCATTAATAGAATTAATGTGGTGGAAATTTTTCACTCATCTGAACAGTGTTGTTTAACATTTTTCTGCAGAAAAAACCTGAAGAGTGAAGACATCGCAATAATGCTTTCACAAATCTTTAGAGTCAACATGACTGAAACCACACTGAAACAACACTACTCTGTTAAGTGAAAACCCCCTCCACATTAATTCTATCTATCTATCTATCTATCTATCTATCTATCTATCTATCTATCTATCTATATATATATATATATGTGTGTGTGTGTGTGTGTGTGTGTATGTGTCAGATTAAAATATGTGTATCAATTAAAAATAATGTTCAAACAAATAATTTCAATATGTCAGTTGTTAAAATCATTTTGTTAATCTTCGGGATTTTCCATAACATTGTATGTTTATATTTGTTGATATTACGATACATTTCAGAGCAGAGATGGTTATTTGTGTAGAATTGAAAATTGTGTTATATATGCTTGATTTGATTTTGTTTAGACTGTGGTATCATTCGTGGTTGAGTGGTTTAAGATGCAACAAATCAATCGGTGGCTTCCCCTATGTTGATAGGGGTTAGGGTTCGAATCCTGCTGAATGATGCACATCATCATACAAATATTTATTGTAAATAATCAGACCAGTAGAAATAAATATATAAATATACTGTTTGATTAAAAACAGAATATCTACTCAAATACGAGTATCAATTAAAAAATAATGTTCAAAAAAATAATTTCAATATGACGGTTGTTAAAACCATTTTGTTAATCTTTGGGATTTTCTGTAACATTGTATGTCATATCTTTCAATTATAATACACAAAAGATTATCTGTGAGTATGAACGAATTTTAATAATAAGCAGACAAAATGTTTGCAATTTATTTAATCTGACATGTCTAAAAGAAAATTTTCTGCCTAAATACACAAATATATATATCCCTTTAAGCAATATTTATACACAAATAGATGGTATTACGATGGGATCTCCTTTAGGTCCCCTCTTTTCTAATTATTATATGGCAAATTTAGAAAATAAAATAATTAATGACAACAATAAACCCTCTATATATATAAGATACATAGATGACATCTTTGTTTTAGCTAAGAATATCGATCAAATTACATATCTTAAAAACAAATTTGAAATTCACTCCGTTCTCAAATTTACATTAGAACTTAATATTAATAACAAAATCCCATTCCTTGATGTATTGATTCTAGCACACATAAATTTACTACTTCTCTATATAGGAAACCAACTAGCATAAATTTGTGTCTTCTTAATCATAATAGTGAATGTCCCCAACGATATAAGTTAGGTGTTATAAAAACTTACTTCAACGCACACAAATGATATCTTCTTCCAAATCTATATTTTATAAAGAATTACACAATATTAAGCAAACACTTGTCAATAATGGATTTCCTAACTCCGTTATTGATCAACAAATTAAAATGTATCTCAACAAAGTTAACAATAGCTCTAACAATATTGATAATATTAATAATTGTGTACATCAAAATAAACATAACACTATTAACTTATACTATTGCAACCAAATACATAATAATTACAAACAAGATGAAAAAACTCTCAAAAACATAATACGTAGAAATGTTAAACCAGTGGATAATAATAATCAAATTAATCTCATTATATATTATAAAAAATTCAAATCAATCGACCTCATAGTCTCTAATAACCCTACAAGCACTAAACTAAATTCTCTACAAAAAACCAATGTAGTGTACCAATTTACATGCCCATTCAGAGGTTGCATCTCTGATACTAATAAAAAACCCAGTACATATATTGGTTTTACTACAACCATGCTCTCATGTCATCTTTCTGATCAGAGTACAATTAAACAACATTTCTCTGAAAAACATAAACATGTAAGCAATACCAGACAGATTTTGGTCAACAATACGGTGATCCTTACTCATAAACACAGTAAGAGGAACCTTCAGATATTGGAGGCCATGTACATCAAATCTAAACAACCAACACTCAATAAAATCACCTTTAAATCCAGACATAACACGTTACATTGCATTTGAATACATGGTTTTGTTGTCATTTCGCGCTATCACACGGTGTGACGTCATAGAACCGCATTGCAAATTTGAGAACTGCATTTGTTATTTTTGGTAACTATTGCCGTTGCCTAGTGGAGTTTTATGTCAACATAAAATAAAATCGTTGGTGATGGTGGATGTTTTTGTATTACTGTCTTAATAACCTCTCTGAAGATGGCTCATGTGAGCCGAAATCTTAGAAACAAATTAATAAAAAATTATCCAAATGTTGGAGGGTTTTTGTCTTTATTTTCAACTGAAATTAAAACCAAAATACGATGTTTAGAACAGCTCATGATTAAACATAAGAGACATTCATTGTCTCTTATATTTAATTGTATATGTTTAGAAAAAAAAATATATATATATAGTCATCCACAGACAGATCTGTTTTGCTGTATCACAGCTCATCAGTACGGTTAACTCTGATTGCTTTTAACCCAGGATTGAAACCCAACCGAATTGCCGTCAGTCAGCGATTCTACCTCTGAGCTACGGCCGCTCAGTAGAAGGAGGCAGACTTTTTAGCATGCATATTATCATTATACACGCCCAATAGCCAGAGTGCTCTAATTCATTACTGAATGAGCGATGCGTACATGCCAGAGTAGCTACTGTTTTTCAAAGTCTACCATTCTTTCCAGAGTGCTTGCTCAATCAGGGTGTGAGAGCATAAATAGTCATATATATATATATATATATACTTTTCCATCAGTTTTGAAAAATTTTCTTTTTTTGTTATCCAGTCTTACTCTTTTTTTTTTACCTGGTAATAACTTGTTGAACAGTGATTTAATTTTTCATGCAAACATCAACTCTGCCAGTGACTTGCCTGACGGTGTAATGGGATTCGGCATTATCTAGTTGTTGTGGTGTCTTCCCTTTAAAGAATCTATGTTGGACTCTTCCATCTGCTATAACATTAGTAGAAGAGGAGGCCTTGGGGGAACAGTTGAATTGATTGAATGCTGGACAACAGACACACGCATTAGTTGTGTAACACTCTTCTGTTTTTTTTTTTCTTTTTAAATCATATCACCCCGAGCAATGCAGTAACACCACTGATGTGCAGGGGGCTATGTAGAGTGAAAAGATTGGAAAAGAGAAAGCCGGAAACCACATCCTAAACAGGAAACAAGGGATGAGCCTCTTAACCTGTTCAATAGACGTGGGTGGAGTGTAAACCGGGCGATAGTTTAGTCTATCTACTCCAATATATATTATACACCCCTGGTATTTCAAAAAGGTTTATACACCCCTGGTATGTTAAAAAGTTTATATGTTCAGTTATACACCCCTGGTATTTCCTGCTGGAATAAGGATGTGCATTTGTGGTGCAATGGATATTGGCTCAGAATGAGAAATCGGACAGCTGAGAAAGGAGTTGCAAGGTGGGAAATAATTTGTCACCTATACAAGGTTGTATATTACTGTTAAATATACAATATTTCTATCACACTTGTTTTGTTATTTCTGAAATCTTTCACTTGGTCACAACACTAGTATACTCTGAAGACTTTTTATAGTTCTTTTTCAATTGCTATTTCATTACGTTCCATTTGTCTTGTTAAATCAAATTGACAACAATTTGAATCGATTTGAGGAAACAGGAGTTCTGGAAAAGGTTGAATATAGTGAATGGGCATCTCCCACAGTTTATATTAAAAAAAGGAGCAAATGTGTATGTGCTGACTTCTCGACAGGGTTGAACAGTGCTCTAATGAATCACTGTTATCCCTTTCCAAGTCCAGAAGTTATGTTGTGCGTTTGGTGGAACTTTGAAGGAATTGTGCATTTTGAGTTGGTTCCGAATGGTCTTGCCATCAGTGCCAAACTTTACTGTTAGCAACTTGAGTGGGTCTACGAAAAGTTGAAGCAAAAATACTCGGCTCTGATTGACCGAAAACGCGCTTTGATGCAGCAGGACAATGCCAAGCCACACACCGCCAGGAAGGCCAAAGACAAGTTTGAAGAGCTGGATAGCATTGAGGTTCTGCCACATCCAGTGTATAAATTTTGAGTTATTGTGGATTTATGTATAAATTTTACTACAACTGTTATTGCAATTTCATGTATGAATATTCATTACAACTGATACTGTGATTTCATCTAAAAAAAGATTTTTACAATTGTTATTACGATTCAGCATATAATATTTTGCTACTACTGACATTATGGCTGAATGCATAAAATTTTATAATTCATATCATAACTTAGCATATAAATTTCTATTGCAGTTCATAATGTGACCCCACCTACACATTTTTTTCATCACAGTTAATATTCTAATTCAACCAATAATTTTTTTATTGTACTTTGTATGGTGACTCCAAGTATAAATTATTACTACAATTATTATTAGTATTATCATTATTATGATACAATGAATAAATTTTTAATACAGTTTATAACATGTATAAATTTTGGCTATATAGTAATTGCATCTATAAATCTTTTAATGCAATTGCTACTGTAACTCCATGTATATATTTTTATTACAACTGGTATTATAATTCAGCATATAAATCTTCTAGTTTTGAGACTCCCCATATAAATTTTGATGCAACTGATATTATGACTTAACTTATAAACTTTTGTAACACTTGTTATTATGCCTCAATGTATAAATTTTCATTATAATTTTAATCATGATTCCACATAAATTCTTACTGCAGTTTTTATTGCTAAACACTGTATAAAAATTTTACTACAATTGGTATTGTTGCATTCTATATAAAGTTTTACTAAAGTGAATATTATGGCACCAAGTACAAATTTTTACTAAAATTGATACCATTACTGAATATTTAACTTTTTACTATGGGTGATATTTTGAATCCATGTATAAGTTTTGTATGAAGAACCAGGTAAAAATAAGCTTAAACAACAGATATTAAATTTAGTTTTAGCAAATATTATAGTCCTAAAAACATTAGCATTAGGGTAAATTACAATTTATGTTTCAAGATATCAAAAATTTGATCAGTAAAATTGGTTCTTGAGAATATTTTGTCATTAAGAAAGATAGGAAAATAATTGGGGCACACTGGAAAGAAAGAAAGAAAAAAGAAAAGGACAAACAAAAAATAAAAACCAATGAAAAAGAAAGAAAATAACAAACAAAAATAAAAAAGAGAATGAATGAAAAAGAAAGAAAGGAAAAAAATGACAAGCAAAAAATAAAAAGAATGAAAGAAAGAAAAAGAATGAGAGAGAAAAAAGATACTATTTTTTGGAATGTGCAAAACTTCCCAGCAATGGTTTTTTTATTATTAGAAACTAAATACAATGTAGAAAAGACATTTTTGTTAGTTAAAAAATAATGTAAAATTATTCACACACCAATATTAGATAGTGATATTCAAGGTTTAATAAAAACAATGAAAAAGAAAGAAAATAACAAACAAAAATAAAAAAGAGAATGAATGAAAAAGAAAGAAAGGAAAAAATGACAAACAAAAAATAAAAAAGAATGAAAGAAAGAAAAAGAATGAGAGAGAAAAAAGAATGAAAAGAGATAATGGTAAAACAAGAATAATTCTTAGAAAAAGAAAATGACAAAAAGAAAGAAAATGACAAACAAAAAAAATAATATAACCAAAAGAAAGACCTGAAACTCAATTCACAGACATACACATGCCTAAAAATTTAATTGTTAAACATCCATTTTGTTTACCAAACTAAGTTTGTAAAAATTTATCATTATTACCAACACAATATATTGTAGCTTTGTAGTCACATAAAAATTCTCAGTGGATAATGATGTTTCCTAACAAAACTTTTTAAAAAGAAACGAATGGTAATTTTTGCAATCTGCTGTCATGTGAACATGGTGCATTCTTTGCTGTTGTACTGCAGCAGGAAATCTTTTTATAACTGTTGGCTCAATTTCAGGTCTGCTGCATCGGCTTTGTTAAATCAATCATAAATTTATTATATGAATCACAAATTTACTTGCCTCCTGTGACGCTTTTCTTGACACATGACTAACACCGTTTATAAAAACTGCAATTCTAAGAGAAAGATTGTCAGTAAAAATGATAGTTTGTATCCAAAGAGAAATTTGAAGAGGTATTTTTTCCTTATATTTCAAAATTATATTTTCAGAAATGTACCATTCATGGTGTAGTGGATATTGGCTTGGAATGAGAAATCAGAGAGCCGTTTGAATTCCAGTTGAATTTGTTGCATTCACTTACACGCAAAAACCCTTGAAAAAGATATTAATCTGTTGCTTTTCACTCCAGCTATGGGTTAAATAGCAGGACAGATTGGTTCTATAGTCTTGGTTTGCAATTAGTCTACCATAGAAAGTAATGACAAAGTACTGCGAGAAAATCTTCTGCCCAGTCAGTCATGTCTCTATCAAGACATGATCGTCCAAACATGTGTCATGTATGGAATGTAAATGAATGACCATTCTTTGGATAATCATAATCATTCATCTTCAGTTATTATTACTATTTTTTGGTATGTGCAAAACTTCCCAGCAGTGGTTTTTTTTCAATTAGAAACTAAATACAATGTAGAAAAGACATTTTTGGTATTTAAAAAATAATGTAAAATTATTCACACACCACTATTAGATAGTGATGTTCAAGGTTTAAGTATGAAGTATCCAGTGAGGATTGAACTCACAACTCAGTCTTTATTGTTCAAGCAAGACAAGCTTACTAATTAGTATACTATGTCAAGGTGACCACACATTATTAATATTAGATGAATTTTCACAGCAGTTCTATGTGGCGGCTTTCAATGGAGATCAAGTGACAACAAGACTTCTCAATTCTCCAGCTCTCTCCTAAACATTCTGTATTATCATCATTATATAAATTTCCAAACCAGTCTTATTCTGTGAATTTTACTGGAGATCAAGTGACAACAAGATTTCTCAATACACCAGGTCTCTCCTAAATATTCTGTGTCATCATTATATAAATTTTTAAAACCAGTCATATTCTGTGGCTTTCAATGGAGATCAAGTGACAACAAGACTTCTCACTTCTCTAGCTCTTTCTTAAATATTCTTTATCATCATTATATAAATTTCTAAACCAGTCTCATCCAGTGACTTTCACTGGAGATCAAGTGACAACAAGACTTCTCACTTCTATAGCTCTTTCTTAAATATTCTTTATCATCATTATATAAATTTCTAAACCAGTCTCATCCAGTGACTTTCACTGGAGATCAAGTAACAACAAGACTTCTCAATACTCCACCTCTCTCTCTCTCTCTCTCTCTCTCTCTCTCTGTATTGAAATGATTATATAAATTTTCAAACTAGTCTTGTCTGGTGACTTCCAATGTAAGATCAAGTAATGAAAATATTTTCATTCTACGAACATACTTTTGCTGCTGTAGTCAATAGCAGTTTTTTTTTTATATTTGGTCTTACATAAGAATTAATTATAGCATGAGCTGCTCATGAATTTAATCAGGCTTTCATCACATATGAATGAGAAAAGTTGACTTACTACCCACCTGGAGTTTAAAAGGTGTTGACAAGTGACAGATATACACTGTAAATAAAGATATTTTTAATTGTATTTTTAGGATAAATAAATTTTTTCATAATAAGTAATATTTTTCAAAATATATATATTTTTCAAAATAGGTAATATTTTTTCCTTATTTTGAAAAATATACATATTTTTCAAAATATTACCTATTTGAAAATAAATAAATCAGATGTGACTTATGGTGCAGTGAGTATCGGCTCAGAATGAGAAATCAGAAACCCGAGTTCGAATTCCAGTTGAATTCGTTGCATTCACTTACATGCAAATGCCCTTGGGAAAGGTATTAATCCGTCTCTTCCCTCCAGTTATGGGTCAAATAATAAAACAGATTGGGTTCTATAGCCTTGGCTGGCAACCAGTCTACCACAGAAAGCAATAGCAACCTACTGCAGGATAATTTTCTGCCCAGCCATTCATGTTTCTTTCGAGACATGATCACCCAAGTGTGTATCGCATATGGCACTTAACTGACTGACTGAATATTTTTTCAAAATATTTAATATTTTTTCAGAATAGGTAATATTTTATTAAAATAAGAAATTTTTTTTTTCAAAGTAAATGATATTCTCATCAAATTCAATATTTTTTATAATTTTTTTTTTTTTTGCTTTTTGAAGAAGATTTTAATTAGAGAATTGGCAAAGTTTAACAAATATCCCTGAAAAATATCTGTCCTTTTAACAGGACAGTTTTTCTTTTGACACTACTATTACTGTATATTCCCTTGGCAGTTTTTTTGAAACTCTTGCTCTCATATGATCATTGAAGTTAAGCAATGTTGAGCATGGTCACCACTTAGATGGGTGACTACTTGAGAATACCAGGTGCTATTAGCTTGGATGTACAGGTGGTGTAAGAGATAATGGCTTGGAATTGTTAATCAGCAAGCCAAATTCCAATTCCCATTGAATTCACTTATGTTCAAATACTTTTGGGAAATGTATGAGACCATCTCATCTCCCCTAAAATATGGGTTAATTAGTAAAACCTATCACTAAATCATTATCACCAAATGATTAAAAAAAGTTCTTGCAATTTAAAAAATTTTTTCTGGCTTTAAATGATTTGCAAATAGTCGATAAGTTATAGAAAATGAATTGATCGTTCAATGTACGAATTTGCACGAGACACCAGATTAGCAACTAGATCCCACCCTTTTACAGTGAAACCGATAAAATGCAACCGCAACTTCTACTCTAACAGTTTCTTCTCTCACACTTCCCGACTGTGGAATTCCCTTCCACATGATTGCTTCCCCAACGGCTACAATCTCCAGGAGTTTAAATGTAAGGTCAATAGACACCTCCTAACACACCAACTCGCTCACATTCTTTCAAACACTCTTCCCATCTGCCCAACCCTCATCCTCGGTATCCTTACCCATCTATCACCTTCCTTCTGACATTTCCTAAATCTAACCACTCCTTCTCTTTACCTTCCCCTATGTAGCTCCATGCTCAATAGTGGCAGTGAAATGATTAAAAAAAAAAAAAAAAAAGAGATACTGATTAGTCATACAGGCATGTCTTTTAGAGTTCTCTGGAATAGAAATGTATAAAATCTACAGTGGTTACAAAGTGAGGGTTCACCTTATATATTGACTGTATTATAGAATTAATCTCCCACTTTATATCCAAATTATAATTATTTATTAAATTCTGATTAGATATTAATCCACTTCTCCCCAAGCTATGGGTTAATTAGTAAGACTCATATCACAAATTCATTTTTATCGCAAAAAAAAATCTTAATCTAAAACTATTGTCTGGCTTTAAATAAGGGTTAATAGGCAGTAGAAAGCAAATCAATCAATTGGCAACTTTTATTTTGTTTAAGAAGTTATTTATAGAATTTTAATAAAAGCCAAACATATCAAACTGGATTTATACATTTATTTTTGTCAAATTAGCAACAAAAAGATTAACCACTATTTATTTGATTTTTTTATTTACAAAAATAATTTTTTATTTACATTATTATAAAAAATATAGGAACCAACTACAATACAATAAACAATGTTATCTATGAACTATAAAACAAGAAAAGTTAAATAAACATGTAAGAAAGAGTAACTAATTATAAATTTTTAAAAAAAAAGGAAAGCTTCTATAAATCTAGATGCCCTTAGCATATTTTCATGGATTTGTAACAAGATCAAGTGAATGAAAAACCCCAAAATTCAATGGATTTATACATGCATTTTTTTATTTTTAATTTATAAGTTGCTCTTATAAGATGATAATAATAATAGTAATATAATCTATTTCTTTATAAGGAAACATTCTTCTTCTTCTATGTGCCCTGTCCCTTCAGGACGTAGGCGATCATGGCTTTCCACATTTCCCTATCCCTGGTGGCTCTGAGCACACCTTCTCCTGTTACACCATGCAATCCTCGTTCCTTCATCCACTTGATTAGGTCCTTCAAATATGTTATCCGTTGCTTTCCCCTGTCTCTTTTTCCCTCTATCTGGCCTGTTAGTATCAGATTCTCCAAGCCCTCCTTCCTCATTGCATGTCCCAGGAACTTCAGCTGTCTCTTCCTGATGCTCAGTATTAATTTCCTTTTCGTTTCCATCATTTCCAAGGTCTCATCATTGCTCACATGCTCGATCCATGATATTCGCAGCATCCTTCTGTAGAACCACATTTCAGTTGCTTCAAGTTTTTCCTTCATCTTTGATGGTATTGTCCAGCATTCACTGCCATATTGAAGGATGGACAGCATGTTGTTTTAGGTTAACATTTGTAAAATCTTTCACTTAAATTAATTTTACAGGAAAACAAGTTATCAAGTCTACTAGCTGTTGTCATTCTTTCTAATATTATTGTCATAGAACTCACCAAGAGCTTAATCAATCATTAAATTAAGAATTAAGATTCATCAGAATATTAAAATAGGTAAACCATGAAATTTTCATGGATTAAAACTATTGTAACTAAATTTGAACTTCAAAAGATACAAACTTTGTCAGTTGTTATTTTTTTTTTATTTCCAATCCATGATACTTATCCAAGTCTGATATTTTCTTTTTTAAATCATTTCACCCCAAGCAAGGCAATAAAGCCACTAAAATGAAAGGGGTTACTGAGAAAAATGAAAAAAAAAACCATTAAGGAGAGAGAACAATAAAAGAACAGGGATTAAAACAGAAGATAAAACTTCACTTTGATCTTCAAAAATTGAAATGCAAAATCGACTGGAAAAAAAGAAATTGAAAATTTTTATTTCATCTCCAAGAATGCAAAATTATAAATAATCTATTTCACAGCAGACAACATTAAAGAGCTTGAATTTAAATATACTATAAAGGTAATGGTAATGTTAGCTGTTTCCTTACAAGGAAATATTTGGCATTCATTGACTGAGCAGCTCGTACTGTTTTCGATTGAAATTTATAAAATCTTTCTCTTAAAACATTTTCTTGGGAAAACAGGTTTCTCAAGTAAAAACAGAATTATCCAGTATTGTTTATCGCTTTTCACAGTATTGATACAGATTTTGTTTCTAGCTTTTTATTTGAATTAGTGTGGAATGTTAGCATCTTGATTATTTTGAGTTATATGTGCTATCCATTTTAGCTATTGCTGCTGTTGGTAGTCCTTAACTGATGTGCTTTCAGTTATTTGGTACAGCTCTTTGTGATTCTGTAGCGCCAGTGCACAATGTTCAAAAAAGGATGATTTTTGCCAAGACCCTCAGGCTTTACTCACACAAAATATTTTTTCACCATTAATCTTAGGAAGTTGTTCTATACAGCTGACAGTTTAGATATTTCTCAATGAGTATGATAAATAATAAATTTTGCATTATAATTGGTTTGTGTATTTTTGTAATCTTATAAATTTGGTGTAAAAATGCATAAATAAAAAATTAATTATACTGCCACTTTGTTGTATCCATAAAGAATAAATAAAAAAAATAATTATAATGTAAAAATAAAAAAATAAAAAATAAAATAATTATAATGTAAAAATTAAAAAAAAAATGTAAAATATAATTATAATAAAATAATTATCACAATTATAATTATTATTAATTCAATCATTCTAAACCAATGAGAATCAAAACTACTTTTCTTTCCTACACACAAACACATGATATTCTCGCTATCAAATAGACAGTCCATACAAACAGGTCGTCAACACATGTGTCAACAAAATTTTAACTCTTTTTCCTCTAGCAGGTCATAATAGTAACATTTATCTCTTAGTCCTCAACAAAAATTCAAGCTAAGAAAACTCCAGACACTTCTTGTATTTTATGACTAAACTAGGTGGACACTCATTACACACATCTATAAAAAAACAAATTATAAAGGCTGTATACACTTTACTTATTCTTTATTTCAACATTCTGTTAAATTTTACTCCATATTTCACCTACATTTGACCCCAAATACACAATTTTACTCAATATCACTTTCTTGCATTCTCCAACACTATATAACAACCAGATGATAAATAATACTCATTGTTTCTTTTGCTAAGCTTTCCAACCCCTATTCCATCATTGATTCAACAGTTGATAAAAACAACTAAAATCAGGATAATATTGATTTATTTATTTATATTTTACAGGTTATTTAAATTCAGAGAATATTTTTTTTAGATTTTAAGAAGTTTTAGGAGATAAAAATTATTTACTGATACAAGTCCTACTAATTAACCCATAGCTTAGGGAGAAGAGGTGGATTCATACTTTTCCTAAGGATATTTGTGTGTAGGTGGATATAACCTGACTGGAATTGGATCTTAGCTCTCAAATTTCCAATTCAGAGCCATTATCTATTACACTACTTGCATTTCCATGCTTACAGCACCTAGCCTTCTTAACTGGTTATCCATCAAGGTACTAACCAGGCTTGACATTGCTTAACCTCGGTAATTGTATGAGAACCAGTGTTTCAACATGATATGACTGTAAACCAGGAGGACAATAGTCCAAGTTTAAATAATGTAAATATACCATTTTATGTGGACACATTTTAGTTATATATGTATAATATGAATGATGTATCTGGCTGACACTTTTAGTGACAGTTTTATATATGAACAAGAACATGGCATGACAGGTTTGTGTATGGCAAAGCAACATACACTGGGTTTTGTATATATATCTAAACTTATTTATAAATGGAACTTTGTCTGGGTGCGTGTGTGTCTGTGTCTGTGTGTCCGTTACCTATAGACTCTGAAACGGCTGAACTGATTTTCTTGAAAATTTACACAGTTGTACTATAAGCATCTGCGAGTGTTCTTAGCTAGGTTTTGTGTCGAGGTACTTCCGATAAATATTGAAAATTGATAATTGAAAAAATAGGGTTATAGAAAGAGTGGTCCGATTTTAATCAAATTTGATACACTTGTAGACAAAGACATAAGAAATGATATTCAGAAGTTTCAAGGTTGCAGTTCTTACAATAGTGCAGAAAATCAATAATATATATAAAAGAAAAGATGTTTGTCAGTGTGTCTGTTTATCTGCCTGTATGTCTGTATTTTTTCAGCCCTTTTATTTTAGATTTTGCTTCAGGTTTGGCTCTAAGTAAGTATAATTGTAGTTCTTAGTCTCAGCCATGATACCATTTACTCAGAGGACTTATTTAGCCTTCAAAATTCAGTTTACGATGAAAAAAACTTATTTGATATCGATACCAGGAAATCAAAATTTAACTTACATCCACCATTTTTTGTTCAGTCTACGGTTTCGCTTTAACTGGAAACAACTTTTGCTTTTTAGTCTTTCGTGCCAATGTCCAAAGAATCTGAGCTCCAGGACTATGGATTAATTTTAAAGCTTTCATTACACCCGAGCAACGCCGGGCTATACTGCTAGTATATATATATATATATATATATATACTATTTATGCTCTCACACCCTGATTGAGCACTCTGGAGGAATGGTAGACTTTGAAAAACAGTAGCTACTCTACACATCATTCATTCAGCAATGAATTAGAACACTCTCAGCTATTGGGCGTGTATAATGATAAGATACATGGTAAAAGGTCTGCCTCCTTCTATCGAGCACCCATAGCTCAGAGGTAGAATTGCCAACAGACACCAATTCAGTCGGGTTTCAATCCTGGGTAAAAAGCAATTGGATGTCTAACCGTACTGATGATCTGTGATACAGTGAAACAGATCTGTCTGCGGATGACTATATATATATATATATATATATATATATATATACTTAGTTTTTGGTCATGATAAAATTAAACCAGTACACATTTGTATTAAAAAGTGTTCAATACAATTATATTGTAGAACTTTTGAATATTCTTCATTTGTAAACGAGTTATGGTATAACCTAGATTTCTACCATGTGGTGTCTTCAGGTGATTTGCAATAACTGATTTTACCGTTTACGTAACGGTGAATTTTTGAACGCGCAATTTTTAAAATTACAAGAAATTATAATGTTTTCCATACCAAGAAATACATATATGTTCATACAACCATGGGTTAAAATGATATAAGTTATTTAATTTTAAAAATTGCACATTCAAGAATTCCTCATTACGTGAGCATTCAAAAACATCACTATTATGTGAGCGTTCTTAAAAAAAACGGTAATATGTGTGTGTGTGTGTGTGTGTGTGTGTGTGTGTGTGTGTGAGATTAAATAAATTGCAAACAAAATGTTTGCTTATTTTTAATAAAATCCATTCACACTCACAGATAATCTTTCACATATTACAATCAAAAGATGTCAGAAATGAGCTGTAACGTTGACAGATGCTATTTTCATTCATTTCTTAAGGTACCCAAGTACTTTCAGCCTCTTTTCGAGGTCATTCTGCTTCAAATATAATGGTTTACAAATTGCTAAAAAAATGTACAGTAATTTTTAGTAACATAGTTTTCCGGTTACATTTTTTACCATAACTCACACCCCTGAAGATGACCTCAGAAAGAGGTTGAATGTACTTGGGTTCCTAAAGAAATGAATGAAAATAGCATCTGTTAACGTTACAGCTCATTTCTGACATCTTTTGATTGTAATACACTAAAGATTATCTATGAGTATGAACGGATTTTATTAAAAATAAGCAAACATATTGTTTGCAATTTATTTAATCTGACATATTTAAAAGAAAATTTGCTGCCTAAATACACAAATATATATATATATATATATATATATAGAGAGAGAGAGAGAGAGAGAGATTTGCTGAACCCAATACTGTTATTGCAGAATACTATTGTAAGTGATTGGCTGACAGGAGTAAACACTTTGATGGAAAAGGAAAAAGCACAAATTCAATTTTTTTCTATTGTCAGACATCGATTATGGCATAATCAAAGTCAATTTTAGAAGACAGGAATTGACATTAAAAACACCCTAGAATATTCTTTAAGTGCATAAATTATTTTTAAGTCCATAAAGAACATAAACCTTGTAATACTTTTTTAAAGTATGTAAACCTTATAAAACTTGTAATACTTTTTAAGCACATAAAGTGCATAACCCTTGTAATACATTTTAAGTACATGCAAAAACCATGTAATACTTTTTAAGTATATTAAGTACATAAACCTTGTAATACTTGTAATACCTTTTAAGTACATAAAAATTGTAATACTTGTAATGCCTTTTAAGTACATCAACATTGAAATACTTGTAATACCTTTTCAGTACAAAACCTTGAAATACTTGTAATGCATTTTAATTAAATGTAATGCATAAACTGTGTAATACCTTTTATGTATATAAGATACATAAACTTTGTAATACTTGTAATAGCTTTTCAGTACTTAAACATTGCAATACCTATAATATCTTTTAAGTACATAAAACCTGTAAAACTTGTAATACCTTTAAGTGCATGAACATGATAATACATGTAATACATTTTAAGTTCATAAACTTTGTAATACTTGTATTATCTTTTAAGTACATAAAAATTGTAATACTTGTAATACTTTTTAAGTACAAAAACCTTGTAATACTTGCAATACATTTTAAGTACATAAACCTTGTAATACTTGCAATACCCTTCAAGTACATAGAACATTGTAATACTTGTTATATATTTTAAGTTTTAATGTCACATTGTAATACTTCTTATATATTTTAAGTTTGTAAACATTATAATACTTGCAGTACCTTTTAAGTTTGTAAACCTTGTAATACTTGCAATACTTTTTAAGTACATAAACATTTTAATACTTGTAATACATTTAAGTATATAAATGTTGCAATACTTGTAATACCTTTTAAGTACATATAGTACATAAATACTTTAAAGTAATTTCTATATTTGAAAATTAATATTATGCTATTTTCTTGCAATAAACATAATTAAAACTTTGAAAAAATGTTCAAAATATTGCTATACTTTTAAAATATATTTTATAAAACAGTTTTCATGATCATTGCTGTCATTTTTAATACTTTTGATACCTACTTGGTTAAGATGAACAATATATTAGGACCTTGAATAAGTTCTCACTAATTTTTCATGAAAAGTAATGTTATATTTACAAAAATTATTAAGAAATGTGTCACTGAAAATATTGTCCATCTCTAACCACTACTTTTCCCCCATATACAAATCAACCATTCAACTATGTATAGAATACTGATGTGGCTTCTCACTGTCTCTTCTACAAATATTTTCATGGCTTCTGCTCCAACGAACTTAGGTCACTGGTGCTCCCTCTACAAGAATTTACTCGTGCAACCAGACTGACAACAAGACTTTTACAGGTAAATCAACCAAATGCAGCCAACAATTCTACACTATCAGCTTCTTTTCTTGCACTTTCTGCCTGTGGAACGTCCTTCCGTATACTTGCTTTCCTGAGGACTACAACCTTCAGGAATTTAAATGCAATGTCACTTCCCATCTCTTATCCACTTGACTCCAATCTTTTCTACATCACCCCGTGTATCTTGTTCTTTTCCTTTCTCTCTACCTTCGCAACTGTCTTCACATCTGTGTTCCTATCATTCTCATGCCCTTTCTCCAACAACCCTTCTAACTGGTTCATCTTTCTCTTCACTCTCCTCCTGCCTAAACTTTTACCCTCTTATGTAATATCTTGTGCATCAGTGGCAGTACCACCTTGCTTGGAGTGAAACAATTAAAAAAAAATCTTTCTAGCAGCATTTGAATTCCATGTCAGAAAAACAGCACATCTTTTGAGGCTAACCATGAGGCAACCCATTTTTGGGGAATTTTCATAAGAATGAAAGTGTTGCTCAGCCAGGCCATGTGCCATCAATCAGAACAAGTGATAATCAGATGGGGCAATGTCTAGAAATGCCATCTGTCGGAAAACAACTTATTCAAGGTCCTAATATAAATTACACCATTTTAGTCAGAATTTCTAAAATGAAAAGTTAGCATTATTAGCATTATCTATATTCAGACAAATATCTTCATTTTTGTTGTTATTATCACAACATTTTGATTGACCTTCTGACACAGGATAATAATGTAGTGGGTTAACGTGTTGATTCATGAAATAGGTGATATAGTAATTGTGAGTTCAATCCTTAGTGCAGACATAGACTTTATACCTGTGTCTGGAAGTATCCATCCAAGCTGTCTCCTTTTGGGGTTAATTTTTTTATAATCATTTCACTCCAAGCAAGGCAATACTGCCACACGTGTGCAGGAGGTTACTTAAGAGGAAAGTGAAAAAAAGAAGAGCAAGGTACAGAGGGTGTTGAAGAAAGGATAAGCGAAAGATGGAAATCAAGGAGATGAAAGATAACAATTGACATTGCACTTAAACTCTTGGAGGTTGTAGCTATCAGGGAAACAAGTTTACAGAAAGCAGTTCCACAAACATGATGTTCAAGAAAAGAAACTGATAGAGTAGAGGTAGCAGTTAAAGATGGAAATCAAGGAGATGAAAGATAACAATTGACATTGCACTTAAACTCTTGGAGGTTGTAGCTATCAGGGAAGCAAGTTTACAGAAAGCAGTTCCACAAACATGATGTTCAAGAAAAGAAACTGATAGAGTAGAGGTAGCAGTTAAAGATGGAAATCAAGGAGATGAAAGATAACAATTGACATTGCACTTAAACTCTTGGAGGTTGTAGCTATCAGGGAAGCAAGTTTACAGAAAGCAGTTCCACAAACATGATGTTCAAGAAAAGAAACTGATAGAGTAGAGGTAGCAGTTAAAGATGGAAATCAAGGAGATGAAAGATAACAATTGACATTGCACTTAAACTCTTGGAGGTTGTAGCTATCAGGGAAGCAAGTTTACAGAAAGCAGTTCCACAAACATGAAGTTCAAGAAAAGAAACAGATAGAGTAGAGGTAGCAGTTAAAGATGGAAATCAAGGAGATGAAAGATAACAATTGACATTGCACTTAAACTAGTAACTCAAGTAAATTGGTGTAGACAGAGCACCAGGGAGATAAGCTCATCAGAGCAAAAGCTGTGTAAAAAAGACAGAAAGAAGCCACATCGTGTTGGTGAGAAAGTGACTGAAGTTGAGCTGTCAAATGGAGATTGATTACATTGCAGATCCGCCTTTGAATTTTGTCGAGAAAACCCTGAGATGAATAGCAGGAGAATCCAACCAGATATGGCAACAGTATTCAATACTCGATTCAATGTGCACAGCCTAGTGTGGAGAAAAAAGTAATTTCTGTTCACTTATCCACGGACGGTCAAAGGCCCTAAAGTTGGTATGTTATTTCTTTGTACTCATTCTGTAAACACCCTCATTTCTATAGACTACATGAACAATCATTTGTTTTAGGACATATGTAAATCCTTTCGATACGTTTATGTAATTTGTTTGCCTTATTAAATGTTTTGTTTGTTACAGTCGCATATCTCGTGTTTCTATATTTGCATTCGGTTTTGGTGTACCAATGGCTACGCTAATGCTAATATTAGTATCGGTGCTACTGGAAGGCTAAAACGTATTATTCTTCCTAATACAAAATAGCTGGTAAATTAGGGCTGGCTGATAAATCCATACTAATATCATCATTCTCGGTTTATCCTTTGAGGACACAAAGTCAATGGTTATAATGTGTATTCACCATCTTATCCTGGCAGAAATTTTTCTCAACTGAGAAAAACAACACTGTGTTCAGTTGGAGGGGATGCTTGTTTGTTCAAAAACTTTGCAGTGTGGTCTTATCTCTCATCCGTCATGGCTTAAGATAAAAATCGTCCCTTTCTCATCTTGTATGAGAAATACCAAATGTCTTCATGCACTACTTGCCTGATAAGAAACTCAAACACTCTTGTGTCCCTGGCTATGGACCTGGTTGACTTAAAGGGATCATTGATAATCATGACCTGGATCTCACAACAAATTCAGGAATTCTTTTCATGATTTGATAGCTATCAGCGTCAATAGGTCGACATGATCTTGAAGTATCACAAAGCGAGAAATCTCAGCTTCATATTCATTAATCATACAAAATACAGGTTTTCTAAACATCTACTGTTAAATATAAGAGACGATGAATGTCTATTATGTTTAATCATGAGCCGTTCTAAACGTTGTATTTTGGCTTTAACAGTCAGTGAGAGTTTTCTGAGCTGCTATATCTTTCTAATCGCCATTAGACTCATCCAACTCTTTCTGAATCCACAGCACTGTCCTCAGATTGACAACCAAACACCCTGAAATGTTCATATTGGAGTTTCTGGCACGAATACCAAGCAGTCCACTGGATTTTAACCGCCATCTTTGAAAAACAAAAATAAGCAAAACAAAAACAAAAATAACAAAGGAGAAAGATTGAGAGAACCTTGTATTAGTATTCAACTTGGGGTAAGTTTATAATTTCCAACTTAGATGTTTCGCTCAGGACAGTAGTCATAGGTTACTTTACAAGTTGAAGAGAAAACAAAAATGGCAGTTAATGCCAGTGAGAGTATTCAAACCACAAGAGATTTGGTTCATCCTGAAAAGAACTCCACGGATTTGGCTGGCAGTAGAGCAGCCTTCCATGATTTAAATGACTTTGAAAAAAGTATACATAACAGCTTTAGCATGGTAAGTTGATTTCTCTACTTTTGAAAATTATTTATCTTTTTCTGGTGATTGCTACATTTTTTAAACTGCATAACTGGTAATAGTTGTTAAATTTAAGTTATATAATTTTTAATACGGATTTTATTGAACTTTGACTGGATTTAAAGATTAAATTTTAATGATTTATTAATTCTGATTTAAAATCAATACTCTTAGAAAAAAAAATATTTTCCAGTGGAAAAATTACCCTTTTTTAGTTAAGTAGAATGGAAATTGTAATTCTGATTAGAAAATTTAGCTTTATCTGCAATTTGCCAGCTTGGTAAACTCTACAGAAAGATAAACATCTAAAAGTACAAAATTTAACAAAAGTAGTTTGCATAAAATTTTAGTTATTTTTAATAGCTTTGTAAAGTTTAATAAATTTTTGTAAATTGTTTAGTAATCAATCCTTGTGTTTTAAATTGCTATGACTAATAACAGTAAAACAAAACATTTTCTGTATTTTCATGGCTTGCTTTATTTCGAAGAAAGCTTTCTGTTTGCAGATTGTATTGTATTGTATTAAAAACAATCTGTACTGCAATATGGGATATGCATTCTGGTGTAGTGGATGTTGGCTTGGAGTGAGAGGTTGAAGAGCCAGATTCGGGTTTCAATTGAATTCATTGTATTCACTTAAGTGCAAATGGTAAATTTTTGTTTTGTTCCCCTTGAAATCTTTCCAAAACATCCTTAATTTCATGCAAATGTATATGCTGAACTCAAATCAATAATTGTTTATTGAAAAAACCTACCTTTTTTTCATTTTATTGAGAAGAAAAATATGGAACTTCTTGTCCTTGTTTATCTCACCCCCTAACCACGGTTAGAAAATGTTATTCACTTCAGACTGACTTCATGCGTAGTTTTCTGATTTTTCGGCCTTTTTACTTCCATTTTGCGATTAATGCACGGAAAATGAGTTCCAAAACACAACAAATTGCGGAGTAATTGCTGAAAAGGGAGTAAATAGAACGAATTCAGTATCCTATGCTCCAAGTCATTCAGTGGTGAATCAGATATGAGAACGGTGGTAAAGGGTGAGATATAGTCCGATTTATTTCTGATCGATAACACGAAAAAAAGGTACGTTTCTTCTATAAACAATTATCGATTTGAGTTCAGCATCTTACATTTGCATGGAATTAAGGATGTTTTGGAAAGATTTCAAGGGGTAAAGGCCTTCGGGGAACAAAACAAAAATTTATCATGCAAATACCCTCAGGAAAGGTATCAACCTGTTGCTTCACCCTCCAGCTATGTGTTAAATAGCAGGATAGATTGGGTTCTATAGTCTTAGTTGGCAACTAGTCTACTGCAGAAAGTAATGGCAACCTAATACTGGAAAATCTTCTGCCTAGTCAGTCATGTCTCTTTAAAGACATGATCGCCAAATCATGTACCACATATGACACTTAACTGACTGACAGTGGCTAAATGACTACTATATTGTGCAGTCGACAAAGTCAAAACAATGTGCATGCTTGAAATTAAAAAATATAAAATGGGGACAATTTACCCATCATGCTCTGCATCAGATTTGTCTTATATTTCATTCAGAGTCGGGGCTTACTGCCTATCACGTTGAATACAACCGGTTCTCGCTCGATCACTGAAGTTAAGCAACGTTGAGCCTGGTCAGTACTTAGATGGGTGACCTCTTGAGAATACCAGGTGCTGTAAGCGTTTAGTGACGAATGTGCATCGTGGTGCAGCTCGGAAAGAGAAATCGGTGAGCCGAGTTCAAATTCCAGTTGAATACCCTGCATTCACTTAAACACTGGTACCCTTGGGAAAGGTATTAATCCGTCCCTTCCCTCCAGTTATGGGTTAAATAACAAGGGTAGGACTTGGGGACCCTGCCCTTAAAAAAAACACATCCCAATGAATCTTGATACTTGAAAAGAAAAAAGTATTACTAGACACAAAAACTTATATAAAAACAACTATAGATTGTTGAAAGAAAAACATATTACCAGCAATAAATAAATAAAAATTTAGTTGGCAATAAATAACCTGTCGAGGTTGATTTGCCATAAAAACAAAACAAACAAACAAATCATTCAGAGTCGACAACTATGCTCCATTCATACGGAAACAAAAGTCATAATAAGACTAACAAATAAGTCAATTCTTTGATCACTCACCAAGGACTTCATCATCATAGACAACTGGACGTTCAACTAATTGGTAAATTTACTTCATTTGTAAATTTTCTATTCCACAACTGTTGTGCATTTCAATACATATATAAATTATACCTTTCTTATCTATCTATAGTTTTTAGGTATTTTAACAATTTACATTGTTCAGAATGTTGTCCTCCTTTTTATTGTCATATTCATGACATTCAGTCATTGTGCACTCTGGACTTTTTAAGATGATTTGAATTTTGAACCAAACTCTTTATTTTGTACACTGGGGTAGATTGTTCTAGTTCCATGTGTCATGCCTATATCTCAGTTTCAGTTATTTCAACTCCAATGTTTTGTTCACCTCTGCTGTAGCCAAATAACTCTTTCAGTCAAGTCACTGGATTAGTTCAAACAATACTTTTATCCACTGGGACATCAGTGTATGAATTTTTGAAATTTATAAATCAAATGTCTCAGTAATAATTTTTTACCAGAGCTCATATGACAATTTGTTGTTACTATTGTTTTTCTATAGCACTTTGTATTACTGATTCCAATATTGTATTCATGTCTAAGCTTGGCAGGCTTAAAAGATTTTGTGGCCTAAATAAAGAGTTCAGTTTGAAATTCTTATCACCTGAAAAAGGCCAGAGCGTACAACAGCTGAAACATTGTGAATATGACGAAAAAGAGTGGGGAAATAATCCAAACAATGTAAATATTGTAAATAGTTGCACTACTTCATCTCAAATATATAGAGAGATTCTGAAGAAGACTGGAAAGTACAATAGCTGAAACATTGTAAATATGACAATAGAGATGAGGACAACAGTTTGAACAATGTAAATAGAGTAGACACACCTTTCTTGTTAATTTGATTTGCTTGTTCTTTATTGTTTCTTTACCACTTGACTGACCAGTATTACTGTTGTCCCTTTTAAGCCAGCCTTTTCTCTTCCATGCTTTCATTTTTCCTTCCTCAATTTACAATACATGCATATCATAGCTATATAAGTCATTGTACAATATTGATTATTCTCAGGTAATGTCATGATTTGATTGCTATCAGCGTCAATAGGTCGACATGATCTTGAAATATCACAAAGCGAGAAATCTCAGCTTCATATTCATTAATCATACAAAATACAGGTTATATATATATATACAAACATGCACACAGATATATTTTTTTTTCTAAACATATACTGTTAAATATAAGAGAATGAATGTCTATTATGTTTAATCATGAGCCGTTCTGAACGTCATATTTTGGCTTTAATTTCAGTTGAAAATAAATACAAAAATTCTCCAACATTTGGATAATTTTTATTAAGTTAGTTCTAAACTTTTGGCTCACATGAGCCATCTCCAGAGAGATTATTAAGACGGTAACAGAATAACATCCACCATCAGCGACAATTTTATTTTGTGTTGACATAAAACTTTGCTAGGCAGTGGAAATAGTTACCAAAAATAACAAACGCAGTTTGTAAATTTGCAATGCAGTTCTTTGACATCACACCACGTGATAGCGCGAAATGACAACAGAACCATGTATTCAAATTCAATGCAATGTGTTATAACCAGATTTAAATGTGATTTTATTAAGTGTGGATTGTTTGGATGTACAGGTTATATATATTGTGCGAATAATTTTTTGATATCTGAGTTGTATTTTTATAATTCTTAAAATAAAAAAGCATATGACAAAAATGTTTCCAAATTTCTTTCATTTACAATTTTAGAAAGATGAACAACTTTATAACAATCACAAGAATGCTTTTCTTATACTTTAGATATAATTTTATCTTTCTTAAGCTAAATAAGCATAATATTCCAAAAAGTATATTTTTCTCTCTTCCATGTAAGAATTAAACAACTAAAAGTCATAATAAGACTGTAACAAGTAACTCAATTCTTTGATCACTCACCGACGACTTCATCATCATATACTGATTATGAATATGCTTTTATCATATTTAATTATATTTTTAAATTTCCTAAACTACATAATTATAATATTTAAAAAAATTTTTTTTATCTCTCTTTCATGTTAGAATCAACAAACATCTATATACTAATTATGAATATGCTTTTATCAAATTTAATTATACTTTTACCTTTCATAAAATAAATTTGCATAATATACCAAAATGTTTATTTTCTTCTCTTTTCAATGTTAGAATTATTAAAAATTTATATACCAATTGTGAAAATGTTTTTCTTACATTTTAATTATTTTACCTTTCTTAAACTAAATAAACCTAATAGGCCAAATAGTGGGTTTAATTTTGATTAATAATTAACGATGACATCATTGTCTAGTGCAAAGTCACGAGATGTTAAAATGAAGGGAATTCAACCGGTTTTTTTTCGACTTTTTATTATGTATGTTAGTTTGTTTTAGTATAATTTGCACTACACATGAAGAAATTCTAAAACTAAAATATTCTGTTAATCTTTTTGAATGATTTGTGAGCGTTTTTATAATTGCCAACACTGTTTGTTTATAGATACATAATTTAGAATAAAGCTCATTTCGTCTTTTTGCCTTGATAAAGTCCATCACAGGA